>CM076570.1:1516460528-1516830027 GCA_034641835.2 Pinus albicaulis | reverse complement strand
GAATATAAATTTCCCACGTACTGAGGGAAAGGGCCACGAGATTAAAAAATAAAACCCAACAACATTTCCCCATTAACATTGTAAGAAGGGTTAAAAACCTTACCCAAGTGGCCACGCAGTAAAACCAGAGGTCTCTTCCCTACAGTAACACAAATCCCACTGTGAGATGGGTATATACAATTTCAATAAAAAAAAACAGAGTATAGACAAAATTCCTGAAAGGATGAGTGACAGAATGAGATATTTACCCGATATTTTGATTGCCAAGGTTGACTTTGTCTTGGTGTTTCTCTCCAAATATTATAACGAATATTACAAGCTATTCTAGAAAGGAATGAAACCCAAACTACCTTACACATTTATGGCTAAACTCATGAATTGACAAAACACAATCAATTTACCTGTGAGAAAAATGAGAAGTAACCCACTACGTATCCACATTCTTTCTTAGTCAACACCTCTATTGCATAGAATTAATGTAGAGAGGTGGCATTGTGAACGAATAGAGCTACCATGGAACCTTGTAACTAATATGAAAGTCTGGGCTATTGACAGAACAACACCCTCAGGCATGGCGGCCACACCTTGTGAGCGTAAGTCCGAAAATGAGGAAAGCAAAGGCATGTAAGTCCTTAGGGTTTGCGCGATCCCTTGTAAACCGTAGATGTTCATCGAGAGATATCAGTCGTTCCTCCTTAGCCTCGAATATTTCAAAGGCCGTGTGAGGAGGGAAGGTTGTCACATGGCCTCCGACAAGTGGCAAGGGTGGAGTGGGACACATCATAAGGGAGGCACAATTTGTATTTTGTTTCATTGAGTGATTATTAAGCCTTAGGACCAAGCATAAGAGAACCATACGAATATTTTAGTGGACATTAATACATTTTCCACTATAATTTTTATAGGAAATGCAAAGTTTAAAGTAGCTAAAGACATATGTAAAGACATCAATAGTATTCAATGGCTAGGGAGCCCTGATAGTTAGACATTAGTGTGCATAAAATTAACTAGGGAGCTAGGATTTATTCAAAATTACCTAAGTATCAAATTTACTTAAGGTGTTAGGAGTAGGTTAATTATCTTAAGATGAAATGGGTGGGCTGGTGATTAACAATAAAGAAAATCAAACTAAATTCATGGTTCATGGAGCCAACGTCTAATTTAGCAATCATCACAATATTACACAAGATTCATTTCAACACCTACCATGGTACCATAGAACCATCAAAGAAGCATAGAGGTAAGTGGGGAACCAAATTAATAGACGAAAAGAGTGATACAAAAAAAAATGGGGAAATGAAAAATATCTCCACGATAACGGGCTCATAGGAGAAGGTGGCGGATTTTGGGCATTCAAAGACTAGATCCACTCTGGATTAGACTCATGTAAGTACTACAATGAAATGTATTTTTGGCCATTGGTTACCTTGATCCTGAATACTTCAAAAGAAGAATCTAACAGAGAAATATTATGTGTATTATTTTAGAGTAGTGTTACTTGAGGTCTTGTGTGCAAGGGAAAATCTTAATGGTTTTTTTCCCAGAGAAAAATTCAATATAGCACAATGGGAAATGCACTAGATGAAAAAGGACAAGCTTGAAAAAATCATTGACCCTCACCTTGTTGGGACCATCAAACCTAGTTCTCTGAAAACGTGTAGGGAGACTACCAAAAAGTTCTTGGAAGTTAAGGGCATCGACAGGCCTTCCATGGGAGATGTGTTATTGAACCTGGAATATGAATTTCAAATCCAGGATATCTCCATGTAGAATTATCTAGAAGAGAATAGTACAAATCATATTGCAAATGTTCCTTTGCGCTACCTAGATCCTGAGCATTTTGGTCCAAGTTTAGTATGACTTCAAGTGTTGTATGAAAGTTCTAAATTTATAGATTTCATTAATGAGCATGTTGAATTTCGGAGTTCTCAACATCCCACAAAGGGATAGTTAAAAGAATTTACCTTTTTTTGGAACGTGCTTTCCTTCAGTGGATATGAAACATATTGGATCCATACCTTCGTGCAACAGTTCCTTACCTTGGGATGTTTGTACAAGATTTAGGGAAAAGTGAACACACAACACTAGTGGCTTTGGTTTGGGAGGAGAGCTACAAGTATATAGAAGATATTGAGGGCACATGCATTATGTTCCTTTATGCTGCCCAAATCCTGATACTTTTTATACTAGCGTTATTGGATGACGTGTTGGTGGAAGTGATGATGATTTAGAATATGAAACCACAAGTGTTGTGTTCTCACAATTGGTGAATCCTCGTGGGAGGTTATCACAAAACAATAATCCTTTTCCATGCTCCAAATCAACCACATTAGCACATGCAAAGAGAACATTGGTGAATGTGAAATTTTAGGTTCGGTACTTTTTTTTTTGCATATCACATTAAAAATCCAATGCCTCCTCGTATAATCCTCACCTGGTATAATCGACCACCATTACAGATGATTACACCACATTTGGTTTAGAAATTTACTTAGGTAGGTAGGGTGCCCCTATATCCCATATCCCTATAGATTAATCTAGTCACATCTTCTTTATTCTATGATATTGGTTCCTCTCTCTCAATTCCTCTATCTCGTCCTCCCTCTCTCTCCCTTTTTCTCTTACCTCCATCTATCATCCCCCATCTCCATCTCTCTCTCTCTAAACCCTCCAATACTCTCACTATATCCCTCCCTCTCTCCTTCTATCTCTCCCCCTTCCATCTTTGTGTCACTTTACCCCTCTCTTACCCTTCTCTACCTCTCTCACTCCTCCCTCCCTCCCTCTCTCTCTCTGTTCCTTCCCTCCCCTCTCCTTCAGTTTATCTCCATCTCTCCCTTGTGAATCCCCCAATCTCTCCACCTCTATCACTCGATGCCTTTGTTCTTCCTTATCGTATATATCTAGAGTTTTTTGGAAATATTTTCATTGATGGAAAAGGAGCAGATTAGGATAAAAAAAGAAGCAAAGCAGCATCATCAGCATTATCATTGGCTTCGGAGCAACATTAGTGGTCGCATGGGAGTACTGGAAGATTTCCACTGAATACATGATGAATTCCCCTTCAATTTGTGTATTCTTGTGAGAAAATCACAAATCGAAAATCATTGCAGGAAATAAAATCATAAAATCACAGAATCGCAGAATCACAAAATCGCAAAATCCCAAATCGGAGAATCGCAGAATCGCAAAATCGTAGAATCGCAGAATCGCAAAATCGTAGAATCGCAGAATCGCAAATCGTAGAATCATAAAGTTGCAAATCGGTAAAAAAGTTGCGATATAAGCATGGGATATGGGAAAATGCAATAGCCAAATGTGAGAGATGACATGGAACAAATGACGTGGCTATAGATGATGTGGTGATATATGAAATGACGCAGATGATGTGGCAATAGGTGATGAGGAACAATCGGTGGGACCCGAACCCACAAATCGCAAAATCGCAAGTTGCAAGATCTCAAGTGGTGACAACGTTACAATATGAGAAAGTGTGATGGGAAAATGTGATGGAGAAAATGTAATGGTGCAGCGAAAGCCGGTGGGACCCGAACACATAATCGAAAACCTCCTGATTAGAATTCAAAATCCTTGGGCCAATGTGTGATTCGTGAATGGAAGCGGTATATTCCAAAACTAAATTCAAATTCCATAACGGGTCTGGGGTTATGCGGATATTGATGTTATCTAAGAATGGACAAGAAGTTACTTGGTACCTATGGTAAAGTTTGTTTAAATTTACTGGCAGAATTCCTTTATAAAATCTAACACTTGGTGCAGACTATGGTAACCATACATCTCAGTGACATACTCAGCGGAACCAGAGACTGAAGCTATTGTCTAAAGGCGTGATATTGTTTTTCTGAAGCAGCGTTTATGCTACACAGTTTTGAAATATAACATTGGAAAAAATCTTAGAATAAGTGCTAACAAAACACATGGATCAACGAAGGTATAAATGTACAGCAAGGCAAAGAAGAAAAAATGACTACATTGAAGAAATTGTAATAATGTGAAATTATTAATTGAGCTAAATTGTTGTGATGCAAAGGCAAGTCTCTAAGGAAAAGGCAAGGCTCAAAGGAAAATACAAATATGTATTAAGCTTAATTGTTGTGATACGTTATATACAGCTGAAATTGATATTGGATAAATGATATATTTCTTATTCTAATATTAATGATATGAAGAGATTGGAAACGGGTGCGTGGAAGGCAAAGATTCAAGTCTGTTCACTTCATATTCCAATATAGAATACAAACAACCATCAAATTATCTCTAAAAAATATGTCATTTTCGTGAGAATTTGAGAAGTTAGAGAGCTGGAGAATGTGAGAGAGCTAACTGATATACTATGCACATAAGAAGCTAATGAGAAGCAGATTTGAAGGGAGAAGAGGAAGCAGTAAAGATGGAGGAATACAGAGTTGATAACTAGGTAAATCAACGTATTGTTTTCATTTTGTGTGAGGATATTGTGGTCTCCTTTCAAGTTGTATCTTGATAAAATTTCAGTTGGAACTGGTTGAGGTAGGAGCCTCCAGTGGGTTGTAGCCTGTAGAAAACATGTGGGAGTTGGAGCTTCCTTGCAAGTTGTAGATTGCAGAATTTTGAGGTAGCAGCCTCCTGTAGGTTGGAGCCTACATTAAATCAGATGTAATAGGGAATATAATATTTCCTTTGCACCACAACAATAATAATCATTGTCTTCTCCCTTAAGGGTTTCCACTTATATCTGGTGTCCATGTGCATTATTATTATGTGTTGATTTTATGAGTTAGCCTGTTTATTACTTGAGGTTCACATGTTGATTTTGCTGATTATTATTTATTAAGCTGCCCATGTAATGGTTATGTTATTTAGTTTAATGAAAATAATTTCAATGTCCATTAATGGACTAAACTGATTCACCCCCCTGTCTCAGTATAGTCAAGGGTTAATCAACTAGTATCAGAGTTGGTTCCTTTGGTGCAAGCCTAATAGCTTGAAGGAAATTTTCTTGAGTAATGGACTATCAAAATGTACCCATGTTGAGTACAACAAGATTTCATGAATGGAGAGATAAGGTTAAAATAAATTTAATGCCTTATGGACCTGAGGTATGGAAACGTGTATGTGATGGTTATTGCAAACACTCTCCCTCTTTGCTAGAACAACAGTGGAATGCCAGGGAAAAATGTGTAAGGTATAACAGTATTCATAACAAGGATCTTGATACAGTAATGGATTTAACTTCTGCAAAATAAATCTGGAATAGATTGCATCTCGTGCATGAAGGAGACACTAGTGGATGCATTGTTAAGAAGAAGATAAACAAGAAGAAAAAAAATCTCTTTCAAAAGAAAAAGTTTTAGTCAAATGAGGTCGTTGTTAGTGTGAATGGACATCATTTCCATGAAGAAAAGACAGTTGAAGAACAAGCCAAACTTGATTGTGTCTTAACTGAAATAGGAAGATTGAAGAATGAAAACATAGATCTAAAGAAGCTGGTGCAAATATGTGATGAGAGAGAATATGACCATAAGGAAGAAATTGTTGGCCTAAAGGCGAAAATTGAAGAAGCAAGGAAATTAGGAGGGATGATTAATAACTAGTTAAAAGAGAAATATGCACAATATGAAATACTAGAGTCTAAGATTTTTTCATCTAGAATGTAGCTAGATGAAAAGTACAGGTTGTGTAAGTAGCTAGAAGAGGAGGTTTCCTCCATGAAGAACTCAGAAAAGGTAGAAATTAAAGAGGATAATGAAGCATCTAAAAATGGACCTACATAAGTAGAAGCCAACATAAACATGATTTGTAAAGAAATAAAAAAAAAAGCAGTTGTTGGCAATATGTTTCTTGTGTTCTATAATATTAAATTGATTGTCCTTGATGGCAACTCTCTAGCAAAGGATGAACTGTATGAAGAATCTCAGCAGTCTCTCAGAAGTCTTGTGCAACAGATTGGTTATTTTTAATATGTCACAATGTATACGTGGGTTTTTAAAGGCCAAGTCACGTATACATGCGGAGAAGTACGTCCCAAGTCGCGTATGCCTGTTTGTGCTCCAAAATTATAATACCAAGGGGATTTACCATGGTATTAGCCCATATTATTGAGTGTTGTATTATTTATTTGATTCCGTCCAAGATTACCATCAGCAGTTGAGTGGTTTTGACTCATGGTATTGGTAAAAGCTATATTCTATATAAGGAGAAGAAGATCATAGTGCAAGGTGTGCATGTGTAAGGGTTGTTAATGAATAAATTTCTCTAAGTAATATCTGCATGGATGAACTCTGTATTTAATTGATAGATATGAATCTATGATGCACCCATGGATATAATGATGGTTCAAGATCTCTAGATCTGAAGATGATGAAGCTTTAGTATGATAAACTGAATAAATGATGAAGAACTGGAGCAATTCTGCTGAAGAAAATGAAGAAATTTGGGTAATTTTTATAGATCTGATTTGTTCTGAAAAATATACTTTTACATATCTATACGCTAGTTGGTCTCAGTAAAAGCGTGTATATACACGGGTTCTCTTCATGAAAAGCATGTATGGCGGTTAGGGTTTTCGGAAGAATGTATACACAGAAGTATATGCGGGTTGGTGTGCGGAAAGCGCGTATGTACGCAGTTTTAGTGAATCAAAGTAGCGTATGCTATTTAAATTGATTAATGTTCAGGGTTGAGTTTGTATCTGCATATCTATTCTGAAGTCTGGGTTATTTCTGAAGTTCTGGTTACAATGTTTTCACTGTTCTAATTGAAGTATTGGGAAAATTTTATAATTGTTGATAAAGGGTTGTGTTGATGCTGTTTGATCTAGTATGAAAATTGATGAAACGTGGTCTACAGTGGGTCTGAGGGTTGAAGCCTTCAGTATGGAAGTAGAAGCTTCCTGCCAGTATAAGTTGGTGTTATGTTTAGGGGGTTGAAGCTCCCTTCCAAGAGTGGTTGGTAAACAAGAAGAAAGGCGGTTGGAGCTCCCTTCCAGTAGCAGCTAGTAAACTAGTGAAGGTTGTAGCCTTCTACAGGTAAAAGCCTGTGTACTGATATGAGTCTACATCAGTGCATTGTTGTAAATATTTTTCCATATAATAAATATTGAAGACAAGGACGACAGCAGCGGTGGTTTTCTCCCGAATTGGGTTTCCACCTTAAATATTGGTGTTCATGTGTGTTCCACTTGTGTGATGTTTTATACTACTATTACTGCACATATTTACTGATTATCTAGCCTGATGCATAACTGATGAATTTGATTTAAAAGACTTTTTCTGAGGAGCTTTCTAGACTGGAAATTTATACCAGTATACGCTAGTTTATTTCAGCATATCCGCGTGTATACGTGAGTTCGGTTCATAAAAGCGGCATATGGAATTATGTAAAAGAAAAATTAAAGTTATTAATTTTTTATTTCTAAATACTGATTCACCCCCCGCCCCCCTCTCAGTATTTTTCCCAACAATTGGTATCAGAGCAGGTCCTTCTGAAGAAGCTTAACCGCTAGAAGGAAGATTAGCCAAGATCAGCAATCAAGATGGGACAACATCTATCAGGCCTCCACTCTTCAACGGAAACAATTTAATCTTCTGGAAAACACGGACAAGATCCTATCTTCAGTCTCTTGGAGCAGATGTATGGGCTATTGTTGAAGGAGGTTATCAATATCTAGCCTTAGTTCCAATAGATGCAACAACAAGAAAGAACTATGAAACAAATGCAAAGGTGGTCAATGCACTATTGGGGAGTCTGACTGAATCAGAATTTTTCAAGGTCATGCAGTTGAATACAGCAAAGGAAATATGGGACAAAATCATTCTAAGCTATGAAGGTGATACAAAAGTAAAAAGTGCTAAACTCCAAACTCTAAGAATTCAATATGAAAATCTAAGGATGCATAATGAGGAGAGCATTTCCAGTTTCTTTTTATGTCTAGATGATATTGTAAATATTATGAGAAACTTGGGTGAAACCATAACTGACACTACTCTGGTAGAAAAAGTTTTAAGATCTCTAACTTCAAAATTTGAGTCAAAAGTATCTGCTATTGAAGAGAAACAGGATCTTCAAAGACTTCATGGGATTCTAACTGCATGTGAAATGAGAAAAGGAGGATCTTCTGAAGTCAAAGAAGCCATCTTTAGAGCATCTACAAAAGGAAAATAAGTAATAGAAACAGAAGGATCAGGGTATATTTCAGAAGAATATGAGGTAAATTTTGTAAAGGAGCTCTAACTTGGCATTGGAAAGTTCAGAGGTAAGCTTCCTTTCAAATTTTTTGCTTGTGGAAGAGTTGGTCATTATGCTGCTAAGTGTCCTTATAAAGAAACACATTAAAAAGGAAAAGAAGTAGCAAGAAGAAATAAGAATCGATTTAGCACTAGAAAAAGTTATTATACTCATGAAGATAGTGATGGGTTATTAGATAGTGAGGAATAATCTGATCAAGATCTTAGACTTTTCATGGCATTTGAAAGAGAGTCTAGAGAAGAAAATGATACTTTTATGGATTCTCTAGAAGACAATGATTTTCTTGAAGAAATCAATCAGCTAAAAATATGTTTGGAAGAAAACAAAATATCCATAGAAACTCTAAAAAATCAGCTTGAAGAAAAGGAGAAACACAATGAGAAATTAGACTATGAAGTAGTAAGTCTAAGAAAAGAAATTGAGAAAGTAAAGACTTTGAATCTTATATTTGCTAAAGGATCTGAAACCTTAGATGAAATTATCAAGGTACAACGTTCTCCTCTTATAAAGACAGGTCTTGGATATGTCGGAGAATCTTCTCAGTCTTCAGCACCAAACTATCTAAAAGTAGCTACAGCCAGCCTACAACATTATGTCGCTCAGCAAGGAAAAAAGGAAACTTTACAGGTAAATCATGACCACCTCAATCCAAAGAACACTAACAGGAATACCTTTCAGAGAAATATCAACCAACAAGTAAACACAAATAGAAGGTTCCATGATTGCAGAAATTACTTCTTCAATGGACAATGTTTCTCATGTCATAATTTTGGTCATAAAGTTGTTCAATGTGTTGCATAGAAAACTATCATGACTAGAGAAGCAAGAAAGAAAAGAATTGATACTGGTATAAATAAGAATACATATAACAATTTTTATCCTCTTCAAAATGAAATTGAATGTGCTTATTGCAATAAATTTGGTCATGAAGAATCTGAATGCAGGAGCAAACTTCAACCAAAAGAGAATATACCTTCAACTTCCAAAGTATGGAAAAAGAAGGAATTATAGGTTGAGAACTATGGCATAGCTTTATTTGCAAAAGGAGAAGAAAATCAATGGTACATTGATAGTGGATGCTCAAAACACATGACAGATGACAGAAATAAACTTCTTGCATACAATACTCTATAAAGAGAAAAGAATGTTACTTTTGGAAATGATACTCCTGCTGTCATTAAGGGAAAAGGTTCAGTTTTTCTAAAAGAAAAGGTGAAAGCTAACAATGTTATGTATGTGGATGGATTAAAGCATAACCTGTTAAGTGTAAGTCAAATGTGTGATCAAGGAACTGGAGTTGTCTTTAGCTCAAAAGAATGTGTGGTACGTGATCTTGATACATGAAAAACAATCATAAAAGGAAATAGAACACCAAGCAATTTGTATCTATTGAAAAGTTGTAAAGAACAATGTTACTTGGGTAAATATTCAGAAAATTGGCTATGGCATAGAAGATTGGGGCATTTGAGCTTCTCCCAAATCAACAAATCTAGCAGACTCAAAGTTGTTCGTGATCTTCCCAATATTACTCTGCCTGAGAGTACTATATGCAAATCTTGCCAATTCGGTAACAAAACCAGAGTGCAATTTAATGCCAAAGAAGGATCAACAAGTAAGCCTCTTAAACTCATTCATACTTATATATGTGGACCCATGAGAAAAAGGTCACCCCATGGAGAACAATACTATATTCTGTTTATTGATGATTTCTCTAGAATGTGTTGGATTGGGTTGCTAAATCACAAAGATGAAGCATTCGAAAAATTTCAGATCTTCAAAGCATTGGTTGGAAATGAATTAGATCTAAAAATAAAGTGTCTTAGATTTGATCATGGAGGTGAATATATATCAGATGAATTATTTGATTTTTTTGAACAACATGCCATAAAAAGACACTTTTTTGTAGCTGGTACCCCACAAAAAAATGGAGTAGCAGAAAGAATGAATAGAATAGTTCAACAGATGGCTCAGGCTATGCTTGATGATTCAGGAACACCTGTCACATTTTGGGGAGAAGCAACACATACTGCGGTAAATATTCTTAACAAAGCGCATGTTCATGTAAACAATGATAAAACTCCATATGAGCTCTGGTATGGTAACCTTCCCACTGTAAAGCACTTTAAAGTTTTTGGAAGCAAATGTTTTATCAAGAACAATGATGAAAAGCTTGGAAATTTTTAACCTAGAGCAGATGAAGGAATATTTCTTGGCTACTCTTCTAGAAGTAAAGCATATAAATGTTACAATAAAAGACTTCAGAACATTGTTGAATGCATTGACGTTGTAATTAATGAATCTCTCTCAGCTCCAAAAGGGGAATTTCAAACAACAAATGAAGATGATGATGATGTATATCTTCCTAAATCTAATAGAGATAATATAGAAGGTGAACCAAATGAAGCAGCAGAAGAAGATCTATCTGAAAAGGCTCCATCCAGGTATGTTCAAAAGAATAATCCAGAATCTTATATTTTGGGAGGAAAGGGATCGGGCATTCAAACAAGAAGAACTCTTGTAGGGTCTACTAGCTATCTAGCATATTTATCCACTATTGAACAACAGAATGTCAATCAAGCTAGCAAATATGAATGTTGGATTCAAGCCATGAATGAAGAACTTGATCAAAATGAAAAGAATCATACTTGGGAACTAGTTCCAAGACCACATGACAAAAATGTTATTGGAACAAAATGATATTCAAAAACAAGTTAAATGAAAATGGAGATGTTATTAGAAACAAAGCTAGACTTGTTTGTAAAGGGTATGCTCAACAAGAAGGTATAGACTTTGAAGAAACATTTTCTCCTGTAGTTAGACTTGAAGCCATCAGAATGTTTCTTTCTTTTTCAAGCTTTAAACAAATCAAATTTTATCAAATGGATGTTAAATTTGCTTTTCTTAATGGTGATCTAGAAGAAGAAGTTTATGTAGAACAAACAAAAGGATTTATTTTGGGCAATGATGAAAAACTTGTTTGTAAACTTAAAAAGGCTTTATATGGTCTCAAACAAGCTCCAAGGGCATGGTATTATTGTCTTGACAAATATCTTCATCAACAAGGTTTTTCAAAGGGATCTGCTGATAGCAACTTATACACAAAAACTGAAAATGATAAACTATTGATTGTGGTTGTATATGTTGATGACATCATTTTTGGAAGTAATGAAGTCACGTTGGTATATGTTATGGCAAAATTTGGAAATGTCTTTACTTAAATTAATTTAACAACTGGCTTACAAGTTCAACAAGCAACAGATGGCATATTTTTAACACAAGCAAAATATCTTAAGAAAATTCTGAAGAAGTATGGGATGGAAGATTGGAAACTTGTAAGTACACTAATGATAACCGGGTGTAACCTCAATTCTCATGATGATTCGTCCACAATGAATCAACCAGAATACAGATCCATGATTGGAATTCTACTTTATCTCACTGGGACAAGACCAGACATTATGCATGTAGTTGGGATTGTTGGACGATTCCAAGCTAATCCAAAAGATTCTCACCTTCAGGCTATAAAAATAATATTCAAATATCTACAAGGAACTCAAGATTTTGGACTATGGTATCCAAAGAATGTTGATCTCACTCTTCATGCTTACACTGATGCAGATTGGGCTGGGAATGTTGATGATCGGAAGAGCACTAGTGGTGGTGCATTCTATATGGGGCCCCGATTGGTATATTGGTTCAGCAGGAAGCAAAGCCCTATTGCCTTATCTATAGCAGAAGCAGAATATGTGGCTGCCGCATCATGTTGCACACAACTTCTTTGGATGATGCAGACTTCACAAGACATTCAAATCAAATGTTCACCTCCCATATCCATTATGTGTGATAATACAAGTGCCATCAACATCTCAAATAATCCTGTAATGCATTCCGAGACCAAGCACATTCCTATCAAGTATCACTTCTTACGTGAACAAGTGCTTGAACAAAAGGTGAAATTGGAGTATGTTCCCTCCAAAGAACAAGTTGATGATATATTTACTAAACCTCTTCCCAGGGAAGCATTCAAATATCTCAAACAAAAACTAGGAGTTGTCTCTACCACTCAGAGGATCAGATCTACTTAAATTCAGAATATTAAATTGGATATGTAGATTTCATAAAGGACAGTCGCGTATATACGCGAGTTTATATACAGAAAACTGCTTATGGGTTTTTGCTGGCACAATTTTATGGGTCAGCCTCTTCAGAACTATTGTGCTGTTGTTGGGTACCTTTGGTGATGTTCCAATTCTCACATTTCTATTTCATTCTCCAATTTTTATGAAGATGCCTTGATTTTTTGCTGTTGAAAGTGTTCAGGGTGCACAAGCTAAGGGGGAGCACTTGTCCTGTGGGAAAGGATGCATTGTTGGCATTCCAAGTGTTGGTTGTGGTCTGATCTCAAAATTGATATTCATTGGTCTTTTTTATAAAAATTCATTTGATGGAAAGGTCATGTTGAGATCTATGATGTAAATTGTTATATTCAGCCATGTAAGGACTTGTTCAAATTTGTAAACCCACCAGGTTGGGTAGTTGAGTCAAAATTTGTAAACCCACTTGGTTGGGTAGTTTAGTCAAGTATGTAATTCAACTTGGTTGGATCATTGATGTAAGTATGAGTCCTTGGTGATAGGAATGGTCATACTTGGTTGAGTTATAGAGTAATGTACTTCATTTAAAAATATGTCTGAATATTCAAGCATGAACTCAGGGGGAGCATGGTAGGAATGTTGATTTACCCTTTGCCCTTGATGTCAAAGGGGGAGAATTCTGAGGATGGTTGAATACTGATGCCTCATGTTTTAATGATTATGGTTTCCATCAAGTCCAAAGGGCGATATTGTTGGCAATATGTTTCTTGTGTTCTATAATATTAAATTGATTTTCCTTGATGGCAACTCTCTGGTAAAGGATGAACTGTATGAAGAATCTCAGCAGTCTCTCAGAAGTCTTGTGCAGTAGATTGGTTATTTTTAATATGTCACAATGTATACGTGGGTTTGTAAAGGCCAAGTTGCGTATGCACGTGGAGAAGTACATCCCAAGTCGCATATTCCTGTTTGTGCTCCAAAATTATAATACTAAGGGGCTTTACCATGGTATTAGCCCACAGTATTGAGCGTTGTATTATCTATTTGATTTCGTCCAGGATTACCATCAGCAGTTGAGTGGTTTTGACTCATGGTATTGGTAAAAGCTATATTCTATATAAGGAGAAGAAGATCATAGTGCAAGGTGTGCATGTGTAAGGGTTTTTAATGAATAAATTTCTCTAAGGAATATCTGCATGGATGAACTCTATTTTTAATTGATATATCTGAATCTATGATGCACCCATGGATATAATGATGGTTCAAGATCTCTAGATCTGAAGATGATGAAGCTCTAGTATGATCTACTAAAGAAATTATGAAGAACTGGCGCAAGTATGCTGAATAAAATGAAGAAATCTCGGTAAGTTTTATAGATCTGGTATGTTCTGAAAAAACTAATTTTACAGATCTATACGCTAGTTGGTCTCAGTAAAAGCGCGTATATATGTGGGTTCGCTTCATGAAAAGTGTGTATGGCAGTTAGGTTTTTCTGAAGAATGCACGTGGAGAAGTACATCCCAATAATTGAATTATTGGGAAAAGTTTATAATTGTTGATAAAGGGTTGTGTTGATGCTGTTTGATCCAGTATGAAAATTGATGAAACGTGGTCTACAGTGGGTCTGAGGATTGAAGCCTTCAGTATGGAAGTAGAAGCTTCCTGCCAGTAGAAGTTGGTGTTATTTTCAGGGGGTTGAAGCTCCCTTCCAGGAGTGGCTGGTAAACGAGAATAAAGGGGGTTGGAGCTCCCTTCTAGTAGCAGCTGGAAAATGAGTGAAGGTTGCAGCCTTCTACAGGTAAAAGCCTGCGTACTGATATGAGTCTGCATCAGTACATTGTTGTAAACAGTTTTCCATATAAAAAATATTGAAGACAGAGACGACAACAACGGTGGTTTTCTCCTTAATTGGGTTTCCACCTTAAATATTGGTGTTCATGTGTGTCCCACTTGCGTGATGTTTTATACTATTGTTACTGCACATATTTACTGATTTATCTAACCTGATGCATAACTGATGAATCTGATTTAAAATGCTATTTCTGAGGAGCTTTCTAAATTGGAAATTTAAATCAATATACGGTAGTTTATTTCAGCATATCTGCGTGTATACGCGAGTTCGGTTCATAAAAGATGCATATGGAATTCTGCAAAATAAAAATTAAAGTTATTAATTGTTGATTTCTAAATACTAATTCACCCCCCCCCCCCTCTCATTATTTTTCCCAACAACAGCAACATCAAGAGACAAAGAATCAGAGGAAGAAATAGTTATTTTCAAAAAGCTCATTTATTCTCGGAGAGAAATTGAACAAATTTGGAAGATCTCAAAGGAGGTTCCTTGCTCCTATGAAAAACATCACATGTTTTTCTTGCCATAAACCTAGACATGTCACAACACAATGTAAGACAAAGAAAATCAATTTTAACCTGCAAAAGATGCAGCAAATGAGAAGACTCTCGAAGAAAATCAATTTTAACCAGCAAAAGATGCAGCAAATGAGAAGACTCCCTCAAGTGAGCAAACAGAAAGGACAATATTCTACCAGGTACACCAATCATTTCCATGGCTACTGTTATTTATGTAATGAATTTGTAGATAAACTTTTTGAATGTAAACGATATTCAAAAATGGGATGTAAAGGCCATGCATCACCTCAACCGTATTGAGGTAAAACAAGATGTTATGAGTATAATAACTTTGGCCACAAGGCCAAATACTACAAATTTCCATGTACACTAAATAAATTTAGATAAACGATGGAACCAAATCAAATCTGACCAGACTATGAATAAAAAATAAATGAAAACATTATGAGGAACCCCAAAAAAGTATGGAAGAAGATGAAAAAGGAGGATCATGTTACTTTAATGACATAATGAATCCATCCTAGTTTCAGGGGGATCTTCTCTAGGAAGTAACCCAGTCATCTAGCCAGTGCTAGAAAATAAGCAACATCCCTGGGGGAGAGCAGCCCATAAAATTTCTACATCAAAGTTGTCAAATTATAGGTCCTTGGAATATGAAAAACCAAAATTTCCTGATGGGAAAGGAAAATTCCTCTGGTAGATAAATATAGAGGAACAAAGGCACCTTAAGCATAAAATAGTCAACAGGGTGATGGAAGAAGAGAAGGCAACAAGCATCCATGGTGGTAGAGGCAACATAAGCCATGAACGTGGAAGCTAAGAGGACAATAGCACACTAACCGATGAAAGGTTAAAATCACAAAAAGTGTGTTTCGAACCATGGAACTGGAAAGATCCATAGAGGATGATCACATTGTGTGTCTCACTTCAAGTGTTAATAATGAAACAAAAAAAATAAGAGGGATGGATAAGAAAAATGTTCATTATCATTATATCATTACAAATATCCATCAATTGGTATTTGGAGGAGTCTTCCTATCACTAGAATTCTAAGAGTTATTATTGGAGCTGGGTTATTGGCATCATAGCGTTATGGTATCAGAGTGTTATGGTATGTGTTATCGTATTGGTATAGTAGAATTACATCAATGCGTTATTGGAGTACCATTATTTTTGGAGCAGGGTTGTTGTTGGAGCAGCATTATTGGCATCAAAGCGTTATGGTATCAATGACTAAAGGTGCAGTGCTACAGAATGGTGCAGTGGTTGGAGGTTTCCCTGAGATAACATATGGAAGAATAGAACAATGGTTGTAGCAGTGATATTATTATGCATTGGGCAATATACTGGTTATGTAGGAATACATGGATATAATTATCTAAACATTTATTATGGACCATTATCTTATATTCATTGATGTATTATATTGAGCGTTGAAGCATTAGTGGTGTTTTGTGAACACGATTATTTTCTTATACATGATGGGAATTCTCACTCATATCCTTTAAAGTATGAATAGCCTTCGAGCTTATTGTTATGATGCCGCTTTTCACTTCTACCTCCAAGAAGAATCGAGAGTCACTATGGTGGAGATTTATATGGATGCTGATACCACAGAGGAAAATGGTTTCACATACCGGGATTTCAATTATTCTATCATACCACTAACTGACTAATTTTTCATAGAATTCCACATTATCTATATCCTTATGTAACCTCCAGGGTGCATATGTCACGGAAACAACACTTCCTCGTTCTAGAGAAAGTGGCTCTTGGTCTAATGGTGGTTCCTAGCTAAACATGGTGAACGCTATAAGTCAAGATGGATGCTTGATTGGATATGTGCATAGGATGAAAAGCATAAAGAGCACACAAGAAGAATTGAAAATGTGGGATCGCGGAAAAGTGGAAAACATATTTTTGCAGAGAAATGGTTGGCTTAGAGAAGCATACAAATAAGAAGATAGATTGTGATATATGTGGAACAAGTCGAAAGGTCACCCATTTGGAAGCATTGGAAGTTGAATAAACATGCATGTGGCAAGGAATTCAAACCGAGAAATAATGGAGATGGATTGTTGCAGCAGGATGGGGGAGTTTGTTGGAATCCCAAGAGATGAATGCGAGTAATAAATATATTGATGGAGGAATATGGAGATTGGGTTGGCCCGGAAGACGAGATGCATAGCGCAGCACTGAAGACGAGATACATTTCATAACAATGGAGAAGATTATTTCCTATTGAAGCAACATTTATTCTTGGATATAATTTCACTTCTCTTCAAGTCAATGTTGATATATATTCAAGGCCTATTTCTAAAATTCATCCATAAAGCTTTTTTGACTTCTGTATGAAGCTCATTGTGATAAAATATTTGAAGTGTCTAAGTTATTTTTGAATGGCTGGAGCGGTTTCTGAACTAAGAGCTACTGTCTAGATCTCACGTTGAGTGCCACAGTCCTAATTTCAAAGCTGACCTTCATAGTGCAAATAAAATTTGAGCAGTGAAAAGTATGTGTGTTAGAGTTTGAGGTACATTATTAACGAAATAAAAGGGCAGAGTATTTTAGTGACAACCATTCTAAAGTATAATACATACACTTCACATTAGAAAACTAGAGAGAGTTTGAACATTGACTTGCATACCTCCTATTGTCATAAGTGAAATTATATATTTGGATGATTTTACATGATGACATTTGGTTAAGAAGGAATGCATTCATATTGTTTGCAGTATAAGAAATCAACATAATATAACACATTGGGTTCTGAGAATTAAAAAATAGAAATTTCTCATTCGAAGTAGTGCTGGAATTTTCATGAGATTTCCATCAAGGAGGAACTATATCAAATGCTACGAAAATGAAAGAATTTCCTAAGAAAATAAAATATTTGGATCCTTGAATTTAATTCTTTAAGAACTTATATATATTTTAGTCAAATATTTTGTATTGCAGTTTAATGATGCCAGAGTCAGATTTTGTATGTTGTTGGTTATTGTTGAGAACATTGGAGAGCACAATGTGAATAGTAGAGATTATGAAGGTTGTCTTAACTATGGCAGTCTGTGCGAGATGGAGTGAAATATTGCAAGGTTCATATTAACTCATGGTGCACAGTCTATGGTTCTCCAAAAACTCATAGTGAAAAGTTTCTTGTAATTACATGCATTATTTGGTTGTAATTTTTTTTTTGCGATAGTGGTTGAGCTCATATGCATCCAAGGCCATATTTTCATACCTCAGATATCAAATATTTCAAGCCCTAACCATTATTCTTCCTTAAGAATGTGTTACACCTAAAGGTTATGCAACAGAGGTATGTGGTTGAATTTGAGAAGTTTATGTAATGAAATTATGAGTAGCTGGCCTATGCACCAAGTTCTGTGAAAATATATCCTTGAATCCATAATGGAATGATAGTATAATTTACAGTGACACACCTAATCTTCAACATAGTTACCAACATTGGATTTTCTTGGTTGTAATTATAGTTTCGACTCTCTCTTAGCTTGGAAATTACACCATTATCACTTACAACAGTAAGCATAAGGAGTGAATTTTTCATCACTTTATCTTCTTACAGTAGTGAGATTGTACAATAAAATGCATTGATTGTATCTAGCATTAAGGGTTTGTCATGAATATGTCACTTCTCAATATTTAATTTGTTGGGCCTCATAGATTGAAATATTGTCTAACCTTACAACAAGTTGTAAGGATTTTGGAGACTTATTATTCACATCAGCATTAAGGGCAGTAAAGGTGAACTGTTGTTGCAAAAGAAATATTGGCATCATCATATTGAAGACCAAAATCATGGATATTATTCCTCGTAGTTTTCACATGATCTTGTCATTTCTTATGCGCTCTTGCAATGCTAACAGAGTCTGAAGTATATTTGGATCAGAGTTTATATATCACATGGAGCATATTTATTATCATCTTCAGCATTATGCAAGTGCAAGGAATTTTTTTTGGATGGTATTAGTTTTTTGTATATATACATGCAATTTCAATGATTTCCAAAGTGTTCTCCCAACAATACTTATATAGCATATGGAGCAGCAGTCATTTTGGAGCAGCCCTAGCAAGGCATATGTAGTGGAATTCATTCAATAACAAAAGGATAGAATGAACAATGTTTATACAGAACTCAGAGAGTAGTAATGCAATGATGGTAACTACAATGAAAAATATGTAACCCGTTGTCATTGATGTCAAAGGGGGAGGTAATGTAATCGGAGGAAGGAATAAATTTCTCAAAATGAAAGGGGGAGGATGTATTGCCATCAATGCCAAAGGGGGAGACTTTTGGAAATATTTTCATTGATGGAAAAGGAGCAGATTAGGATAAGGAAAGAAGCAAAGGAGCAACATCAACATTATCATTGGCTTTGGAGCAACATTAGTGGTTGCATGGGAGTAGTGGAATATTTCCAGTGAATAGATGATGAACTCCCCTTCACTTTGTGTAGACTTGTGAGAAAATCGCAAATCAAAAATCGTTGCATGAAATAAAATTGTAAAATCGCATAATCCAAAATCGCAGAATGGAAAAATCGGAAAATCGCAAATCGCGGAATCGCAGAATCACAAAATCGCAAAATCACAGAATCGCAGAATCGCAAATCACATAATCACAAAATCACAAATCAGTAACAAATTTTCGATATGAACATGTGTTATGGGAAAATGCAATAGCGAAATTCGAGAGAAGATGTGGTGATAGATGGCATGCCGCATATGATGTGGCGAAAGATGACGTGGCGAAAATGATGTGGAAATAAATGACATGGCGCAGATGATGTGGCACACCCAGTGTGACCTGAACCCACAAATCAAAAAATCGTAAGTCGCAATATCGCAAGTGGTGACAACATTACGATATGAGAAAGTGTGATGGGAAAATGCGATGGTGCGGCGAAAGCTGGTGGGGCACGGACACATAATCGAAAATCGCCTGATTAGAAGTCAGAAGACTTGAGCTAATGTGTGATTCGTGAATAGAAACGATATTCCAAAACTAAATTTATATTCCATAACGGGTCTGGGTTTATGCGAATATTCATGTCATGTTATCGGAGAATGGACAAGAAGGTACTCAGAACCTATGGTAAACTTTGTTTAAATTTACTAGCAGCATTTCTTTGGAAAATATAACACTTGGTGCAGACTATGGTAACCATACATCTATGTGACATACTCAGCAGAACCAAGGACTCAAGCTGTTGTCTAAAGGCGTGATATTATATTTCTGAAGCAGTGTTTATGTTGCACAGTTTTGAAACAGAACATTGGAAACATAGTTAGAAGAAGTGCTAACAAAACACAGGGATCAACGAAGGTATAAACGTACAACAAGGCAAAGAAGACAAAAGGGGTACATTGAAGAAATTGTAATAATGTGAAATTATTGATTGTGCGAAATTGTTGGGATGCAAAGGCAAGTCTCTAAGGAAAATGTAGGACACCAAGGAAAATAAAAATATGTATTAAGTTGAATTGTTGTGATATGTTACATATGGCTGAAAGAGATATTGGATAAACTATCTGTTTCTTATCCTAATATTCATGATATGAAGAGATTGGAAACGAATGTGTGGAAGGAAAAGAGTCAAGTCTTTTCACTTAATATTCCAATATAGAATACAAACAACCATCAAATGATCCCTAAAAAATATGTCATTTTCGTGAGCATTTGAGAATTTAGAGAGCTAGAGAATGTGAGAGAGCTAATTGATATACTTTGCACATATGGAGCTGATGACAAGCATATTTTAAGGGAGAAGAGACATAAGTAAATATGGAGGAATACATAGTTGATAACCAGGTAAATCAACATATTGTTTTCATGTTTTGTGAGGAGATTGTGGTCCCCTTTCAAGTTGTAGATTGATAAATGTTCAGTTGGAACTGGTTGAGGTAGGAGCCTCCTGTGGGTTGTAGCCTGTAGAAAACATGTGGGAGTTGGAGCTTCCTTGAAAGTTGTAGATTGCAAAAATTTGAGGTGGGAGTTGGAGCTTCCTTGAAAGTTGTAGATTGCAAAAACTTGAGCTAGCAACATCCTGTAGGTTGGAGCCTACAGAAAATCATATGTAATACGGAGTAGGATCTTGCCTTTGCGTCACAACAATAATAATTATGGTTTTCTCCCTTGAGGGTTTCCACTTATATCTGGTGTCCATATGCATTATTATTATGTGTTGATGTGATGGGTTAGCATGTTTATTACTTGTTGTTCACATATTTAGTTTGCTGATTATTATTTATTAAGTTTCCCATGTAATGGTTTTGTTAATGAGTTTAATGAAAATAGTTTTAATCAACCCCCCTGCTCAGTTTAGTCAAGGGTTGATCAGAGTTAATATTATTATATAACAATTTTAATATTGTATAATCCAAATTTATTAATTTTAATAATATTAATATTATAATATATTAATATGAATATTAAAATTAATAATAATAATAATAATATTTATATTAATATTTTAATATTGATATTAGGGTTAATAATGTTTCTTTTGCATGGTATTAATAACAATTTGGCCCATGGTATTTAGCCCATGGTATTAAAATGGTATTTTTCCAGTAGGCTTCACCTAAATAAAACCTCTTGTTTGAGTTTCTTTAAATATAAAGAGGATTGTGGAGTAAATATAAAAAGTGGTCTTACTTATTTACCTTACCTTTAGTTTGTTTATATTTTTATTTATTTTCCATTCTTTTGTTGTAAGTATTAAAATAGTTTTTATTTATTTACCATAGCTCTGGTTTACTTATATTTTTATTTATTTACCATACCTCTTTTTTTAGTGTTGATAACCCTCTCTATATTTTAAATTTATAGTGTGTTTATACATAATAATAATAATTAGATTGATTTTTAAATAGGACGACCTTAGATTTAAAATGTTAAATATTTAAGTGTTTAAGTTTTTACTTGATATCTACCCCATACTGGGCTAGAAACTCATAATCATTCTTGTTTATTGAAATGTTTATGCAAACCCTTACTCATTTTATGAATGTACTTCTGATTTTAAAATCCTTATTTTTTAATATTTTAAAAAATGATAAATAGTGTTTTTTTCCATTTTCCCTCCTAAAACTTTGGCAGAGCTATCAAAACACTAAAACCTATTGATGCTATTACTAAGCTTCTTTATTGTTCTATGGACAAAGAATTTATTTCTGAAGTCCGCTAAAAGGTTTTCACATTAAGATAATTCTTCTCCCTCATGAGCTCAACATAATCAACATTTTCCTACGTTTCTCCATATAAGGTAATATTATTTTGGTACATTTATGTATCTAAACTTCTATTTTAAGTCTTCTCTACTTAAAACCCCCAATATTCTACGTACAACAGAAGATTATAATTAGTTTCTTCGTCGAGATTTCAAAAAGAGAATGCTCATTGTTAACACTGGAAAATTGTACAGCAGAAGACGACATTATTTAATGTCAAGCAGAAGGGTTTTCAGGGCTAGAAGACATCACAAAATCTGGAAAGTATTTAAAAATCTCTAAGTTCGGAGGAAAATCAAATTTGAACAAGTCCTAAATGCTCTTTGCGCTCATAATCCTTCGTGAAGAGTGCCTTTGCGCACCTTATGGCCGGAAATGCGCGCAATCTTGAGAATGGAAAAATGTCGCTTTTTGGGACCACACAAAGCAAAGGACAAGTGATTCCTCACTTGAAGCCTCCTAAGGACAGCCACCAACGCCTCCTTAGACACCAAGTGAGCACAAAATGGAATATTTGGGGCACACAAATGAATCATACCCCTCTCTTGGGTCACCATCCACAATGTACCAAGAGAGGGAAGGAAGGCTTTGAAATCTACTATATAAGGCCACCATGAGATGAAGAGTTTCTGAACACATTGTTATGCTGGCCAGAATTTTGCAAGTAATACTAGCAGTCTGTGATACAGAGCTAAAGATAGAGGGGACTCAGTTGTTGGTCATCCAACAATTTCAGTCCAACATAGTAGAGAAAGAGGGAGACTGCACCGAGGGAAGCTTGGGGTAAAAACATCCTTGCATTGGGACTTAGAACCCATGTTGGGGCCCTTTCGAAAGAGGGTAAAGTTTCACTCTTATTACTACCAGCGCTCAATAAGAGGGGCCTAGAGCCACCATTCGTATTATTTTTGTCGTTTGACACTTTTCAAAGCTCGTGTTTATTTATTTTAGTTTTTAGTTTAGTTCTAGTTTATATATGCATGTTATTTCTCTATCTAGTATGCTTATGATTCTAGCTTGTTCCACTAACTTGCTTGACTCCACTTCTTTTTCTTCCTGTTACCAATAACTTAAGTGGGTAGATCACACCCCTTACATTGGTGTGATTTCATACATACGTGCACCAAGAACACTCTAACAAGATTGCTGACTCCAATAACGTTTTTTACCAAGTTTATGTGGTTATGCCTTTTTTGTAGAGACCTCTCTCTGTGCTTTGGAGTGGAGCTGAATTTCTCCTGATTTCTCTTTCAGTCCTAGTTCATCCCAAGTGACAGAATGAAGCAGAACAGCTCCAAAAAAATTCTTTTGCAGGACTTTGCGCACTTTTTCCTCCCACACACGCACCCAGGGCATAGACAACGCGCCTGTTATAGCCTTTTGCGTGCAAAATACAAAATGATAAACTTCTCACATGTTTCTATTTTTTCCTGCTTGTAAACTGCTTGGTAGCCCCTAATACACCTACCAGCACTGGTTGTGGTACCCCGCAGCTTGTTAAAGCTCACCCTTAGCTGCTTTTTGTAGGCTTAGTGTTAGTTTTACTTCAAGTTGATTTTCGCAAAGCTCACACGTAGTTTAAGTAGGGGGGAAATAACTTGCATTCCAAAAAAAAATTATGTTTTCAAATTTTGGTACTTACACACCTAGATAACTAGCCAAAGTAAGTGGCCCAAGACCACGCTTGCGTAGCTAGTTTCTTTTTTCTAGTGTAAAAGTTATCAGTTTAGCTCAATTTTTGCACTAGGATTTTCGGGACTAGGATTGAATTTTTTATATAAGAGCAAGTAATCTCTGCTACCTTTGCACCCTCTGGTGATCCTAGGTAAGCATATGAACGCTCCCTATTCACAATTCGCCATCTCCCTATAGTTGGTCACATATATTAATTAGGAAAAATAGAAAGCGGCCCATTATCCGCACATGTTTTTTTTTTTAGCCAGGAACAATACAACATAGTTTAAATAGGGGATTTTGAAAAGGATCATTGAATATCCACACATTCAAACTATGTGCTTTTCCACTTTGTGCTCACACACATTAAGTCACTAAGAAAAGCAAAGACACCTAAAACTAACTTAACCAAACTCACTAAATTCTCCCCACAGGGGCAATAAAAGAATTTATAGCTTAAGTTAGGATCAAGGGGGTAGGCATCCAATAGGCCACCTTGATCATACTTCATCTTGAAACATAGAAGTTGTCTATTTAGGGAGCTTCAAATCCACCTATCAGCCCACAACAAAGAAAACCTGAGCGCAACAGAGACCCGTTTCAGAGGGGATTAGGCTTAGGCACAGTGCGGGAAAGTATCAGTCAGGGCTACCTAACTTGGCTAATACTCGGTACTGTTAGCTGACTTACCAAGAAGCCCAAGACTCGAAAACTCACGTGGGAAAGTGGTTCTTAGTGGAAAAAAACTAGGGCATCCTTTCCCTATAGGTGATGGTGCAGGCAAGCACTAGACCCTCTACCCTTACCTTGGTGGATTTTCTTCAGCTGATTAGGGGCATCGCCAGCTCTTACAGGACGTTGTGCCAGCACTCGCAAGAAATCTTCTCAACGACCAGTTACATTTGAGTGTGTGAGGACAAATAGGTCTTCTAGGATTCTGAGTATCATACACAAATAAACAAAAACCACCTTATTGATTGCTTGATCACATAGATTAACATAAAGGGAAGTTTATCTTATTTTTCGCTTTGTTTTATGTATGTGACAAGAATTTTGCTTTGATCCTAGAATCTATCCTCTCAAATTTTTCCAAAACCAAACCTTGTCGACACCAGAACGGACCCAACGGGACCTCATCGATCTAGGCATATTTTGGACCTCCCCCCAATACTGGGAGGGGTTCCAGGTCTTTCTCCATTTAGGTGTCAAATACGGAACACCGCCACCATTATTGGTTCATCCTTTATTGGGGAATCCTTAGTTGGGAACCCTAGTCGGTCTCCCAACACCACACCACAGACCACTCCTCCCACGACCCCTCGAGGGCAGATCAGTGTGTCCCATTTGGGAAGCCAGCCAAATACACAACAGGGTACGTCACAGACTAACTCTCTTCCTAACCTAAACTTTGTGTTTTCGTACAGTGCAATGACGTCAACCTCCCGGTCACCTTTCTTAGCTTCGTTAAATCTACCCGATTTAACCAAGCTGACGAATGACCCCATCGCAAAAAATTCCACATGGCCTCCCATGCCCACGAAGCTCCCTCCGGATATTCCAAAGTTTGAAGGAAAGCAAGCGGAAGACCTAGGTAATCATGTCATGACCTTCCACCTATCGTGCTCATCGAACAATATCATTGACGACACTATTCGATTGAGATTATTTCCACACACTCTGATAGGAGTAGCTGCGAAGTGGTACGTGGAGCAACCCTAAACTTTACATGGAACCTTTGGCGCCCTTGCCATTGATTTCCTAACATATTTTCAATTACCCATTCACCATGATTCCAAAATGGAATTAATGACACATTTTAAACAGATCCCTGTCGTCCATATCTCGAACCATCTCCATGAATGGAGGCAGCGTTGTATTTTATGTAAAGCTAAAATAGACGATCGGATTCTATTATATTTGTTCTTGAAAACTCTTACAACAAATATTTCAAAAGATGTGGCGCAATAGAGACCCACATCCGAAGAGGACGCTATCAACAAATCCGAATAGCTTGAGCTGATTTATACGCAGTCGGGATACATTCATAACATCCTTCTTAACGCCCCGCGCCTGCAAAATTATCAAGAATTTCCAAGTGTGTCGAACTCTGAAAACGGATTAATTGGGTCATTGACCCAAGGTTACCTAGGCAACAACAATCAAAACCCCAGTTACACATACAGTTCTACCCATAACGTACCTCAAACCGGGTTTCAAAGTCATCATATGCATCAGCAAAATTTTACCAAGAGGGTGCCAGCGTATCACCAGAGAGGACCTTATCCTCTGGCTCAGGGGAATTAGTACGCAAAAAGAAACACTAACGGAAGAGGTCCCCTTCAATATCCAGGTGCAAACCAGGGACCACGTTATGCTCAGTCCCCATCACAAGAACCGCCTATGTAGACCAATGCACAGGTGAACTTTGTGCAGCCGTCCCAAAGACAACCACACCAATAAAACTAGGAGAACTACCCTCCTAATGTGGTGAATAAAAAATCCTAAAACAAGCCAAAAGGGAACCTTGGATAGGGGGGCAGCAACCAACAACGCCCACCGCAATCCCAGGCTAGAGGCAACTCCAACCAGAATCAAAGCCAGGAGCCGAGCAATGCCCAACGGTAGAGAAAAAGGTCACCTCTTCAAATAAACCATTCTTGTTCTATATGTGGTGAGTACAACCACTATACTCACCACTGTCCCAATCTCCCAGAGTTGAAGAAGCCACAGAGTAACCGAGGACAAGGAGGATCTTCCCAGAAACCAAATGTGATGCAAGAACCTTTCCCCCATCAAGGTACGGTAAGAACTCAACAAAAAAATATAGACGACTCCGGGAAAAGCAGCCATGAAATCTACATGACTGGCGAAGAGATGTTTTTCCAAACACGAAATCACAATTACGACACCCCACCAGACACCAATACATCAGGGGAAAGTACCAATGCACCGACTGCACCTTTGACCATTTCAAAGATGCCTATAGAACCATTACCAAAAATGGCATAGGGACCCAATAGGCGAGTAGGAAGCTACTCCAAAGAGGCCCATAATTATAGTATCGTGGATGATTTAGCACAATCTCCCGCTGCTATGTCAGCTTTGGAAGTATTGCAATCATGCCCAAAACAACGAAAAGCCATACTTTCAACGTTATGTGCTATCGACCCTGCCAATACGCGTCTAATGTCTTTTGACTTAGACAAATCCAACCCTAGGCTTCCTTCCATGGTCGCCTTCCAGATACCAGTGTCGGTCCAGAATATCACTATTCATCAATGTGTCATAGACGAGGGTGCATCCACATGCATCATGTCCAAAAATGTTTGGCAGAAGTTAGGGTCTCCCGAACTAAAACCCCTAGTCATTACGCTTAGAGCTTACAACAGTTGTCCATCAACCCCCATCAGCCTCTACCAAAATGTCCCACTCTACTTAGCCAGAAATATGGTCCACATAGACATTGAATTCTTGGACGCTCACCTGGACTACAATATACTCCTTGGGTGGAGTTATATGTATGCCATGTATGCCATAGCCTCCTTCTTCTTTCACATCATGATGTTCCCCCACGAGGACCGCATCATTACTGTAGAACAACTGACGCACATCGAGAAGCGACCCCTAACAAACACTGATGTAATTCTACCCTATTTAGATACATCCTCAGATTCTCTCTCACGGTACCAAGAATATGGCCCCGGCCAGTTCAAACCTTCATCCATTCTAGGGTCATTCCTAGGAGATCCTCTGGTAATCCCTGAGTCATTTCCTAATGTCATAGGGTCTCTGGTGTGCATGATGTCCACATCAAGTGTCGAAGCTAGTCAAGACACAAAAACAAGAAGTAATGGCACTGATTCATCGGCCATGACAACCTCTTTAGCCTACGCCACCTCCCAAACCCCTTTCCTCTACCCCACAACTAGTTTCATCTCCCAACAGGTTTTGGAAACACAGGTATTACCCAACATATCATTGGAAATCCACGTTTGGTACCTTGTTCCCCCTGTAGGAACAAGAGCCACCCACGTTACTGCCATAGGATTGAAGCCCCTCAGTCCCAAGGAGGCCCCACTCATCCAAGAAACAGTCGAAACCACCCCTGCAAAGGAAATTCCCATTGCAAAACCTGTGATTACAGCTAAGGAAACTGAGAAAAGAGGAAAGAATATGGTGACCCTCACCATTCAACGGGAATCACCAGTCTGCACCATATGCGACGTAGTAGGGCACCCTACCCATATTTGTCTAGAACTGGATGAATTAAAACCACTCCTTGGCTCTGAGACAGACATCGCGACACTACGTTCCCATAAAAAGGAACCTACCACCAAAGGTAAAGGAAAATCATTGTGTACCAATCATGCATGCGCTCTCTGTAGCAACTATGGGCACTATACCCACCATTTTGCGGGGATCCCACGATGTAGGGATGCCTTACATGCCATCGAGCGATCATATCAAGAAGATCCCTTCACCCGGGCATCCGTAAATGAACCTCGTACCATCCTATACCTATAGGAGAAACAATGAAGGGCACAAGAAAGACCCCCAGTCATGCCCGTTATACCTTGCACGTTATGCGATGAACATGGTCACTTCCTCGAAGAGTGCGTAGCCATGAAACTCATCCATAGATGGTACCCTATAGAAAGAGTTTACTACGCTGGATTGCGGGCAACACAATTCACATGTCTGTTATGCGCCAACAATAACATTTTGGAGAATTGTCACTATATCCCTCGATTCTGGCTAGCCCTCGCTATCTTACGCTCCACCATAGTCCGCCTCTCCCAAGAAGATGACATGGATTTGGAGTCCATAGATCGCTCCACAACCCAAGAATATGTGACGAGCAGATCCATCATGTTCTTGTCAGTTGAAAAGTGACCAATCAGGGAACCCCTAGTTACCCCTAACCACTCTCTACAAAGAAGACCAGCATGCACGTTATGCAAAATGCCCAATCATGCAGTTGCCACTTGTCCTGATTTAGCAGCATTAAGATGTTGGTTCCCTGCCAGACCTCAAACTGAGCATGAAGAAACCCCCATATCAAGTATATTCTACCTAATATGTCAAGGCAATCATTATGAGCGGCACTGTACTTATGCCTCGCAACTTCGTCCCACCATCGACATGATTCATACTATAGAGAAGAGACAGGATGACCTCCGGGAACGGCATAAAAATTACATAGCCGGGTTAACATCCCCACCCCTGCAGTGGCGTAACAGGAAAACTAAGACAACACACCAACCAAGCATGAACCCAACCAAGCCTAGGATAATATGCGGACTATGCGCCCTGAACGACCACTGGGTCAACCAGTGCAAAGAACTAAAGCACATTGCAAATAGTTTTCGTATAGTCTCTTCTATCCCTCAGAAACTTCTCTCTAACCAAGAGAAAATCACGCATACCTATTTCAAAATTTGTTCACACTTTCACCATACGATTAAATGTGTACACCTCCCCAAGCTAAGAGCGACAAGAGCAACATTTAGTCTACACCCCTCCAAAGAGGTAGACACACCCAAGCCAACAATACGAAAATGGAAATAGAAGGAAACCTCTTCTATGTCAGACCCTTTCCAAGCATCCACATTAGGAACAACGAGTAGTGTAGAATCTCACACAATCTACTTTGTTGGTGCAGTGATACCATCCACTATCTGCACTGGAAAAAATCACACACCAAAGGTATGCCCGCTAATGGAAACATTCAGGCACCTCTGCGGTAGGCACAATTTCCATCTACAAGAAATTGACCATCCTAGTGAGGAACCCAACCTTGCACTCACATAGAATCTCGTTACGGAGATTCTTCCCCCACCAAACGTCGATGACATGATCCACCATATACGATTTGTATCATCACATATCGGAAATAAGATTGCAGCCACCCCCACGTCCCTGGATTTCCACCCTATTCCTGCCGCAAAAGGTCAAGGTACCTTGTGCTTTTGCATTGATTTCCGCAAGAGCCCAAATTTACATGCCGCCATCGAACTCCTTGATGATACCCAGCCTCTAGAGCAACGCCTAGTACAACTAGATTTTGTCGAAAAAAATTTCTGCAACACAACGAGGCTCACAAGAAAAGGGTAAAAGCATCATTCGACCATCACATCAACCCTCGCTCATTCACTGAGGGAGAACTAGTCCGCCGCTATGATGTCGCAAAAGAAGCCCTGACAAGGGAAATTTTGAAACCTTGTGGAAAGGACCATACATGATCAAACATTGCCTCCAACAGGGGGCATACATCTTTATAGAACCAGACGGGACATGCCTTATCAACCCCGTCAACGAAATTTTCCTCAAGAAGTTCTACCCATAAGCGCCAAAAATGGCCCTTCCCTAGAGTGAACGTACAAAACCCCAACCACTAATTTTTTTTTGACCAAAAGACTTATTTAGAAGTGCTCAAAGTACCACCATGGATCACCAAACTGAAACCTATTTCAAATTAGCTGATGGAGCATCACGATGGTCTCAAAGATTAGCTGCAGCCATCTGGGTCATTTACCACCCCAACCGATCACCACTCTTCTCAAAGAGTGTGTGCATCTGTTCAGCAACAAACAATCAGGCAAAATATGACGCCATCATCGGACTTATGTGCGATGCCCTCCATCAGGGTATACGCCATATGAATATCTACCTCGATTTCCAGTTAGTATTATCACAGTTAAACCAAACAGTTGAGACAATAGATACACATCTATTTAGAAAATATTTGTGTGAAAAAAGATTAAGAAGACAATTTAACTATATCACATTCACGCATGTACCAAGGAGTCAAAACCAAACAGTTTATCGCATAGCTAACAATATCTTAAATTGGAATGCATATCGAATAAACCATCATACATAAAAAAAGCAAAAATATATATATCCATAAACATAACATCATACATAAACTGAAACAGGTGACACAACACGTAGAGCCGCGAAAAATATCTGTTATATAGATATATGTCACAATGTATATGTATGAGTACAAAAATAGTGTCACTGGCTCAATTTCCAGCCCAAAGATACAAAAGTCATCAAAAATAATGGAAGCATCCTCATAATGGGTGCTTTCCCTGTGTACAAGTATACTCTAGGGTGGTGCCCCCTCAGGAAGGACACCTGGACCCACAACCGCTCTTGGTGCCACCACTGGAGCTGTCATTGCAACTGAGATCGCCACCCGACGTAGAACGGGCCGATACTCCCTCTCACAGGCCATCACGGTCTCCAACCAAACCTCCTCGAAGTCATCCATAAATCCTCGACTAGGCACCCCCTGGGTCAAGCGTTCCACTCGAAACCAGGCATCCTCAAGAGTTGACACCCGAGCAATTAGCTCCTCGATACGAGTCTCCGATGTATCTGCACGTGCTACTTTTGCATCAACCCAAGCCCACTCAGTCGTAGTCGAGCTGCTGCCCTCTCCTGAAGGGCTAACACCACCAACATGTCCCCTAGTAGCACCTCCTCCCTAACAACCCCTAGGTCGTCGTAGAGGATCGTGGCCAACCAACCGAGCCAAGGGGTGACCCACCTCGCCAACATCTGCAATAGTAACCAAAACAATGTCAGTGTCGCTAGCAAAACACATAAGTACATATATACTCAAATAAATGCAAAAAACATACAAAACATACCTGTAGGCCCCCAAGCATAACCAAAAGGGAGACCCATGTCTGGATCCACCCGAAAGTCCATCCCCGCATATGGGAATGGAAAGAACATCTGTGGGTTGGCCTCGAACCAAGCCTCTGTCGTGGCGTTCCAATAACGCCCCACCATGCCACCACCGCCTCGCAGCATCACTGGAGCCCACCTCCTCATACGAGGCTTCCGTGGCCCCCGAGGAGGCACCGCCAATACTAGCCTCAACAATACTACCCTCTCGTACATAATGCTACATAAGATACTGGCATATGCAAACAACTTAGATCCATTTATATGGACCTTGTTGAGTTGTGTCATCATCCCATCATAGCATAAACAGGCGAAGTCATAAAAATTCTTGGACCTCAACTGACGCAGTACTCCAACCTGTGGGCATGATGCCCAATGTGGAGCCAACGACCCTCCCAATCACACAATCACTGCCAGAGCACATCGCTCTGCCAAATCTGTCACGGATGCAATGCTGATGCACCCCTTTGTAAGAGGCGCCCCACCACAATGGAATCTTCGAAACCTCTCCAGATCCACCTTCCTAGAAGGGAATGGATATCTCAGCGCCTCACCATGAGATAGTAACCAAATCACAAAATGCACATCCATCTCAGGACGGATGACCAGGTTCGTCCCCCGCAACACGAACATGTTGCGCCTCCTACGCTAGTGTCGGATCAAGTAGCGTAGCAATCGGTCCTACAACACACGAAGCTCGTTCTCTGCGAACTTCAGGAGCCCCCTTAGCACCAGCTGACGACGCACCCTAGCATCAGCATCCAACGCAGTTCGGAGCTTGGGCCAATCCCGCTCCCTCCAAAATAACCTGTCATCAAAATAGGTACCCATCATTATAGAAAAAATACAAAAATAGGCAAAAAACCAAAATATTTTTCGCCTCGCTTGCCTATATTTTGCACAGGCGTGCTTAAGGTGCGCCAAAAAAGGAGAACATAGCACTTTAGCGTGCTTATCCCCTGAAAATGTGCACAAGGAGAGCGCACCTTTGCCCCGATCGTCTGCACAATCTAGGGCAAAAATCACCCAGAATACGTACAAACCCAGTCTGTACGGACCCCAACACCATCAAACTGAAAAAATTAAAGTGCAAGAAGTCATTGAGGTTACCTAGGCATGATATCACTAATCCCTGGTGCTCAAGCTGACCGCAATGGCAAGAACTGCTACGCAGAAGCCTCTGACCTCTCAAAAACAGAGAAAGTACAAATGAATTGAATTAGGGCCATATTCACCTATATATTGCCCTTTTCAAAAGCTTGGGAGGACCATAACGAGAGATCATAAGGTCCATTCTCTAAACCGAAAGCTACTTCGCAACCATCACTCCATGATGAACAGAGGCGATGCCACACAATCGCACTCCAAAAAAATTATTTTTTCAACGTCGGCAGATATGCCCTCTCTCATCTTCTTTTTTAAAGCTCATGACTTTCAATAATAGTTGATAAAGAAGATGCTTTCACTTGAGGTTGTTGTTTTTGCAGGAAAAGCTCACAAACCAACCACAATGCCATCTACTGAAAGTTCTAGAGAAGGTATCATTCTACCCCCAGCATGATAGAGTCTCAGTCAACTCTGCATATCCTGACATCATTTCTCCATTAGAAATCAACCATAGCGTCCTCATATCCAATCGTTTTTATCATCACCTCACCCTGCACATGATAAACATCCTCGTTGGTCGGTAGAGCCTCCCCTCCATGGCGCTCACCACCCACAGTAGACCATATATCATAGAAAAAGTGATGCTATGGCCATACCACTTTAGTCTGGGAAGCACCTCATACCCATCCATCCACCATGCATAAGGTCAAGTTTACCATACAAGCTAAGAACCCCTTCCCAGATGAGCAAGTTTTGTAAGAAGATCAAAAGCGCATTACCGAACCTTGCATTTGGCCCACCATACCTCCACCAACATAATCCCATCTGTGATAATTTTTCATCTGCTTCATCAACCCCACACATGAGACCAACCAATGGGACCCCCACCCTCAGCAAAACACCTTCCTCACAACATCAGTGAGCGAACACCTACATGTTTTGGGGTATTCGTCTCTGTGTTTTGTACAAACCAAAATCCATTATTTTATTCTTTTGGTAAGTGTACAAAGACCTCGAACGGTGCACTACGTCCCTTCACCCTCCCATCCATATTTTTCTACCATGACAGCAGTCCTTGAATTCACTTGGTCGGAGTATCACACCCCCATGCACAAGCCACCATGACATTCATAGCCGGTTTACACCCAGCCTAGAAGTCCTATCAACTCTAGGGATTTCCCCATCAGAAATAACTATGACTGCCGCCAAGCTGCTTTGTATACTCTGAACGTGGGCCACTAAATCCCCATCATTAGTTTTCATTCACCCCTCGCTAACATGCCTATGTTAAACCCATCACATCCAGGTCCCCGATCCCTTATGTCGGTGACCCCTCGTTCGACTGAGGTTTCCTTTTTGTCGACTTCAACACCTGTTCTCCAAAAAGGAAGCGGTACCTTGGATTACCCCTCTCCATAAAAGGGGCATCCTCGGGTGGCACTATGGGAGACATCATTGCCTATAGATGTCATCGATCCTCTTGACATTCAACTACATCAAAAGCTTTCATGTCAAGATGGTATCGTACCTTACAACCATTGCACTTTGATCAAATTCGTTGAAGACCCGTGCCTCCATAAGCATCTCTTTCAGCAATACTTACATGTGAAGGTCCCATCCAGCACCTATGCGTACAATGTGTAGCTATATTCCATACCAATTTTATGCATATGGGTAACATATTCCACCTATTGTCAAAGAAAAAACGCCCCAGAGGGCATCATAAGTCATCGTGAGCAACCACGAGATCACTACCACATCAGTGATACCAACAGAACATATATCTATCAAAATATATTTGTTTAACTAGCCACAACATCACGAGCATGGGACATGCCCGCCTCGTAGAAAATTTGTATATGTATTGTATTATATTTTCTTATAGGGCTCCTCTAGGACATGGTCATTCTTGGAACCGGTGCAGGGTGTTTTCAATTCAAAGCTTCACACAGGTCTCTCTCTCTCCCTCTACGAAATATATATAGAAAAGAAACTATAATGTATTTTGGCTATACAGTTCTTCCTAGACCTCACACATTAGGGGGAAACTGTTAACACTGGAAAATTGTACAACAAAAGACGACATTATTTAATGTCAAGAAGAAGCGTTTATAGGGTTGGAAGGCATTATAGAATCTGGAAAGTATTTAAAAATCTCTAAGGTCTGAGGAAAATCAAATTTTAACAAGTCCTAAATGTTGATTGCATGCATAACCCTTCGTGAAGAGTGCCTTTGCGTGCCTTATGGCCAGAAATGCATGCAATACTGAGAATGGAAAAAAATTTCTTTCCGGGACCACACAAAGAAAAGGACAAGTGATTCCTCACTTGAAGCCGCCTAAGGACAGCCACCAACGCCTCCTTAGACACCAAGTGAGCACAAAATGTAATATTTGGAGCACACAAAGGAATCATACCCCTCTCTTGGGTCACCATCCACAATGTACCAAGAGAGGGAAGGGAGGATTTGAAATCTCCTATATAAGGCCACCATGAGATGAAGAGTTTGTGAACACATTGTTATGTTGGCCAGAATTTCTCAAGAAATACCAGCAGTGTGTTATCCAGAGCTGAAGATAGAGGGGACTCAATTTTTTTCCATCCAACAAGTTTAGTCCAACGCAGTAGAGAGAGAGGGAGACTGCACCGAGGCAAGCTTGGGATAAAAACATCCTTGCATCGGGAATTAGAACCCATGTTCTAGGGGCCCTTTGGCAAGAGGGTAAATTTTTACTCCTATTACTGCTAGTGCTCAATAAGAGAAGCCTAGAGCCATCGTTCATATTATTGTTTTCATTTGAATCTTTTCAAGGCTTGTGTTTATTTGTTTTAGTTTTTATTTTACTTTTAGTTTATATATGCATGTTTTTTCTCTATCTAGTATGCTTATGATTCTAATGTGTTCCACTAACTTGCTTGGCTCCACTTCTTTTTTTGCCTGTTACCAATAACTTAATTGGGTAGACCACACCCCTTAAGTTGGTGTGATTTCATACATACGTGCACCAAACACACTCCAACACTCTGGATGATTCCATGAGGTTTTGTTGTTGTATTTTTTGAAATGACAAAGATTAAATCATTGATTTTAAGTAGAAATCTTGAAAGAAATGAGACATCAAGGGTGCTAAAATGGCGAGGAAGGGTTTTGATCTAGAGAAACTTTTGCAAGTTGATATCCCCTGTGAGGTTCCCTGCACAAACCCTAAGTCTTAGATTGTAAGTTGACATCCCCACTAAGGTTTCGTGAAAAAACCCTACATCTCAGATTTTGTTACTTTGCATATAATTTTATTACATAATTTTAGTAAAATAATTATTTTGTGGTTAGAAAAAAAACCTTAATTTATTTTTGCCTCAGTTTTCCCTGATTGAAATCATAATTGTGCTTGGTTTCCTTTAGTAAAACATAATTCTTCTTGGTTGTCATGAATACAAATTTGATTTGGTTTTTTCCTTGTGAGGAAAACTCTATTGTCATGCTTTCATCCAAATTGTTGCAAAAGTAAGCCCTTATTTTTGGCTTTAGCATGGATCCATGATGAATATAAATATCAATCTAAATTCCAGAGTAGATAAAAATGAGGCAAATTGGGTTGAATTTACTACACTTAGGGTTTAGTGTAGAACACAATGGAAGTATGATTTTATCTAAAAAGTAGTTGTTACCTTAATGATAAATTCACTAGCACTTGGTGGGAAATGGAATCTTCCAATGAAATAAAACTTTATTTTTAGAATTGCTTTAGTTTTTTCCCCAAGGGACTACACTACAAAATATGAGCCACTTTCACACTTTGGGGCAATTAGCTACGTGATAACTAATAGCCCTAATAAAAAAAGTAACGCCAATATCTTTGGGATCATGTTATTAGACATAAAAGAGCTGCAAAAACCAGATCTATGCATGAAAAGACATTAAGCAGTAAAAACAAGGGTTTGCTCCATATACCAATAGACAAGACAAGAATAATTTTTGAAAGAATTTTTGTATTAATTGGGCACCTGGGAGGAAAACAAGAAGGCGTATCCAATTCTCCTCAGTGGGATGGGTTCTTGGAAGTCCTCAGCACTTCAGATCTAAGATTTCTCTCTCTTGTTGGTGTAGAAAACCCACACAAAGCATGGAACTCAAAGGGAGCTCACACAACAAATGCTAGAAAAATGGGACCAAGTGTATAGATCCAGAGTGATCTAATAGGCAACAAAAGGTGAAGAATGGTAGGAAAATCCCTCCTATTTATAACAAAATATTGGGTCATTCTAGATCTTGGTGCATGGGTTAACCAGATCTAGATCCACTTTTTATGGAATATTTTATTATATTTGTTGGAGGGAAAAGGTATTTGACTTGGGTCAAATCCCTTAATTTGTCAAAAATAAATAAATAAATGATTTATTTATCTTTTTAAGGAAGTTGTTAGAAGATAATCAAATAAATAATGATTTATTTAATTATTTAAGGAAGTGGTTGAAAGATAATTAAATAAATAATGATTTATTTAATTATTTGTGGGTGATTTGGTCATATTTAACAAGGAATATTATCTAAATAAGGTTTAAATAATTATTCCTAGAAAATAATAAGATAAATAAAGGTTTGTCTAATTAATTTCTTTGATTTTGGGTTAAACATGACTGGGAATAATAATTAAATTATGGTTTAATTAATTATTCCATGAGGAAAATCAAACAAATATAGGTTTGTTTAATATTTTCTTTTGGGGTTTCCTGTTTTAACATAGTGAAAGCAATTTTACTTAGGGTAAAATTGGTCTTACATGGTGTACTTGGGTCCATCTAATGATAATAGGTTAGATGATCAAAAAATGGTGTAACAGTAACCTTCCATTGAAATAATTATTTTTTTGGAATGACTTCAAGAAACATTCCCAAGGGGCTTTTATCACAAACTACATATTTCCTTTGGGTTAGTTACTAGTTTTGAGGGGTATTTGTCTCGTCAAAATTTTCTAGCACTTTCATTCAGTCTCATTGCTTTGAATGAAATTCATGAAAAATGGATCATAAACATGATGGCAAGAATGAGACCCTTATCCATGGATTATAATGCACATGATTATGTTAAATTCCTCGCTGAACCAATGCAACATTCGAAAATTTATCATCTTAAAATTTTTTAAAGCCTACCAAATTTCTTAAGCTAATGCCAAAGAATACAAGCATGTCTCATCTTTCTGCACTTAAAGTAGAACATTTCCATCACTATAGCAATAATTAATAATTTTTCACAAAGGCTACATCATCATTCAATAGCAACATCGTGTAAACCCCACATAAAGGAGGAGTATTAAGGTTTGGATTTAATTTTGGGTCATTGTCGCAACAATTGATCTAGATTTTCATCAAACAATAGGTTGATAGATGGTATGTTGTTGTTAGATCTAAGGATTTCAAGCTTTTTTTCCTCACTCCTTGATCACCAAGGTGGTTTATTCTCTATAGGAACTTGGCTTGACCTTAACAACGTTAACGTGTGGGTAACAGTCAATCTAGAAACGTTTGGTTAATCAACCATACGTAGATGGGATTTTAGTATGCCGAAATTTCCTAGGCACATACTTCGGCCTAATTGTAAGAATGAATACACACAATCGAAAAAGTATAAGCACATCCCTAAAGGTGTAATATCCCTGAAGTAAGCCACCGTAAAAACTCTCGTAAAATGAGGGTTGTTAAATAATTAAATATTACTTATTCTTATATTGATATTACATGAAGAATATTCTTGTAATTCTTAATTATAAGAATATTGGAAGAATTATTTGTTAATTATTTTATTTAGAAAAATTTATATTCTTCTATAGAAATAAATTATATTTCCGAGTTGGTATCTTTTATGAGTTTTAGAAATAATGGGTAATAGTTTTGGAAAAACTATGGATGAGTAATATTTTTCTCATAGGGAAAAAACAAATCTACCTTGAAAAGAAAAGCATGAGAGATTTATGGAGTGCTTTTGTGATTTAGGAAAAATCATATTTATGGGGGCTTTATGGAATGGTTTTATGATTTAGAAAGGCTATTCAATTTTCTTAATTCTATTTCTTGTAAGCCTATGAGAAAAATAGAAGGGGGAATGGGAGAATGCATGGAGAATGGAGCCAAGGAAGAGGAAGAATTGATTCCAAGCATGCATCAAAATATAAGTAACTATGTTCTTTGAAAATTCTTTTGTTTGCATATGGGGCATGATGGCATAAGAATTGAATTTATTTGCAAGGAAAAGTTCATATGATAAATAATCAAGATTATTTCTTGAGAAAACCTCTATATAATTTCTTGGACAGAGGAATAATTGTTTTATTCATTGAATTCTTAGAATATTTCATGTGTTTTGAATTCATAAAATATTTTCATGGTTAAATAATTCTATGAATTGCATGAGTTATTGGACAATAGTGTCCAAATATGCCTTTATATCTCCCAAACTGGGATAGGTATGTAAAACCTTAAGGAGTTTTTCGTAAAAGAGGATGTTATGACCAAAAGCCTCTTTCAGAGTTTAAAAATCCATTTCTCATGTCTCGAAAATTGTGTCCAAAAAGGATGAAAAAAATAGGGGATTATTTAATATTTAAATCTGGAAAAATGAGCTACAAATATTTGTTCAAATTTTCAAAACCGTAAAACTTGTGTAAAAACTAAGAGAGTTATTTTTAATGAACTTGTTAACCTCTTTGTGTTTTCAAAAAATAATTTCTATTTTTTTGGAAACTGTGTCGAAAGTTGATGAAAACAATTGGAAATTATTTAATATTTAAATCTAGAAAAATAGGCTGCAAAGATTCATTTGAATCTACAAAAACGTGAAACCTGTGAAAACAATGAGAGTTTATTTTTAATAAGGTTGTTCCAAACAAAACCTCCTTTCTTTCCTAAATTTTTTTCCATATGTTCGTAAGACGCGTCCAAAGTGTACGAGTAAAACAAGAAAAAACAGAGTAAAACAAAATGCTTCAATTTGATTTTTTTCAATCCGATAAAAATAATTATTTATGTACATATAGACATAATAATTATGTTGATAATTCTTGAAATGGAATTAAGCTATTTCATTTAATATATTACCAAGTATGTTCTCATGGAGCATATGCATTAAAATTTTTAAAGAGAAATATTGGACCCTTCAAGAGATTATGTGCTTAGGTGCACGTGAATAATATCTAGTATATTTGATCTACTAGAAATTATTATGTGATTTTACATGCATGAGGAGCTTGAGTCATGTAAAAATACATAAATAACTTATGTGAGGGGTAGCTCACATAAAACCTTTGCGTAAAAGGAAATTGGTTGTGTTATTTGAGAAGGATTTGTTATTCATGTTATTTCTTGAAGAAATATTACAAATCTCTCTGATGTGTGAAATGATAAGAATATATTTTGTATTTCATGCATAATAGCTAGTGAGTTAGCTATATTTTGGAAAAAGAATAATTAGGGTGTAAAAATCCTTAGAATATATATGTGTGTGTGTGTGTGTGTGAAAGGAAGAAATTATTTTGTTAGAATTCTTCAAAAATAATTGAAGAGAAAAATATATCAGTATACACATTATTGGAATAAATTCTTGGAGAGGAAAACTAGTAATAACATGATTTATTATGTAAGAAAAACATATACGCTTGCATGCATGGAAAAAGTATAGTTTTGGGTATCAGGTTTCTAAAAAAAAGGAAAATGAAATCACATAATATTGATTGTGTTAGCCTTATTTTGGGAAAAATAATATTTATTTTTCCAACCCAAAGGGATTAGCTATGGTATTAGCTTTATCGTGGAGGAATATTATCCATAGTTATTGGGTTAGATATTTTGGATGAGAGGGAAATGTCCCTTTGCATAAAAGATAGAATAAATGGTATGTGTTTGATCCGTTGGAAAAGAAATGTGTTTATTTTCCCATGAAATATTTATTTAGTTTCCTTTGGAAATAAACATATGTTTTACATGCAAGAAGAATAAGCTATGTTATTGCATGCACAAAATTATAACTAGTATGTTAACTTTGTTTGAAATAGAGCTGGCACTTTTATACATAATAGTCATTGTGCATAACTCATGTCTGGAAAAGATGTTTTTGGAAAAGAACACGCATTCACATGCATAAGTATAAAATCTATTGCGTTAATCCATTTGGAATATAAAACAAAAGAGTAGGCACAAATGAAATTTCTTGTTGGGATAGTTATCTATAAAGTTTGTTATGCATTTGCATGCACAATATTATTATATAGTATGTTAAACTTTGCTTTTGAAATAATATGAAAGTGCATGCAAGATTTTGTTAGCGTTTGTTGGAAAGATGAGGCTTGATAGTGATTTATTTGTTACTAATGCATGTGAAATCATGTTAAAGAAGGCATTTCATGTCAATTTGTTTATGTTTTATACATGCATACAAATAGTTTTCGAAGTGTCACATATAAAGAGTGATTATTGGTTTATTCGTATTTTATCTAATCATGATATCAAGTGTGCTAACGACAAAAATGGAAAGAAAGTATGGTGACTTGAGAAAAATATTGTTCAAGTTTAACATTGTGAAAGATACAAAGTTGCTAGTCCATGCAGGTTTAGGAGTTCCAACTGCAGGATGACCCACTGAAGGAAACAGTCTGACCACAAAGACAAAGATTGAGGATCTATGGGTAAATGGTATCATGATGATTGTAATAGCTTAGATCTAGTTATGTTTCCTTTAATATTATTTTTCTACGTAATATTTTATGACAATCATCAAGGGATGGACTCCTTTATAACCATTGAGTGAGGGGTGAAAATCCTCATGAGCGTTTAATGGTAAAATTAAACGTTTGTTGGTTTTCACCCTACGGGGTTTCCAGGGTATATTGGTGTCTAATGATGTGATTGTTCATTGTGTCATTTCCATGATGTTAATTTCTTTCATGATGTGATTTTTATATTATCAATTATGTGATTTACTAATTGAGTTAAAATGATCATGGAATCGATGCATAATTATTGCAGTAAATTTACGTTAATATGCTACAACAATGACAGTTAATGATTGTGTAACTCACTATGCGTTTTAATAAATATTTCGCTAGGTGATGATGATGGTTATTCAAATTTTTAATGAGGGAATATATAAAGTAATTTAGAAAGTTACAAATTGGTAAATGTTGAAAAAAATCTCTAACTCCATGCATTTTCCTGTGAGGTTATCGGGGTATGTTACAAATGGTATCAGAGCAAAAGGTTAAAACATTTACACCTTTTGGGAATCATTATGCAAAAATGAATTAGAGATATGATGCTAGTGGGCATCATCTCAGGTATGATTTTGATTAAATTTGTAATAGACTACAATTAACATGAGATGCATGATGCATGATTAATAACCGCATGAAAGAGTAGAAATTTATAATGTGGTGCCGAGTAAACCCACAGTCCCTGGTGCTCACACTTTTTATCTTCTGTGTGCTTTTATTGCCTCCGCAATTCACCCAAATAAAATCCGACCATTGGGCAATCTCACATTTTTCTAATTACTTGAACTGGAAATTTAAATAAATAATCTCAGGGCTTTAATGTCTCAAATCTCTGAGATTTGAGATATTAATTTCGAGTTCTCTTATGCGGAAGAAAACCTTGTATCTTAATTGCTCGTTCTTGGCATTATCATTCAAATGCTTGACCCTTATGAATTATAACCATAAGGGTTAGCATATTCGCCTCACAAAGATTTGGGTCAGCACTCAAAATCTTTACACGAGATCCTTCTTATGTCTTATTCGACTTAGTATTCGAATACTATGGTTCAAACCACTTTATGACTAGTTGTACCAATGTTTGAGCCTTATGGCTTATGACCCATCGTTCACAAGCCTGCCTTATCATTCACCACAACAGATTGTATCACCATATACCTTCGCTCGCGCGCATATCAACAACCATTCCAAGTCTTCGACCTTGGGTTAACTCTAGTTATGTATACATATATAACTCTGACCATGTAATATTAACAAGATAAACCGAACCTTTTAAACAACCACGCAAGCGCTTTCAACCATGGCTTATAATATTACTACGACAGTTTATAATTCATTTCATTTCACGGACCCACACATAACTTACCACCCAATCCAACGGTTGATGGAGCATCGTGCTGGTTTGGATGATCCAACGCTCCTCGCGAAGTTTCGCGTTTTTTTGTGATCCGAGTGTTAACGCTCAAAAGGAGCGCAATGAAAGCGGTCTTCTAAAACCGCTTAAGGACGCGTGTCATTCACTTTGTGAGATCGCGTTAATTTTGCAAAAATGGCTTACTGCCTTATAACTTGCGCGAAAACCGCCTTTTGCCTCCAAACAACTTTCACTGTTCACTTCTCCTCAAGGTTCCACTTCTTCCTTCGTTCGAGGTTCCACGAACTACTCTTCGCTGCAGTTCAATTCTCTCATTGTGAATACAGTGGAAGACTCATATGTGACTCTCAGGTCAAACTTCTATTCGCCATGTATACAATGGGTGAGTGAATCTCCTCTGAGATCGAACCCCTCGCTTCTTCCAAGACCAACTCCCCTCAACAGTCTATTGACTGTCCATCAAATCTGCTTCTCATGGTTTGCATTTAGAAAAATTTAAAGAAGATCTTCCGCAATCATTTACCAACGCCCGGATCGATTCGAATACAGTGTCCGTGGCTAAATCCTCCATAGCCCACAACACAATTCATAATCTTAATCCTCAATGCACAGTACGTTTAGATAGTGCGCCCATGCTCTACTTGAACGCCCTTTCTTAAGGGTTGACATCTTCAGGTATTGAACCCTGTATTGAACTCAATTTCATTCTTAACCTCCAAAATTGACATTGGCTACCTCATCGACTTTCTTTTATTAGATACAAAGCCCCACTTAACCACTCGATTTACACAGCAGGTAGTTATTCCAGGAGTCTCAAGAAGAACCAAGTCCTCCTTCCAACAACAAACGCTTTCATTCAATTTATTGCCGATGCCTTACACAGGGGCATCACTTCAATAACTCCACACAGGACTTTAATTCATATGTTTATGCTCCTTCAATACACATCAGGACATCGACATGAATTTCAATTTCTACCAAGATACATCGAGTGCAATTTATCCCGAACATAGATTCGAAACCCTACTCTGTCCTTACATGGAATTCTCCTATTATACGTAGAGCATCATTAACCCCGGATGACAGAGTACGTACTCCACCTTCTAATACAATTGGTTATTGAGATACAGAAGCTATCCACACAGAAATTAACTCAACAAGGCTCATCTCACAGAATTCAGACACAATTTCCCTTACACATATCCGAATTCTTATTGAAATTCGAAGACATTCAAGCTGAAATTAAAAAAATCCAGACACTTTTAATTTCGAAACAAATTCCTTCATAATATATACAGAGAATTACTTACAACATCTCGGTGCTGGCCCGATCTTCAATTACAGTGGCCCTTCTATCTCTTACTCGATCTCTCAACAGCTCTCCCTTTTACACTACAGATGCTTACATTTTATCCAAGAGATGAATGAATCGATTCACCTCCTATAATAGCCTAATAACTCTTAAGATTCTCAAAATTCCTAAATTTAGACTCAACTCCTCAACAACTAAAATTGCCTCTTCACCTTCCTAACTTATCAACTTCTCCTCTCATGTTCTCTAACTGCAGAGAACATTTACAATTCCTTACTTTTTATTAAAAATCACTAATAACTACCTGAGAAATTAAAAGCATAAGACCCCCTATGTCTACTTAGGTACAAAGTATTTGATGGTGCCTAATGCCCCTGCATCAGACTCCCAAGCTTCAATTTTTTCATGATCTCCTGATCATGTGTTCTTAATTTCTGCCTCCGGGATCCCATACTTTGTTTTTCTACTGTCGAGCAGCTGCATCATTCTTCAACTGATCTTCTCCAGGTTTCCAGACTTTGTTCTGTAAATCACCTCCAGCTATACTTTCACAATCTGCGTTTTCCCTTCCTGTACAAAAATACTTCTACTTCTTGGCTGTTGTCTGCTGCATCAGTCTTCTGATGTTTTCAATTTCTTTGTCCAGCCTACCCTCTAGCTGGAAATTCCTCTGCCCACTGCTGCTACTACCAATTTCTGTTGCTGCCAACACAGTTGTTGTAAGTATTTTTATTTCTGCAGATGTCATCCCCCATGTTGCATCTGCAGCCACCATGGGTGTTGCTGCCTCCCAAACTTCCTGTCCCTCTTTTCCTACATGATCAACACATGAATCAACATCATTAAGATTCCAAGGCTTCAATACCTTCTTCTCTTCTGACAACACATCAGTATGTTATTCAGAATTTCCTTCAAACTTCTCTGTCAGCACATCAATATACTGTTTTACATTCTCCATCAAACTGTCAGCTGGCCTCTCTTTCCTTCCATGAATTGCTTCATGAACTCTATCCATGAAGATCCTCTTGTCTTTCTCCCTCAGCAAATCATCTTGTGCACAGGTCTTCTGTTTCTCCAGTTCTCTTATTTGGAAATTCAACCTCCTATACAATTCAACAACTTCAATAGGAGTAGATTTCGGGAACCTTACACAACCTCTTATACCTCTGCTTGATCCTGACCGATCATCTGCTGGCCCTTCTCTCTCAGCCTCAACATTCTGTTGGATATCTTCATTTGACTCTTCTTTCTTCATCTCTTCCTAAGATTTCACTATCTCAGTATTGATCTGAACAGATTTCAGATTCAATGTCTCCTCCTCAGCAAAAAAATCTGATGCTTGTTCATCTTCCAGTGGTGTACCTGCAAACATACACAACCTTTTAGTTTCCAAATCACAAGACTCTTCAGTCTTGGCCGCTATCTCAAGCACTACTCTTTGAACATATCTGCACATGGAATCTTCAATTTCCATCTTTGACTCAAGAACCTTGAGTTCTTCCTTCTCTGGAGAATCTGCAATCACATCACAAGTGTCAGATTCACAAATACAAGTCTTTACATCCTCCAGCTGATCTGGACTTGTCCAATAACTCAAGAAATCATCAATGACTTCCTCTTTGGCAAGACAGCCTTCTTGTCGCCTTAAGTCCTCATCTTACCTCACAAGATCTCTTGCAGTCCTCCATTCTTCATCTGTGCTATGTTTTGCTCCACAAGAAGAAATTTCTTCTTTCAACTTAGCTACTCTGAGTTCTTCTCTCAATAAGGCAATCTCCTTTTGCCTCATCCTTAACTGTAGTGGTTTCCATTTCACACTCTTTTTCATGAGCCAACCAACTCTCTGGCTTTCTTCTATCATCCTCTCCAGTTTATAAAACTGTTCTGTAATCTCAACTATCTCTTTCCACCATTATTCATCAGTGGATTTCTTCCTCATGCCATTTTCTTTGGCATCTTATTTCTTGCTTCTATTGTGGCCTCTCCCAGAACCCTTGCAATCTCTGCTATGGCTATCAGTAGCCATTTCCCCCCTACAAGCTGTACTAAGCCTCTTCAACAGCAAGCTCTCTTGCTGCAACTCACCTCACCAATCCCTTCCTCCGGATCTGGATTTTGGCAAGTATTGGTCCCCTATCTGCTAGAACCTTCTAAGCACTCTCTTCTGCTCTTCCTAGGCTTCACTCTGCAAATTTCCTCAAGAAAACCTCTGTTCTCTTCTCATCCAACCTCTATTTGGAATTCTTCCAGGTTCTGCCACACTTCTTCTCCACTCAGAATCCCTTGCTGGACTCTTCTATCACTGCTCTTTAAGCTGTGATCTGCTCTTTTGCTGAGATTTCTTCAATTGCTTGCACTCTGCATTCTGCAAAAAAATCCTTCAAACCAGAGTCAAACACTGCTCATTTTCTCTTGAGAACACTGCAATTTCTCTCCCTATATAGCCTCTAGCTGAATATCAAGCTCACTACCTTCACTATCAACTCTGTCTTCACTTTTTCTGCAAATCCTGTTCACTGCAAATGTGTATGCTGCATATCAGATTTAAAAATATGATCTTCCTTCTTCTGTCACCTGCACTGTATCTCCGTAGGCTGCAATCTCTATCAGTCTTCAAAAACCTTTGTCTTCAACTCCAGATTCCATAAATCTGAGCATTCTCACTGTATGCTTATTCAAACCTTCAATTTCTGCCAACCAGATTTAAAACTTTTCTTCACTGCCTTTACCTACTCCGATACCACTTTGGTGCCGGGAAAACCCACTCTCCCTGGTGCTCACACTTTTTATCTTCTGTGTTCTTTTATTGCCTCTGCAATTCACCCAAATAAAATCATACCATCGGGCAATCTCACATTTTTCTAATTACTTGAACTGGAAATTTAAATTAATAATATGAGGACTTTAATGTCTCAAATCTCTGAGATTTGAGATATTAATTTCGAGTTCTCTTATGCGGAAGAAAACCTTGTATCTTAATTACTCATTCTTGGCATTATCATTCAAATGCTCGACCCTTATGAATTATAACCATGACGGTTAGCATATTAGACTCACAAAGATTTGGGTCAACACTCAAAATCTTTACACGAGATCCCTCTTATTTCTTATTCGACTTAGTATTCGAATACTATGGTTCAAACCACTTTATGACTAGTTGTACCAATGTCTGAGCCTTATGGCTTATGACCCATCATTCACAAGCCTACCTTATCATTCACCATAGAATATTGTATCACCATAGACCTTCGCTCGCGCGCATATCAACAACCATTCCAAGTATTCGACCTTGGGTTAACTCTAGTTGTGTATACATATATAACTCCGACCATGCAATATTAACACAATAAACTGAACCTTTTAAAAAACCACGCAAGCGCTTTCAACCATGGCTTATAATATTACTACGACTGTTTATAATTCATTTCATTTCACGGACCCACACATAAATTACCTCCCAATCCGACGGTTGATGGAGCATCGCGCCGGTTTGGATGATCCGACGCACCTCGCGAAGTTTCGCGTTTTTTTGTGATCCGAGTGTTAACGCTCAAAAGGATCGTGATGAAAGCGGTCTTCTAAAACCGCTCAAGGATACGTGTCATTCACTTTGTGAGATCGCGTTAATTTTGAAAAAATAGCTTACTGCCTTATAAATTGCACGAAAACCACCTTTTGCCTCCAAACAGCTTTCACTGTTCACTTCTCCTCGGGGTTCCGCTTCTTCCTTTGTTCGAGGTTCCACGAACTACTCTTCGTTGCAGTTCAATTCTCTCATTGTGAATACATTGGAAGACTCATACGTGACTCTTAGGTCAGACTTATATTTTCCATGTATACAATGGGTGAGTGAATCTCCTCTGAGATCGAACCCCTCACTTCTTCCAAGACGAACTCCCCTCAACAGTCTATTGATTGTCCATCAGATCTGCTTCTCGTGGTTTGAATTTAGACAACTTTAAAGAATTCCTTCCGCAATCATTTGCCAGTGCCCGAATCAATTCGCACACAGTTTTCGTGGCTAAATCCTCCATAGCCCACAGCACGATTCATAATCTTAATCCTCAATGCACAGTACGTTCGGATAGTGCGCCCATGCTCTACTTGAACGCCCTTTCTTAAGGGTTGACATCTTCAGGTATTGAACCCTGTATTGAACCCAATTTCATTATTAACCTCCAAAATTGACATCGGATGCCTCATCGACTTTCTTTTATTAGATACAGAGCCCCACTTAACCACTTGATTTACACAGTAGGTACCTATTCCAGGAGTCTCAAGAAGAACCAAGTCCTCCTTCCAACATCGAACACTTTCATTCAATTTATTGCCGATGCCTTACACAAGGTCATCGCTTCAATAACTCCACACAGGAATTTAATTCATATGTCTACGCTCCTTCAATACACATCAGGACATCGACATGAATGTCGATTTCTACCAAGATACACCGAGTGCAATTTATCCCGCACATAGATTCAAAACCCTACTCTGTCCTTACAGGGAATTCTCCTATTATACGTAGAGCATCATTAACCGCGGATGACAGAGTACGTACTCCACCTTCTAATAAAATTGGTTATTGAGATACAGAAGCTATCCACACAGAAATTAACTCAACAAGGCTCATCTCACAAAATTCAGACACAATTTCCCTTACACATATCCGAATTCTTATTGAAATTCGAAGACATTCAAGCAGAAATTAAACAAATCCAGAAACGTTTAATTCAGAAACAAATTCCTTCATAATATATACAGAGAATTACTTACAACATCTCGGTGCTGGCCTGATCTTCAATTACGGTGGCCCTTCTATGTCTTACTCAATCTCTCAACAGCTCTCCCTTTTACACTACAGATGCTTACATTTTATCCAAGAGATGAATGAATCGATTCACCTCCTATAACAGCCTAATAACTCTTAATATTCTCAAAATTCCTAAATTTAGACTCAACTCCTCAACAACTAAAATTGCCTCTTCACCTTCCTAACTTATCAACTTCTCCTCTCATGTTCTCTAACTGTAGAGAACATTTACAATTCCTTACTTTTTATTCAAAATCACTAATAATTACATGAGAAATTAAAAGCATAAGACCCCCTATGTCTACTTAGGTACAAATTATTTGATGGTGCCTAATGCCCCTGCATCATAATGTTTCTTTAAAATTTGTGGTCATGAAATTTGAATATGGATGCGGATAAAATAAAATAAAACCTCTATTGTACCTATAAACAATCGTGAGCACTCACTTGTTATAGTGTTAATTAGTTACCAACCTTTGCATGCATAATATTGGAACAATGATTATGGTGCATAAGAAAAAAAGTGGAAAAAAATGACTAAAGTTAGAATGCACTGCTTATAAATAATGAATGCATGTATGGTTGGTGTGATAACTAAATAATTTATAGGTTGGGGTTGACCCTGTAGAGGACAATGGAATGTTTTAAAAATAAAAATAAAAATAAAAAAATTGAACGAACCTCTTTAGTTGTTAAAAATAAGCAATGACTGAAGTGGAACTCACATAGTGAACTTAGAGTCAATGAAAAACTCATAGTAGCATAATTGTGGGTTTTATTTCTTCATTTATATTTGTAGAGGAAAGTTTGCATTCCATGTGTTCGACAAAAAGTGGTAAATGAGATCCAAAGTTTTGTTGTTTTAAATAATTTCATTCGTGGAAGTTTTGGATGTGATTCATCTTAACGTCAAGGGGTATTCATACCTTGAGATCATGTAACCCCCATGTTGATTCCAAGAAAAAGTTATGCTTTTACTTGGATCCATAATTTGGTCAATTTTTCTAATTATACATTCCTGTAGGGATTTTTGGTTGTGTTGTTGGCATACATTTTACCATCGATGATATTAATATGGTTCATGCTATTCTGTAAATTCTAGTTTTACTATCTCTCTGATAATTTAAACATATATTTATGGAAATTTATTTCATGTCTACTAACTAGTTCCTCAATGGTGGTAGATTGTATGCTTGCCAACCATTTGTTAGAATGTCTCATTGACTGTAGATTGCATGCTTGTAAATTTTTGTTAAAAATCCTCAATGGATGTAGATTGCATGCTTGCAAGCTAATTGATAAAAGTCTACAGAGGTTGTAGATTGCATGATTGCAAATTATTTTCCAAAATTCCTCAATGGTTTTCGCTTACATGGCTACAAGCTAATGGTAAGGAAAGAAAAAAAATCACATTTTGTATCCTCGTGTTCCATGGGACTATTATTTCTCTATAATATTTGATGCAGGAGCATCATGGTTCGGAAACATTTGTGCATTTAGTAGAATCTAGGGGGTCTTATGTTTTTGAAAAGAGTTGATTTCCTACGTATTTAATTAATGTAATTTTCAATGTTTTGATTGATTTTATGTGAGACATTTAGAATAGGGTTTAGTTAAATATTGAGAGGCATATTTGTAAATGTTCTCAAATGTAGGAGAAAATGAGTGATTGATGAGTGATTGGCGTGGATTGAGATATTCTGAAATATTGTAAATCTTAGATTAAAAAGTAGTTCATGATTTCTGGAGGATCCTTACGATTTAGTTGAATGTTGATATCCTCAAGGGATAAAGAAGAGATTGTAGGAATTAATTGAGGACTTAGAGGATTTTTAGGAATTTTTTGAGTAACCTATGGATCTGAACTAGTATTGGTTACAGAACATTTTGTCTAAATTTGTAAAGCCTCAAAAGAAAAAAAGAGAGATATATTCTTAGAGAGAAAAACTTAATTGTAAGCCTACGGGCATATAGAAAGAGGAAGAGAAAAAGGGCCATGTAAAGGCACATCAGGCCAAAGCTAGATTGTAAACAGGTTTTTTATTTGTCTCTATACATTTATTTAATTAATGCAAAAATCAAATTCATTGTGACTGTGTCATTCCTTTTACGTGTTGAGTGATCTATAACTGAGAAATTATGGTTTTTGTGTGAGATAAACCATGGTGAATCAAATCAAATTTAATGTATAAGTACTTCTGAGTGATAAATAACTTAATGGCTCGGTAGAATCTGTGTGATTCTAGTCTAGAGCTAGTAGATGTGTGTATAGGTCAAGTAAGAAACAAATCACGAATTCTAGATTCAGAGAAGTAATACAAAATGGTGGTCTATATTCTGGATTGAAATAATGAGTGAGGAATGTAGCAAGCATGATAATCCCAAGTCTGAGTGAATAAAAAATAGGAGAAAGCTCAGGAGGAGTAGCATGGAGGAAACGAAGTTGCTGAGCGGTGACAATAGAAAGAAGAGAAATTGTCTAAGGAAGAAAACACTTAGAATATTTCCAAAGGAGGAATCAGACGGCGAAGATTGAATCGCAGAATTGTAGTTTTAATATTTAACGGCATAGATCAGATCGCAAGGTAAATGATTTGAGTTGCGATGCAATAAGTTGAGAAAGTTGAGAAGTGGACGCGTGTCAGGTGGAGAATGAAAGCGCACATCGCAAATCGACGATTATAGGACTTCACAAGTTAAACAAAATAAGTTTCGATGTAGTATGTATTGAAAGTTGTGATGAGATAAAAGGAAGAGCCACATGTCGTCCCAACGCTCTAGCGCATATCGTACATCGGCGGGCTTAGAGTTTAGCGTTAAGACATCGCAAGGTAAAGTATTTTGGTTGCGATGCGATGAGGATGGGAGATGGCAATGTGAGACAGTACATCGGGACCGTTAGATCTAACATATATCTATGGTGCAGATTACATTGTGATTTCACATCGGCATATTATTTGTTTAGTTTTGAAAGGTATTTGTTATAAATTGCGAACCGCAAAGTGGAGAAACCTGCAAGTGTGATGAAGCTTAAAGTTGAATAATGTGATCCATTGTTTCACTAAGGAATATTTATGTGGGCCATAAACCACAAGTCTGCAGGTTTGTGTAAAGAAGTCGGCCACGATATAAATGTAAAGCTTATGTATGAGCTTTAGAACCAAAGAGCCACTTTTAAAATAAGCTTATGCATGTGTATAAAATTTTAATGTTTATAAAGTGGGTTCTATTGGTGAATTAAGAGTCTGAGGAAAGAAGAAGGAGATATTTGGGATAACCCATATGGATGGGTGATTTATGGAGTAGTATTGAATCAATAATGGAAATCTGGGTAATTTTGGGGTTAATTCCACTAACCCTACATCTTTTGAAATTTGCAGCCTTACGGTTTCATCATTTGGTATCAAAGCACGGAGTAAATGAAAAGTGTTATAAATGAGGATGGAAAAGTTAAACTATGCAGAAGAAATTAGGTAGTAGAACAGAATAAGGTTCAGTGTGATTATGGATCATAAGAGAAGAAGTCAGATTATAAATCTGAAAAGGTGGAGACAAGTGTAGAAACAAATGTCAGACAGTAAAATATAACAAAGTGATGGTTGTTTTCTTGAGGAGAACAACTATTCACTTAAATGTGAAGAGTGGATGGGGACTGCTTGTGAAATCATGCAGGTATTGTTTTATTTAAATCTGATTTGAGTTTTACAGGATAGAAGAAATATTGAAGATTGATAATTGCAGCTAATGAAGTATCTCAGCAAAAGAAGATCACAGCCTTAAGAAGCAGTGATGAAAGAAGTTGGTAATGATTTCTCAGTGAAAGAAGAGTGTGGTTGGAACCTAGTATTTCATTTTTGATTGAAATACAAGAGGATATTTGTGTTCTCAAAAGTGCAGATGAGTTGAAGCCTAGAAGGAGGAGAGGAGTGATCAAGGAAATTTTTATAGAGGGGAAAAATAACAAAGTATAGAGGAAATATTGGTGAGGTAAATATAGCAGGGAGGACTTGTTATTGCAAAAGCTTAAGTACAACTCATAGTGAGTGAGGAGCTCATGAAGATGAATAAGAATATGACTACTGATATTCATAGTAGAGTGTTGGCTCAAGGGGTCCTCACCCAGGTTCAGACGTTAAGGTTTGCCAACAGACCCCTATACTACTAGCCCTTTCCGCAATGACCTGCTTTCGCAGGTCAAAGTCTCACCCGAAGTAGTATGGGAGGGTGCTAGAACCAGGTTTCCACACCCTGAGAGAGAGTAGGTAAGTCAAGTTCGTAGCCTTTGAGGTTTGTACGAGATAGATCTATTCACTGAAGGTTCACAAAAGAAACAATAAAACTTGCAACTCAGCCCAATCGAGTTGTTATTATTTATAGATCTATTCAGGAGGTTTGCATCCACATGTGTCTTTCCAATTATCATAATAGAGCAAAGTATTCACAGCTAATAATAATTACAGATCATAAATATCAGATCACAAACACTTCGCGGCCTAAGCAAATAACACAGTCACTTTTTGTAGCTTAAATAAGTAACACAGAATCATATATAACATAACCAAATATCACAAATTCACATCAATAGTAATTTCCAACAGATTCAGATATTCCAAAAATACTTCTGCATTATTTAGTCTTTCAGATCTACTTACAATACCCAAAACCAGCCCATGCACACAGCCTAGCGGGGTCCGCACACAGCAAGACTGAGGATCTCCACGGACACAGCGGCAGGAGTCCTTACCCAAAACAACCCTAGACAGTTCTACCAGTTCGCATGTAGCATCAATTCCAATTCTTCCTTACCTTAAGACTCAAAATGTTCATCTATTTATAATGAGTTAGCCTAAGATTTCCTATAGTCCGCAAATCGTGGTTTATAGACTCTAGGTCTACCCTTTGACCCATTACAATGCTTTTGGGGCTTTGACCCACCCCAAAACCTCTGCATTAGAATAAAATATGCTAAAAATATACAAAAATTCTCAAAACTATCCCAATTCGCAGCCTTTGGAGGAACCTGTTCCAACAGTCCCCCAACGCAATCTTGTGACTTGTCCCGAGTCACTGTGGTGGTGGGGCTTCGACCTACGCTTGCAATGCTTTGATCACCTTGGATAATGGAGGCAGCATGCCTTCACTGTGGACAACTAAATTCTGTGCAATGTCAACCAACTTTGCTGATAGCGGTCCTTCAGTCGCAGCAGTGACACTTTCCAAAGTCTGATTTAGTTGCTTAATAGCAACATCGACATCCTTCGAAAGCTTGGGAGCTTCGTCAGCCCATGGCTTCAGGTGGTTGCCAAGGCTCTTCTTCTTGTGCCAAAGGTCATCCATATCTTCTTGGAGCGCTTGGCTGGTGCGCAGTATCTACAAGCGCTGGGCAGGCACCAAAGTGGGCAAGGTGGCTTCGAGCATCTCGCACTCCTCTTCTTTTTGCCACAGGTCTTGGTTTATCCTTTGCAAGATTAGATCACACTAGACCTTAGTCCATAACTGCATGGAAGTTTCTAATAGTTGAGCTCCCTGTGCAATCTGCCCCGTGATAACATTCGTTGTCACGGTGACCAGCGCAGTTCGCTGGGCCCGGACCTCCGGGGTTGTTTCGGGCTGTAACTTAGCTCGCAGATCTACGATCTGCCACTCTATTCTTGCCTTAATTACCTAAACTTCATCTTGGGAAGCCTTGAGTGCTACGACCAGTATTTCTACTTTGTCCCAAGGGGTGGCTGAGGCTGGAATTTCTGCTGTGATATCAGTGTAGAGTTTGTGAATCGCGCTTTCGAGCTCCGCTTGATGTGCGATAGCGAGGGACACTTAAGCATCCTTAGCTGCAATGGTCTGCTCAGCCACATCAAGTTGTTGGTGCACCTGTTGGTCCCGATGGTGGATTTCCAGAGACACGGAGGTGTGGAGGCCCTGCAATGCCTCCTGAGACAGCCTGGCTAGATTAAACTGCACCCCTGCACCGGCTTGGATACACATCTCTAGGTCGGGTGGACTGATCACAAGGGTTGCACCAGGTAGGGAGTAGAGAAGGCTCTCCTTTGTAATTATTGTTGTACTGCTGGTAGCCAAGGGAGTTCGTACCTTAATCACGCTAGTCTACAGAGCGTGGAGCTCGGCCGAGATCGTGTCGATCGTAATTTTTTGTTGTTCCTCTAAGGCTACCCATTTGCCCTCTACGACTAGAGTGACTGCGTCCGCAATTTTTTCGAGGTCTCCGTCGGTCAGCGTGATTGTCTCATCACATTTTTCCTGCTGAGAGCACTGCTTCTTTTATTTTCCCTTGACAAGCTTGCCTATTCGCTTCGTGCCCTAGGGGAGGTGGTACCTCCGATGCCCAATCCGTCTGTGCCCACATCCGACTGCGAATCGACGTGAGTTTCGGCCTCGACTTCCTTCTTGGTGGTTTTCTTGGGTTGTGTATCCTTTTTCACCGCTGCGCCCGAGTCTTTCCCCGTACTCTTGCTTGGTCCCCTGGTCTCCTTGATGATGACAGGTGGGATCACCTGCATTGTGGTGGTCCCTGCGGTGCCCCTTGCACCAGTTTTGAAGCCGATTTTCCAAGTAGGCGGCCAGAGCGCAATTACACTTTCAATCTCTTCGTCGGCTACCATATACAGAAGAAAGGTCCAGGTTTTATCCTTGTCGGCTCTGATCTGGATGTTCATCATGGTAACCTGGAATTCCGAAATGCACTTGTATCTTTCATATGCTATTGGGGACAACGAGCCCCTTCGCACATGTCTAGAGTGAGCTTAGGGAGGATTGACTCCTCAAGGGCTTCCCAGGCGACCATGGCTATGAGGAACAACAACCAAGGGTAGAAAAATGCCTTTCCCTGCTCCTGAGATTCGCGGACATTGGCCAAGAATTCATCGGACAAGTACTGGGCCCAATTGAGGCAGACCCCCTTCCCACATTGGCCTACTAACTGAATGACATAAGCAGGGACGGTTTCTACCTGGAATTTTTGCATTAGCTTGCACGCTAATAACATGGTACCCAGCTGCGTACCAGGGTCACTGATAGACTTGATGATGAAGCCTCAAGTGTTTCGCTCCACATGGTAAATCTGATGCACGTATTCAACAGTTTCTGCCTCATATTTCTTGCCCACGTGCTCCAAAGGGTGTGGCCCTTTCATGGGGAGGCTAGTAATTATGTGAACCAGCACAGCATCAATGGGGATTCTGTCACGAATCCATAGGCAGCCATCGTGAATCAGGCGAGCAACTATTGGGCCAGCCGGTCCGTGACTGTTGTAGTTGCCGAAGTGTGGCATCCGTAGTAGGTTCAGGAGCCCGAATATGGCCAATCCACACACCTAGTGCTGGGGAATAATTGTGATCCCATCATCCGCTTGAATCATGTCCAGGTATAGCTCGGGTGCTAGCTCAGGGAAAGCTTAAAAATTTTCCTAGTCGTGCTCATCAAATTTGATCTCACGGAGCCTTCCACAAGGGTCGCTAAGGACAGGGACCTCTCCCGAGGTCAGTGGCATCTGCAGATAGGTGATCAAGCTGTCAAGGTTCTTTGGTGCACGCAATAAGGGCCTTCATGGTCAGACAAATGGAGGCGACCAGCTGATCGGGTCGGCAGGCTGGGCCTTCTCCTACGCAGCTTGAGCCCGGGGCGTCGCTCGCGGGGACTTGACATTTCTTAGGGAAGTCCTGGGCTTCCCCCCAGCCCATTCTGCAGGTTTCGGAGGTTTTTCTAAGCCCTATGATTTCTCTTTTCCCTTCTTTGTAACCAATTTGGAGAGCACTTCTTCATCGTCAGACCCAATCTCCATTACTTCCTCAGTTTTTGGCTCTGAGGGTTCGGCAAGGTTCGTGGCTATCAATCTGGCGTGAAATATGAACTTGGGATTGCTACTTTTAGAGGGGGTTAGCTGCTCAGACATGAACGAGATTCTAGGGGCACAAAGTTTCTTACAACACAACTTCGTCTAGGACAACCAAGCTAAGTACAAACTATTCGAACAATACGGAACCTGTGTCTGATCTATCTTGCCCTTTTTATAGTTTTTGCGATCAACCAACGGTAGGGTAAACTTATCATCAAGTAGACGGTAAATAATCTCCAGAATTATCCTCATTAAGTGCCAGCTACCTGCTCCGTTCAATGGTAACTTTTTATTTTTACTCGATTTTACTATTCCAACTGCTATTTTTCGCTCGTCCTGTGCGCTCAACATACCTGCTGCGCTTGGGTTAAATACCTGCACATCCTGCGCATCCTCCCCCAACACCAAATTGTTCCCCATGTACTTCAAATCTAGAGACATGTTCATATGACATTCGTCATCCCAAAAGAACAGGACATCCTTCATAACCAATTTTTTCAGAGGTGTTGTGATTAGTGCATATTTTCGAATGAACTTCCTGTAATAACCTGCGTGGCTGAGGATTGAACATAGCTATCTCCTTGTTGTAGAAGTTGCCAGATTTATGAGAACCTTTTCTATTATATCTAAATTCCCAATCGGAGCCAACTTAGGGTGCATCTTAATGCTACCTGTTCGTAGCTTGAGTGGTCTGGGAACAGTACGCATCCCCTCTACTTTTGAGACAGAGACAACTCGCGGATCATCCTTACACTCCTTTAGGGCTAGGTTGTGGCAATTGAATATGTCTGGTAGCTGAATTTCCCATGTTGGTACCTCAGGTGCGACATATGGGGGCGATTCACCCCATACCATCGTATCAATGTCCTTCAGAGCTGCATTAAGCACCTCCGTTCCACCTACTAACCCAAATGTCCCCAGAAACTCGTCCTTCAATGTCTCCCAATGGTGGGTGCACTGATGTAGCTCCGCATCTAAATACCATGCGGTGGGAAGTGGTCCCAAGGCATGAATAAATAGATGAACCCACTCTTCTGTAGTCTTGTTGCACCATTTCTCCATCCAAGTGAACAGATACTCGTGTGAGTCTCCTGGGCCAAGGTATGTTTGGACACGTAGGTGAGCGGGTGGTTCAAATCATAGGAACATCATATCCCAACATTATTTTGAGTCCTGGAATGCCTCCTTATGTGTGTCCCACCACCACGCAGGTGTTTTACTCATGGCGAGATTAAGGGCCCCTAGCCTTCGTTCTCTTGGAACCTCAGCTTCAAATGCTCGCAAAAATTCCTTAATATTACCAGAAGCATCAAAATAGGGTAGGTCTCTTACCTCTAAGGAAATGCAGTGGAAGTCCTTTGTGACCTGAAGGCATCGCAGCGCAGAGACATCATGTAACCGATTTTTCCAGTTCGTCATCTCCCTGTCAGAGTCAAAGAAGCATTCACTGTCCTTTTCCCAGCAGAGTACAACATCCTCCGTGGGGTTGATACAATCTTCATCCCACGCAGTCAACTTATAAATGTGATCTACATCCTCTTCGTCGCACACCGTCTTTGTATATTGTTCGCCTTCCGCAGGATCTAATGGTACTATCACCCTTGTACCGTTACTTTCAAACACCATGCTTCTCTTCTTCAAGTTAATGATGCCTCCCACATCTATGGCCCATTCTAACCATAGGAGCACAAGGTAAGGATCTGCATCTTCCACAATCTGAATTACCTCAAAATCATCCCAGACCTTGACCCCTGTGATATCTACCACGATCTTCGACAGTCTCCCTAAGGGTACGATATTTTGCTGATTGGACATACGCAGCTAGATAGTGGACCACTCCAACTTAGGTTCTCCCATTCATTGCCATGTTTGTTTTGGTAGTACGTTCGCATCTTACCCCAGGTCCAAAATAACCTGATCCATTTATTGGTCACCGATCTACGCTATCAACCGCATCTCCCTACCGGTGCATTTCTTATATCTGTATATTTTGTGCACATCCATGATTTCTGGGGGTAGGTTAGGCCATGCTGTGTAGCTATCTATTAATGCCTAAATATTTTCCACAGCCTTTGGGTTGCGCAGTAGCTTCATACATTCCTACAAAAAGGGTTTGACCTCCTCATCTGCCTTGAGGTTCGCAGGTGCCTGAGAAGTAGATGCTTCCGCCTCAGCAAAGTCTTTGCGGGCTACGACAAATGTTTCTTTTTCCTTTTTTAGATCCAAACCTTCATGTCTGATAACTGATTTCCGGATCAAAGGTTCAATCGTAGCCTTCTCCCTAGGTCCCCCAGTGGCCATCCCACTGCACGTTACGAAATTCACACTTGGATCTTCATTTTTTAGTTCAGCCTTAAAACCCTCTGCACATTCTGTGTAGGTGTCGGCTACTTCTACTGCATCTTTGCTATCAATATTGGACAGTATTCAATCGCATGGTCCAGTTGTCTGCAATACCGGCAGAACTGCCTTGTAGGGTTCAGACAGTCCCTTGCAAAGTGCCCTACTTCTCCACAGTTATAACAGATTAGTTGCCCTCATCCCCTACCTGCACTTCCACCTCGGTTCCATCCCCTGCCCCTAATTGGGGAGCCACCTATGCCTGCGGGGGATCTCGGCGACGCAGGGTGTGTTTGTACTCTATATAAGTTTTCTCGGTCGATCATCAAATCATATGTCCAGCAGTTCTGTTCATCATGTCCTACCGACCTGAAAAACCTACACCATTGCTGCTTTACCTCTGGGACATACGCAACAAGGTGAGGATAATGGTTTGTATAGTGCAACCCTGCAATGCGACAATCATCGCACCATAGTCCTGGCCCACTTGATCCTACAATTTCCTTAGGGCGCAATGGGCTCTTTCCCCTGGCATGCATGTAGTCTTCTAACAGAGGACAGTTATCCTTGTTGTGACCATTCACCCTGCATCGTATGCACCATCTTTCAGGGCAAGCTTCTTCTCCTCGCTCCTTTTGCAGATTCTGGATCTCTATGTGCATCACCTCCAGTTGTCCTTGGATCTATTGGACGCCCAGCTGGGTATCATCCTTGGGCGCAACTTCTAACTTCATAGTGACCTCCAAGGATCTTTCCTGCGATTCGAAAGTTTGGTGACCCGTAGGTATGCGCAGGTGCGGCAGCAACATAGCGATGAACCATTCTGTGTGCTGTCTGTCATCATACTAAAATCCTCCTTCTCTGATCACCATCTTCAGTCATTGATTTTCCTCACACATAGACTCAGAAGGCCCTTGCTTGAAATCCTTCAGGTCCACTACTATTTTCGAGTAGGACTTAGGCTTCTTGAACTATTGTTTCAAGGAGTTCTTAATCTCTTCAATGGTTGTGTTCGCATGTTGGCCGATGTATCCCATGTACCATTCCAAGGCTCTTCGTTCAAAGGCAAGGGATAACTATGCCCTTTTCACTGCATCATTAGCTACGTTCTGCGCAGTCCATACGGATCCTGCGGCAAACCAGAACTGATCCATGTCTTCATCTCCCACACCCTTAAAGGTAGGTAACTTCATGTGTGCAGCCATGTCGTCTTTCGGTGGTGACAGAGGTGTAGGTAAATTCCTACCCCTATGTTGGTTTGAAAGTGGTGTGGCTGGAGGACTCTGCGCAACTGCTTCTCTTACCGGACTGTAGACAGATCTATCTCCTTCTTGGTTGGTCCGATAGTATTTTCCACTTTGCGTTGTACTTTCATCCAGATTAGAGGTCATTCACTCAGTGTGGCTACACAGAATACTTTGTTCGCACAGTAATATTTTGATCAGTAATGGTAAGGTTTTCAGAAACTTACCCCGGAAACCCTTGAAAAACAGTCTCTCTGCTTCAGAATAGGAGACGAATTGATCGATGGAAAACTCTGTCACAAACCCTCCTAGCACACTGTCCACCCAGTGATTGTGAGTGATGGTGTTATCAGTCTTCTCTAACTGCTGGATCAATTCTGGGGTCCACTGTGCGACCCGCTCAACTTTCCAACACTTCTGGAATTCAACCAGCCTTGCGAGCCACTCTTGGAGCTCGATCGCAATTGCTACAAAGAAGATCTCATATATCTCCATGAAAATATACTTGTTCTTCCACTCTTCGGTGGTCAACTTATTACTTCGGTTTTATTTTACTGTGAATTCCTGAACTTGTTGTTCAAACCATTCATCGATTTATTTTCTTTCATGTTTCCAGTACAGCCTTGGCATTACCTGCTCTCTCTCAAAATTCTCCCAGTCCTGACAATGGAAACATTTGTTGGCTCAAGGGATCCTAACCCAGGTTCAGAGGTTAAGGTTTGCCAACAAACCCCTATACTACTGTCCCTTTTGGCAGTGCCTGCTTTCGCAGGCCAAAGTCTCACCCATAGTAGTATGGGAGGGTACTGGAACTAGGTTTCTGCACCCTGAGAGAGAGAAGGTAAGTCAAGTTCGTAGCCTCCGAGGTTCGTACCAGACAGATCTATTCACCGAAGGTTCGCAGCAGAAATAGTACAACTTGCAACTCAACCCAATCGAGCTGTTATTATTTATAGATCTATTCAGGAGATTTGCATCCATGTGTGTCTTGCCAATTATCAGAACAGAGCAAAGTATTTGCAGCTAATAATAATTACATATCATAAATATCAGATCACAAACACTTCGTAGCCTAAGAAAATAACACAGTCACTTTTCGTAGCTTAAATCAGTAACACATAATCATATATAACATAACCAAGTATCACAGATTCACATCAATAGTAATTTCCAATAGATTCAGATATTCTAACAATACTTTTGCTTTCATTAGTCTTTCAGATCTACTTACAATACCCAAAACCAACCCGCGCACACAGCCTAGCGGGATCCGCTAACAGCGGGACTAAGGATCTCCACTCACACAGCTGCAGGATTCCTTACCCAAAAAAACCCTAGATAGATCTATCAGTTCGCACGTAGCATCAATTCCAATTCTTCTCTGCCTTAAGACTCAAAATGTTCATCTATTTATAACGATTTAGCCTAAGCTTTCCTGTGGTCCACAAACCGTGGTTTGTAGACTCTACGTCTACCCTTTGACCCGTTACAATGCTTTTGGGGCTTTGACCCACCCCAAAACCCTTGTGTTAGACTAAAATATGCCAAAAATATACAAAAATACTCAAAGATATCCCAATTCGCAGCCTTTAGAGGACCCTGTTCCAACACAGAGGTTTGAGAAGCAGCCACAAAGTGAAGAAATAAGATGTCAAAGCAAATGGCATTTGGAGACAAATGAGTGATGAAAAATATGAGAGAGAGAAAGGTAAGATAAATTTCCAACTTTTATTATTGATGGATATGTTGCAAAGAAATAAGGTAGACTAGAGGTATGGTTGGACTATGAGAAAGAAAGTGAAATGGAATAGCCTACAAGGGAAGAGAAAGCAACAGGTGAATATGTAGCTAATAGAAGACTTGAGGAAGCTTGAGCAACTTATAGATGTTCAATTGAGTATAGAGAAGCTCGAAGGAGTTGAGATACAACAAGACAAAGTTGTTGGAAATGAAAAAGTTCCTTTCAAACTTGAAGATTGAGCAATGATGTCTAAAACATCAGTTGAGGCAAATGAGGCTTATGATTTTGAAATTAATAATTTGTGGATGTTTGTAGGTGATGTCAAAGATGATGAAGAAGAGAAAAAACATTTGAGTTTTGAGATCTTTATATCTCATATGGAATATCATACACAGTTGAGAGGAGGTATTTTTTTCAGCATAATGTTAAAGTTGAAAATAGAGGAAGTTTGGCTCACAATGATGACCAAAAGAAAGAAGAAGGGGAGAAGGATATCAAGAAATCAAGTGAAGTACTTGAGGAAGTTGATATGAGGACCATTGAATATTTTCTGAGTCATGTAGAAGACTTGGAACAAAAAAAGGAATTGATGACGGAATCATCAAATAAGACAATTGAATCTCGTGGTTTTACAACTGAAACATTTTGTGTGATTACAGGTTTTGATGATTTTGTAGGTGATAGACAGTCACTGTCAATTGTCGTAAAGATGGAGGATGAGGCTATGTTATCTTATGAAGATAGCGCAGGAAAAGCACATGTACAATTGGTTATTAAATGGGAGAAAGAATTGGATTTATTGGAGAATTGGTTGAAAGCACCAGTAGAGAGGAAAGAACCTGATGAAGACTGCAAAGGATCTATAGCAGAGGAATAAAATGAAAATGTAGTCAAAGAGTCAGAAAAAAATTTACTTTTTGAAAGTAAATTTGTAGGTAGTGAACAGAAGAGGGATGTTGCAGAGGAAGATATCTTAAAAGATATTCAAGAAATTTGTGAGGTAGCAATGTCCGAAGAAATATTTGCAACAATGTCCAGAGAAAAATCTACAACAGTAATTCAAATCAAGGATCGTAAATATGTGCAGCATATTGATGATGTTTTTATCAAAGATATTGAACATAGGTTTTTTGGAGGCAAGACAAAATTTCAGAAGCAACAAGAGGGTAAGGATGTAAGGGCAGTAGTAAGAATCAAAAAACTTCAAAGAGAAGGTAACAATCAACAGTTTGAAGATGAATGGACAGAGTGCAGCAAAAATTGGTAGAGTGAGTACCAATCAGAAGATAAATTGGCCATGGATATTGAAAGAATAAGAAAGTTAATGATGAAGGTGTCTCAGAAGAATATAACAACTAGGAAGAAAAGCAACAACAACAAGAGAAATACAGTAGCAGACTGTGTGAGTATAGCCAGTGGGGCAATGCAACATAAAGTATGGAGACCTAGAGAACAACAACAACCAAAGACATATTACATAACAGAGTTTGGGATCCAGGAGGACAACTATTAAATACACATGATCTAAAAATCATGATTATTTTCTACCTTGGGAGTCTGATGCAAGAGCATCATGATTCCAAAAAAAAATTATATTTAGTAGAATCTAGGGGGTCTTATGTTTTTCAAAAGAGTTGATTTCCTAAGTATTTAATTAATGTAATTTTAAATGTTTTGAGTGACGTTATGTGAGACATTTAGAACCAGATTTAATTAAATATTGAGAAGCATATTTTTAAATGTTCTCAAATGTAGGAGAACATGAGTGATTGATGAGTGATTGGTGTGGAATGAGATATTCTGGAATATTGTAAGTCTTAGATTAGAAAATAGTTCATGATTTATGGAGGATCCTTAGGATTTAGTTGAATTTTGAGATCCTCAAGGGATAAAGAAGAGATTTTAGGAATTAATTGAGGACTTGGAGGATTTTAAGGATTTTGTTGAGTAACCTATGGATCTGACCCAGAATTGGTTATAGAACCTTTTGTCTAAATTTGTAAAGCCTCAAAAGAAAAAAAGAGAGATATATTCTTAGAGAGAAAAACTTAACTGTAAGCCTACAGGCGTAAAGAGAGAGGAATAGAAAAAGGGCCATGTAAAGGCACATAAAGCCAAAGCTAGATTGTAAACAGGTTTTTTAATTGTATATGTACATTGATTTAATTAACGAGGAAATCGAACTCATTGTGATTGTGTTTCATTCCTTTTACGTGTTGAGTGATCCGTAACTGAGAAGTTATGGTTTTTGTGTGAGATAAACCATGGTGAATTAATTCAAATTGAATGTATAAGTCCTTCTGAGGACTTAATGGCTGGGAAGAATCTGTGTGATTCTAGTCTGGAGCGAGTAGATCTGTGTGCAGGTCAAGTAAGAAACAAATCACGAATTCTAGATTCAGAGAAGTAATACAGAATGGTGGTCTATATTCTAGATTGAAATAATGAGTAAGGAATTCAGCAAGCGCGATAATCCCAAGTCGGAGAGAATAAAAAACAGGAGAAAGCTCAGGAGGAGTAGAGTGGAGGAAACGAAGTTGCTGAGTGGTGCCAATAGAAAGAAGAGAAATTGACTAAGGCAGAAAACACATAGAATATTTCCAAAGGAGGAATCAGATGGCGAGGATCGAATCACATAATTTAAGTTTTAAGATTTAATGACATAGATCACATCGCAAGGTAAACGATTTAAGTTGCGATGAAATATGTTGAGAAAGTTGTGAAGTGGATGCGTGTCGTACGGAGAATGAAAGCACACATCGCAAATCGACGATTATAGGACTTCGCAAGTTAAAGGGAAGTGCCACGTGTTAACCCAGTGCTCTAGCGCATATCGCACATCGGCGGGCTTAGAGTTTAGCATTAAGACATCACAAGGTAAAGTATTTTGGTTGCGATGCAGTGAGGATGGGAGATGAAAATGTGAGACAGTACATCGGGACCGTTAGATCTGACATAGATCTATGGTGCAGATTACATCGTAATTTCGCATCGGCATCTTTATTGCTTAGTTTTTAAAGGTATTTGTTATAAATTGTGAACCGCAAAGTGGAGAAACCTGCAAGTGCGATGAAGCTTAAAGTTAAATAATGTGATCCGTTTTTGCACTAAGGAATATTTATGTGGGCCATAAACCACAAGTTTGTGGGTTTTTGTAAAGAAGTTGGCCACGATATAAAGGTAAAGTTTATGTATGAGCTTTAGAACCAAAGACCCACTTTTAAAATAAGATTCTGCATGTGTATAAAATTTTAATGTTTATAAAGTGGGCTCTGTTGGTGAATTAAGAGTCTGAATAAATAAGAATGAGATATTTAGGATAACCCATATGGATGGGTGATTTATGGAGTAGCATTGAATCCATAATGGAAATGTGGGTAATTGTGGGGTTAATTCCGCTAACCCTACATCTTTGGAAATTTGCGACCTTATGGTTGCATCAATATTAATGGTTGGTAAGGTGAGACCTTAAAGAATGTCCAATGATATGGTATGCAATATATGCTAATGTATTTTTTCTAAGTTGCATGATTTTTATTATGTGGAAATTTGGAATGTATACCATCTATATTACATGTGATTAATTGTTGTCAATGTACTTTGAAAAATTCTGGGACCCATGTTGAGGGTAAAGTATAGATACATGGCGTACATAAATGTTCCTTTTCCTTAATGATAATATTCAAATGGAAAATTATGTAAATTACAATGGATTTTTAAACATTGAGTAATTTTAGACATTGATTTTTTATTGGATTCAATGGCTAGGAAGCCATGATGGGGTTGATGTAATGATGTAATATTTTATTATTGAGTTAATCAATACATTGGTTGGGGTATTCAGGAAATAACTCTAGAGTTTTAGAACACTTCTTTCTAGCTTATGAAAAGCTATTGGTGGTTAAGTCCAAGATGGACCTTCGCTAAAAGTCTCCTAAAAATCCCTAGGAGAAAATAATGAAGAAGAAAATATTAACATAATGGGAGAGAAAGATTATGTTAATCACTTAGTTGGAGATAAATACTAAGTGGGTTAAAATAAAGCACAGCGGGAGAGAAAGGCATGCTTTAAAGAAATATAAGAGTATATTTTTTGAAAAATATAAAACAAAAAGGCCTAGGCAAAAAGGTTTGCAGACCTTAAAGCAGGACACTGCAAAACAATATCTTGGGAAGAAAGCACCAAGGAATCAATGAGGTTGTTGATTCTAGTGGAAATTAGATCTTAGCTTGGTGGGGAAATATTGGAGATAGTTCACGGTTGGGTGGAATATGCTCAGTTCCTCAATAATTCCCAGAAACTAATTACGGTTAGATGAAATTATGTCTATGTTCAAAATTATCTAAAGATATTGGATGTTATAATAGACTGTAAATTTAATGTCTCAAAGTTGTTACATGTGTTATAGTTTTTCATGCATGGTATATTAAATTATCTTAGCAACAATTTCGATTAAATATGTTGTGTTTTTATGATCAAATGAACATTTCAAAAATGACTCATCTATATGTATGCATAGAGGAAATAAATTGAAATATATAGGCGACTAAAATAATTCATGTTAGATAAAATAATGATTTATTGAACTCTAAACTACTGACAGACTAGAGGAAAATGGTTGGAGATAAATGCCATGAGTTTGAATTTGATTGAAATTACTTTGAGAGAGAGACAATAATTTGCAAGGAAAATGGTTGGAGATAAATGCCATGCGTTTGAATTTGATTGAAATTACTGTGGGAGAGAAAAACAGTAATTTGCAAACAAGACTACTGGGAAAGAAATATTATTGTAACTTCAAAAAAAAAAAAAATACAACATGCACTTGATAGAGGTTTCTTATCATTTTGATGATAAAAGGGCTAATGCTCTTTGAGTTTTTGTGGAAGTATTATGATTGAAGTATTATTTTAAATTGCATAAATAATTTGTAATGAAAAGTAAAGGTTAATGTTCCAACAAGAGAAGAACATTGAGGATGATGTTCTCTTTAAGGGGGTGGGGGCTAAACCCTGGCCCCCAACCCCCAAATCTTCGGTGCATAAACTTTAACGAAGGTCTAGTGTTTGACCCCTGCTTGATCCACTCGGCCCTTAACAAAATTTTTTGGCCTCCTGTGCTACCACGTGTCGACCTCTGGTTAGGCCATGTGGCAACAAGTGGTTGTCCATCATTCCAACCAACCAAATCACGCCAACCAACAACAAATTAAACTTCAACAAGTGGTGAGGCCTAATAGGTCTAAAAAAATACCTTTCAACCAACTAGAAGAGGCCACATGGAAACCTACCACTACCCAAAATAGACAGTCACCTGTCGCTTTTTTTGCAAAATTCGCATGTTTGGAAAAGAAAACAAAAAGCGTTTATGGGAGCATACGGTGTCTATTTTCTGTGAATATCCATGGCGTACACCACCGTAAAAAACTCTCGTAAAATGAGGGTTGTTATAAATTATTGATTATATATTCTTATATTTATATTACATGAAGAATATTCTTGTAATTCTTAATTATAAGAATATTGGAAGAATTATTTCTTAATTCTTTTATTTAGAAGAATTTATTTTCTTCTATAGAAATAAATTATGTTTCCAAGTTAGTAACATTTATGAGTTTTAGAAATAATGGGTAATAGTTTTGGAAAAACTATGGATGAGATATATTTTTCTCATAAGCTAAAAGAAAATCTACCTTAAAAAAAAAAGCATGAGATATTTATTGAGTGCTTTTGTGATTTAGGAAAAATCAGATTTATGGGTGCTTTATGGAATGCTTTTATGATTTAGAAAAGCTATTCCATTTTCTTAATTCTATTTATTGTAAGCCTATGAGAAAAATAGAAGAGGGAATGAGTGAATGCATGGAGAATGGAGCCAAGGAAGAGGAAGAATGGATTCCAAGCACGCATCAAAACATAAGTAACTATGTTCTTTGAAAATTCTTTTGTTTTCATATGGGGCATGATGATATAATAATTGAATTTATTTGCAAGGAAAAGTTCATATGATAAATAATCAAGATTATTTCTTGAAAAAACCTCTATATAATTTCCTGGTTATAGGAATAAGTGTTTGATTCATTGACTTCTTAGAATATTTCATGTGTTTTGAATTCATAAAATCTTTTCATGGCTAAATAATTTTGTGAATTGCATGAGTTATTGAACAATAGGGTCCAAATATGCCTTTATATCTCCCAAACCGGGATAGCTATGTAAAACATGAAGGAGATTTTGTAAAAGAAGGATTTATGACCCAAATCCTCTTTCAGATTTTAAAAATCCATTTCTCATGTCTCAAAAACCGTGTCCAAAATGGATGACAAAAATAGGGGATTATTTAATATTTAAATCTAGAAAAATGAGCTGCAAATATTTGTTTGAATTTTAAAAATTGTAACACCTATGTAAAAACAGAGAGAGGTTATTTTTAATGAACCCGTTACACACAAAAATATCTTTGGGTTTTCAAAAAATAATTTCCATGTTTTTGAAAACTGTGTCCAAAGTTGATGAAAAAAACAAGAAATTATTTAATATTTAAATCTAGAAAAATGGGCTGCAAAGATTCATTTGAATCTTCAAAAACGTAAAACCTGTGAAAAAAATGAGAGAGGTTATTTTTAATAATCCTGTTTCAAACAAAAACCTCTTTTGGTTTTCCTAAATTAGCTTCCATATGTTTGTAAGACGTGCCCAAAGTGTATGGCTAAAACAGGAAAAAAACAGAGTGCTTCTATTTGATTTTTTCAATCGGATAAAACTAATTGTTTATGTACATATAGACATAGTAATTATGTTTATAATTATTTAAATGGAATTAATTTATTTCATTTAATATATTACCAAGTATTTTCTCATGATGCATATGCATTAAAAGTTTTAAAGAGAAATATTGGATTCTTAAAGAGAGTATGTGCTTAGATGCACATGAATAATATCTAGTATATTTTATCTACTAGAAATTATTATGTGATTTTACATGCATGAGGAGCTTGAGTCATGTAAAAATATATAAATAACGTATGTGAGAGGTAGCTCACATAGAACCTTTGCGTAAAAGGCAATTGGTTGTGTTATTTGAGAAGGAGTTGTTATTCATGTTATTTCTTGAAGAAACATTACAAATCTCTCTCATGTCTCATATGTCTCAAATGATAAAGAAAGATTTTATATTTCATACATACAGCTTATGAGTTGGATATATTTTGGAAAAAGAATAATTAGGGTGTAAAAATCCTTTGGAAATATATATATATATATATATATATATATATATATATATATATATATATATATATCTTATAGAGTTAGAAATATTCAAAAATAATTGAAGAGAAAAATATATCCTTGTACACATTACTGGAATATATTATTGGAGAGGAAAACTAGTAATCACATGCTTTATTATGTAAGAAAAATATATACTCTTGCATGCATGGAAAACTTATAGTTTTGGGTATTAGATTTCTAGAGAAAAGGAAGATGTGATCAAATAATATTGATTTTGTTGGCCTTATTTTGGGAAAAATAATATTTATTTTGCAAACCTAAAGGGATTAGCTATGGTATTAGCTTTATTGTGGAGGAATATTATGAATAGTTATTGGGTTAGATATTTTGGATGAGAGAGAAATGTCGATTTGCTTGCATGAAAGAATAAATGGTATGCATTTGATCCCTTGGAAAAGAAATGTGTTTATTTTTCCATGAAATATTTATTTAGTTTCCTTTAGAAAGAAATATATGTTTTACATGAAAGAAGAACAAGCTATCTTATTGCATGCACAAAATTATAACTAGTATGTTAACTTTGTTTGAAATAGAGCTGCCATTTTTATACATAATAGCCATTGTGAATAGCTCGTGTCTGGAAAAGATGTTTTTGGAAAAGAACATGCATTCACATGTATAAGTATAGAATCTATTACGTTAATCCCTTTGGAAAATAAAACAAAAGAGTAGGCACATAGGAAATTGCTTGTTGGGATAGTTATCTTGAAATCTTGTTATGGATTTGCATGCACAATGTTAAACTTTCCTTTGGAAATAATATGAAAGTGCATGCAAGAATTTGTTAGCGTTTGTTGGAAAGATGAGGCTTGATAGTGATTTATTTGTTACTAATTCATGTGAAATGATGTTAAAGAGGGAATTTCATGTCAATTTGTTTATCTTTTATACATGCATACAAATAGTTTTCAAAGTGTCACAAATAAAGATTGATTATTGGTTTATTCATATTTCATCTAATCATGATACCAAGTGTGCTAACGATAAAAATGGCAGGAAAGGATGGTGACCTGAGAAAAATACTGTTCAAATTTAAAATTTTGGAAGATACAAAGTTTCTAGTCCATGCAAGTTTAGGATTTCCAATTGCAGGATGACCCACTGAAGGAAACAGTGAGACCACAAAGACAAAGATTGAGGATCCATGGGTAAATGGTATCATGATGATTGTAATAACTTATATTTAGTTACGTTTCCTTTAAAATTAATTTTCTACGTAATATTTTATGACAATGGTCAAGGGATGGACTCCCTTATAACCATTGAGTGAGGGGTGAAAACCGTCATGAGCGTTTAATAATAAAATTAAACGTTTGTTGGTTTTCACCCTACGGGGTTTCCAGGGTATATCGGTGTCTAATGATGTGATTGTTCATTGTTTCATTTTCATGATGTGATGTTTATATTATCAATTATGTGATTTACTAATTGGGTTAAAATGGTCATGGAATCATTGCATAGTCATTGCAGTAAATTTAAGTTAATATGCTACAACAAGGAAAGTTAATGGTTGTGTAAATCACTATGCATTTTATTCCATGCATTATCCTGCAAGGTTACCAGGGTATGTTACAAAAGGGATATGTCAATGGGAACAAAGTTATGAACAATTGAGTTGAACGAGGGTTAGATAATGATTAGAATGGAACTGATTGAAATATTGAGTTGAATATTCAATTTCCTAAAAACGCATATAAGCTATTCAAACATCAGTGATAACAACATAGAATTTTGCACTTATAATTGTGTACCAACCCCTTACTTGGAGATCATATGAGTACAAATAAACGATCGACTTTTCCATCTATTTTTTCAAATTTTATTTTCAATAGAAGAATATATTGTGTGGATTCATTTTCCCATTCCACACTTTCCCATGAAGCAAGAACTATATCGAAAATAAACTGCTTCTAAATAAAACCCATTTACTCTAGGTCGATAGAAGTTGAACCCACTGAATTGTTATGGTTAAGGCTTTGCCTAGAATATTGTACGAGGCATTAAGAAAAACGATTGGTTTCTAAGAGCTAGGACCTAATGGTGTACCTAGATGAATATTATGGGATTAAATTTATCATTGCAATTCCATATTCCCTCTATTCTAGAATCTAAACAATTCCCAAGGGCCAAGACATGCAGAACATGTCATTACCAATAACCTTCATATATTGAAATTCTCACAGGGAAGGCCATCTTTCTCATCTTTCATTACATTAAGCACTAGGAGGACATTCTCTTCTAATATTAGCTCCAAGCGTATCTCATTCACTACTCCACTACTTAGTAGGGATAACATTCCTCGTCTATGAAGGTTCAAGCCTCTCAAGGTTCAAGCCTCACTAACCCCATCCGTCAAAGGATTATTCTACATGAATATTTTGTAAGTGGAATGTGAATGTGTCTTTGATGCTTGCTATGTCCTCAATCAAAATTCCCTATGGATTATTGATCCTATGATTATTTCTAAATAACGTTTTTTTCTTGATAAATACTTGGAGGGCTCATCACCCTTCACCACTATAAATGATCCTTGATTATGACCCCATTAGCTCTATATCATTCCTTTCATTTGATTATACAGTCCTCCTTAGTCATGATTTCCTATAAGGTGACCATGACATTAGGAATATCCTCCTCAAGAAGCATCCACACCTCAATTAATTCTGATATTCCTTTTTTCATGTGTTATTTTTTATCTAGCAACCATCCTCCCCCATCCATGAAGGAACTTGACCATTCTTCAAGTAGTTGCCTCCCACCATAGTATCTAATCATCATTGTCTCATGGTCTAGGAACCAGATTTCAGACATTTGTGATCAGTGTACATTAGTGTTTAGCAGAAACATATGATACATTCAACTTTAAAGGAAGAGACATTGGAAGGTAACTCCAACCACTATAACGATAAATTTTTATTTCATATTTTAGAGAATGGATCCCATATAATATAACTTTCACTCTTTCAATATACCTCCTATTATACTAAGAAAAATCATCCTTTGAAATCCATATGTTTTCGTGTCTAGTTCACATTAGATGTTAAAAATCTGGATTTACAACCCGAATAGGTTCTGTTTACTCCTCCAGAGAGGACAAACAAAAATTTGTTTACAACTTGGACAGGTTCTGTTTACCCCTCCTAAGAGGACAAACAAAATTTTGTCTTTTTTTCCTCCCTCCCACTTTACCATATTAAATTCATTCAAGAGAATCCATTCAGCAACTGGTAGTGAATTATCAATACAATCCAACAACCATCTACAATATATTGCAAGAGACACATATTAAATGGAACAAAAACTATTCACCTACTTGGAAAGCCACACTTTTTATTCAAATCCATACCATGAGGTACAACTACTAAACTCGATTGAGGTGCTAATCAAATAATAGTATAAATAGATTTTGTTCGTAGTTAATGGCCTAGAAATAACCATGCCAACAAATTCCATTCATGATTGTTGAACAGAGCTCAAAGGTAGTAGTCTTGAATTCCTGTAAACTCAAGACATCAACTCTTTGTCCTCAATGAAACACTTAATTAGATCCTTTTTGAGGGGAGGGCTATACCCTTTACATTCCAACATCAAAAAATAAGATTCATCCTGTAATATTGCCTTTCCTGTTCAATGCCTCAAGTGTATTGTTCATCAATATCTCCTTAGCACCTTATTGGAAATAATATGTGTCGTTGGTTATTGCATTATTCTAAGGAATATTCTTCACCATATTTGAATATTTGGGAGGATTATTGATTCTTTTTTTCTATTGTTAGAAATTTTACTTTTACCATTTTATTTCATATTACAACCATCGTGATTTTCAATGGTTTTGGACTGATCCTCTCTGTCTGGTTATTAGCAATATTCAAAACTTCCTTCCTTCTTTCCTTCTGGACATGTCTACCTTTGGACCTAACTGGGTTCCCCCTGGGATATTTCAGCCACCTTTTCTGAAGTATTTTTTGTGCTAGTCTGATCATATTTGGACACTCTTCTATGATGTCATTCCTTGACATGATGATATTGCACCTTGCATGCAAAACAAGAATTTGGATAGCTAACATATCTCAGTTTCTCATTAAAATATATACCTTTGCCAACAATCTTATTATATTGGTGAAGTGGGTTTGTCAAATTTACATACAATGACACTCAAGGGCTTCCTCGATATGTGGAACACTCTCTTAGACAACACAAATAAAAACCTTCCCAAACCTCTCTAATATTGGCTTCATACCTCTTAGCTTGATCTAGAATGTTGGAAAACTCAATGAAAATTGAAAATTTTGGTTGATTGAAGTTGGAAGAATTAAAATATTGACTCAAGGATTGAGGATAAATGTTGGATCCAACTATATTCCAAGTTCCTTGGAGTAGAACAATGTGGGCAACCTACTTTGAGTCAAATATAAGTGATAGGTAGTGATAACCCAAGGCCATAATGGGATTACATGAATATATTATTCTTGTTCCTACAATGATGTTCAAACTTCACACCATTATTGGAAATCCTATTCTAAAGGATTTTTTTGAAGGTAATATAGGAGAACATCTCTTTTTCGCAATGCACACTTCCTTTTGGTAAATGAATGGGCATGATCAAGAAAGAAGGGAAGATTGGAAACAATGGAGTCTTCTTCTATATTGGCATACATTGAGTCTATTATATATAAATACTCACACATGTCCATCCCTTATTTCAACAATACCTTAAGGTCAGGAATCTGTAAGAGACTTTTTGCATGTTTAATCATCTCTTGGATCAATGAGTGCATTATCCTCATCTAATTATTTTTTGAATGTCATTGTGTAATACACACTCTTGACAATCAATTATAAAATCCTGAGTTTTTATAATGGATACGTGGATTAGTAGCTACAAAGGGTTTACTTGAAACCATGGTACTAATGGTTGGGTGAGAGGGAATACCATCCATTAATGTAGAAAATTTCATTTGCTGAGGCAACTGGTCACCGCTACAGTAAAGTGGAAATGTTAAATTAAGGAAGGGTTTATGTTTTGATGTTATTCTCTTGAGATATCTCTATATATGACATTTAATTGTTTAACATATATTTTTCTTATACATATTTCTATTAATTTACTCATTTCCCTATATTTTCAAATGACCTAATGATCTAGAAAGCTAGTCGTAAAATATTTGGCACAATTTGTAGGAAGCTCCATTAATTTTCAAAATCTGCACAAATATTGGTTGGTCTAATTTTCTTCCAAGTAAGCTATGCCATCTCAATTTTTTCACAAATTTTGGATAATTAATCATTATATTTTTTTGTTTTTACGTTTCTCCTGAATATGCAATGATGGGGCATCTGATTGTGAAGGGTGATATGTATAGCTATGACGTAATGTTACTAGAATTTCTCACTAGAAGGAAACTAATTGATATGTCATAACCCCCCATGCAGGGAAACCTAGTTACATGGTATCAATCTCTCCTTACAAGAAAATTGGGCTTGGAAGCATTGGGGAACCTTGCATTGGGTAAAAATCTCCCCTTCAGCAAAAAAATTGAAACTATAGTTTCCATGTGTGCTTAGCCTGAAGTTTCACATCAACCATTTATGGGATAGGCTATATAATCTTTGAAGCTTTTTTAAAATGACATAGATACAAGCAATGGAGTTGGATCTTCTAGTTTTAGTCACAATGGGGAGTGTAATGCTTATTATATAGAGGTCAAGGATGGCTATAGTCAACAGTGGCCCAAACTTATTTAGTATGCACATGATGGTATTTATTTTGTAACAATTGATTATGATTTATGTCCCATCCAAACACAAGAACTAGAGACAAAAATACCACTTTCATCATATGATTTTTTGTCTACTTCTATAAGATCATTGAGGCAATTATGAGGATCTTTTAAGAGACACAATAGTTCTGGTCCCATAGAAAAAATAAAAGTAAAAAATCTCAGCATGGAATTAGGGGTATTGCAAGGGGTAGCATAACTGAGCATGCGGTAAAAAGGAATGAAGATGTACATGAGCTTTGACCATAATGGTTGTTTATATTTCTCTCATTTGGTTAAGACATGTATGGAATTATGGTTATTAATAAACGATATATAAAAAAAATTAGTTTTTCCTCCAGGTAGCAACGTTTTAAGCCATCAGATACCTTAGCTAAAAAGTACTTTCCTTGTGTTGTTAATCTTCCCATTGTATGGCATCATGTTCATATATTGACTATGATCTTTACTATTGATGGGTTATTATAATGAATGCTAATTTTCAGTTAAAGTGAAGCATTGAGTTTGATGCTCTTTACAAATATCTTTACCCAAATTCTTGACCAGCATAGTTTTTGAGGGAAAGGAAAATATTCACACACATACAATATTGTTTCGACATTCTACAAGGAAATTTGGCTTGCCGAAGATATATTCATTTGAACATTAAGTTGCTTAAATGAGTATGGTTGATTTCTCACCCGAGATCCATAGACCATAATAGTGATTTATAAGGTTGTCTCATAAGCTATTGAGGAAGAAATGCATGCAACCAACACATTGTAGTCATTTGATCACATTTGGAGATAACTCACTTTAGTGATACATTGATGGCCCATGACTTGTTGAGTATTTCCTATGAGCATTAAACTCTCGTTGTGTTTTTGATTGTTTTTTGCGGGTTCACTTCTTAGGAGCAGAATACCATAGTTTACAATTTGTCTTCTTTGTGTATTCCTCTCAAATACAATGAGTATACTGAGGTTCCAAGATTTGAAAATATTTCATTTATTTAAATTGAATATACAGAGATATTTGTGGCTTATATCGCTTTTTCTAATTTGGTTTTTAAGAAATTTTGTACTTTTCCTTTTGTGGAGACATAGAAGCATGTTATTTTAAACAATAGAAATTATTTTCATACAACATGACATGTATGATTGAGGAGTTCTCTTCAAATAAACAAGATAACAGGTATATTATTGTTCTTGAACCTTGAGACTGCAAACCATGCCACAATCATTCACTGATGATATGGAAGCCCAAATCAAATACCTTTATCCATGAAAATACTTGTTTCTCTACATTGGTAGGAAACTTGGGAGCATCTCTAAATTTCCAGTGATGGAAATATTCTATGAATGCATTGTTAAAAATTAGAAGATCATCTGATGAAGTATAGATAAAATACTACTAACTTTTTTGTTCACCCATCTAATAGAATGGTTAACATCTATATTTTTTAAATTTACTTCAAAGAAGTATATAGTTAAAATGCTTGAAACTATATTTTTTGGTACTGCTTGACTAGTAGGTTTCTAGAAATGAATAATGAGGGGAATGTCTATAATATGTTGTAGAGATTTAGTAGAAATTTCAGAACTATTTTCTCCCTACATATCCCTTGTTTTTGTAGTAAAAGGAAAATTGAAAGAATGATTGTAGTATATTGTCTAGAAGATTTTCAATAGGTTTTCTCAACGCATAATATACAATATCTCAAGGGGTTTTTTAAATATTCCTTCAAGTTAAATTCAATATACAAAATTATAATTTAGAGCCACAAATATGTGGCACATAGTTTTTTATCTTTTTCTTATGCTTTAGTTTTTCTATGTGACTGGGTGGGGTTTGGGGGGGATATGGAGTAATCTCAAATTCTTTATTTTCATCTTAGTTTTCTTTTTCTAATAAACTCATCATAATAATAAATATATTTAGGATGTAGGTGCATGCTAGCATGTGCAGATCTATAATAGACAACAGTAATTGTGATTACTTAAAAACAAATAGGTCAATATTACCTAAGCCCTGAAGGAATTCTTTACTTCTGGGATGTTTCCAATAAAAGATCAAGTTCGGTCTCCTATGGCCCCTCTAAACCAATCTTGTATCAACTTGGATAAGCTATCAAGTTTCCCTAGGAAAATATATGACTTTAGTCTATTAATCATGTTGTATGTCTCAGTTAAGGAGATACTATTTGCATGTATGCACATGTAAGAACATTAATTAGAAAGGTCAATGGAGTGGCCTTTCCGACTTATGGAATGATGAGATGCATATCTACCTCAAAAAAGAGTTGTAAAGGGAATATTTCTATTTGAACATAAATGGAAAGTAATTTGAATCTTGGAATTTTAATTACAGGAGTATCCTAAATGAGTACAATGAAATTTCCATGGTTCTTCAAGGATAATGGTCTTTTTATCCAACTCTGGTTTCCCCTTTATACCCCAAATGTGGTAGGTTCTTAAAAAAAAAAATATATCATCATATTGCCTTATTTTATTGATGATTTTAAGGTTCAAGAACTATCATCAAAGATACATGGGTTAGATGTAGGAAATTCTTTAAGTTATTGGATGATATATTTAATATAGTTAAATAAAAAACAATTTTGTACCCTCAATTGGTTGGTTATTTCCTCAAATATTGGACTAAGTGCAAGTGACCCACCACATGAAAAAACCCACATCTAAATGGTACTCTCTAATGGTTAAGTTTTTCAGTATATACTTGGTCTTTTCAAGGATAAATTTTTTCCAACGAACTATATATATCCTTGACTTATTTTTTTGAACCAACTATAGTTAGTGTATTAACACCATATTATGAAAAACGTTTATAAATTCATCGTTGCAGGTGATATGATTTTTTTTTTCCTTGATGATAAGTATCATGAAATTTTATTTCATATTTCTATCATTTCAATGGTTGGTCGTTGTATGAAAGTTTTAATTTCTTGTTTTTCTCCATTAAGGTAGCTTGGGCTTTTGGAATTTATGCTCACTTTTTTGTCCATGTTTTGCAGTTATCTGCTAGAAATATGCATGGTTGTCAGTTAAATACAATGGCTATCAAGAAACATTGTGATATTTAAACTTGCTTCTCCATTAATGGGAAGATCTCCTATCATAGTTCATTATATTGGTAGCACTATGGGGAGTTGACAATTGACCAATCCCAAAATTGACCAATGTCACTTTAATGTACTTGGATTCCATCTTTTTTTAATGTAATTTAAGCATGTTCAAATTAGTATATTTTTGTTGTTGGTTTTTTTTTAATTATCATCTTTATTTTTCCCACGCCGATCCTTTTATCTATGGAATTTTTTTATATTCACCTAGATATATTCTATAAAGATACAGGGGGATGAAGTGTGTTTTTGTAATGTGTAGTTTTTATTTTATTTTATGAGATGCTTGTCTTCACACCCCTTTGCTAGTTGAAGTACTTGTGGGAGGAAATAGCTATCATTGAGATGTAGAGAGTGCTTTCCTTGTATCCATAAAATTACATCTTTGGATACTCATGCTTGGTGTGGATTTGGAAGTGTTTGAATGCCCCTTTCAAATATTTTGTTGGTGTAACATATATTAGCCATACTTTGTGCTTAGAATTTTTAACATATGTTTAGTGGTTACATTTGAGGATCATTTTTATTGATTGTTGTATTTTCACATCTTTAATTAATTAATAATGAGAACCACTCCCAATTAGTTTTCTATACCCCATAGCCAGTAGGATTCAAGCATGTAGCTCATTATTCATAATTTCATCATATATACTTATTGTTTTTGGATTTTAGAATGCACATCAATATCTTAGAGGTATATTTTTATGCCGTCACAACATATTTCCATGATTCACAAGGTGAGAAATTGGTATTTGGTGTAATTACAGATTTTAGATTTTATAATTGTAGGTCATTTATAGGCTATCAATTTCTTTAAAATTTCACTTCTAATTGAGTATTTAACTGAACATATTTAGTATCTTATACATGATTATTTTTCCCTCCACTCACTTTTCATAACTTCCATAACCATTAGGTACAAGCTTTGATCCTATTTTTATTGTTTGGTAAAATATTTTCCAAGACTTTACAAAGTTTTATAATTTATTGAAAGTTGTATAATTTACAATTTATAAAGTGTCAAGATATATTTTTTTTAAGTCTAATTCTTTAGAGGGTGTTAGCTCAATGGAATAGCACGTGCTTTACAAGCATAAGGTTGGTGGTTTAATTCCATCGTGCCATGATATTTATATGGAATGGAGACGATCAGTTTTTAGTGATAAAGACTCTTTTGACCATCACCATATATACGCATCAATAGTGATGACCATGAAAGTTCCATCACCATAAATCGATGTTGTTCATATGAAATGGTGATAGTCATTATCCGTCATTATAATCATTATTCGTGATAGACCTTGAATGTCACCACAACACTTATACTTTTGGCAATGCCACAATTGGTGATGTTCAATTTTTTTGCGACGGAGGTTATGTTCCATCCCCATTTCTCATATGAAATGTTGACGGTCACTATACATCATTATAAACCATTATTGGTGGCTAACCTTGAATGTTACCACAAAATATATACTTTTGGTGATGCCACCTTTAATGACATTCAATTTTTTGTGATGGAGGCTCTTTCGACCATCACCAATGAGCTTATGGTGAAATTTTTTGACCCTCACCAATGTCATTTTTTTCTTGTAGTGCAATTGAGGATCAAACATTGGTGGTATTGTTGTACTATGTTAAATTATTTTTTGTATTGAATCAAGTATTTGTTGTAAAATATTAATCAATGTGTTATATCTTGGAAATTACAAGTATGGTAAATATGGCAAAAATATTGGTGATTTGCATGTAAATCTAGAAAACATATCAAAACTACTCTTATTTTATCTTTTCATTATAATGATCACTGATGTTTTGAGTTTGAGTGATTGAGGATGGCCATAGGTGTTCCATTAAATTGGAAGTTTGGTGTTGGAATTAAGTGTGGATTTTCCATTCAAGAATTATATAGAAATTGGAATCTGAAAGTTACATTCCAAAATAAACATTTTTGGGGGATTAATAGTGGTGATTTCTACATATTTCGATGTTGTAAATTTTCTCCAAATCATCGCTAATATATTTTACTACGGGTGAGGAACACAATGGGAAGGGAATTGTATTTTCAGTTTATACACTTATATTGTAGTGATTCATAAATATAAGAAAAAGATTAATAATATGATATAGAATAGTTGGCATATTCATATGTGATAATGGACCCAAATAGTACTTCTTATCTGAAGAAATGCTCATCATACTTGGGCATTCTTGACATCATCGACCACTAGCCCTAGACTTATTCACTTAACGTTCTACATTATCCGGTTAAATACAAGTATACAAGGATATCTTATTTTTGTATACTTTTTACTTCATTTCATTTTATTCTAGACTTAGTTTTGGTATTTTCAACAATTTTGTATGCACTCCCACATTGTATAAGTAATCTACAGCTTGATATTTTTAGCATGTAACTTATTTGGCATGATCATGCCTAATCTTTCCTTGAATTTTGAATACTAATTTTACTAAGGTGTTATTTTCTATGGTGACATTTTATTTTATTTGTTTATACAAGTCATTTGGCCACATGGAAGCCATTATTGCCTAGCTGTAGAAAACTAGTTCGTGTTTCTTCCTTTTATGGGGAAAAATGGCATTGACAACATTGTTGATGTTGAGGTATATATATTATAAATCCTGTATAGTCTACTTTATTTTATATTCCAATGTTCATCATCTTTCATGTCTTATACTTTTCATTGTATCTTCTTTCCTTTTCAGAAAAGGAACTCAGTATTGATTGTAAGAAGCAGGAATTGAAGAAAGTGGAGAACAACAACACTAAAGCGACAAAATGAAAATTAAAGAGAGAGAGAAGAGAATTGGTCTAGTGGTATCTCTAGAGTCAATATACTACATAAGAGATACACATAGAGATTGATGGTGAAGTCTTTAGAGTTGGTGAATTCACCCGCAATCCCTTGGCAACACAATGATAATGTTTTGAAGTGATGAAACAATATTTCACGTGTAAATTGTACTCCAACAAATATTAAGTTGGAAATTCATATTGTAATACTTGAAATTTTATATAATATACCTTATGTGGTTGAAATTATTTATAGTTTCGTTTGATAATATTTAGTGTTGTAATTAGAATATGTAACTTTGTGTTTTCATATTAGATGAACATGTACATTGTATGCCAATTTTTTTAATTTAGTTGTAAAATCATACTAATCAATTTATGTTGATTAACAATGAACAAATAAAATCAATCTAAAACTACTAAATTATTAGTTTATGTTTATTAATGAACACAAACAAAATGAATATACGACTAAATTAGTTTCTTATAATAATTGTTAATGAATGTAAATCAAATGAATATAAGCTAATAAAGTAGTCATTAATATAATGAGTATGAAACTACCAAAAAAAGATAAATGACTACTACAAATGATAAATTTGTGATTGAAAATGATGACTAAATTTTGCATATGTACGACTATTAGTAGCTAATTTATAGTATCTTATAACACCGGCCAATTTTTTTTCATATTTCTCTGGCCATTAATTGGTTTCAAACGATCACTAAAATTTGCATATACATGACTATTAGTAGCTAATTTGCAGTATCGTATAACACAACCAAAATTTAGTCATATTTCTTTGGTCATTAATTGGTTTCAAATGATGACTAAAATTTTCATATATATGACTATTAGTAGCCAATTTATAGTATCTTATAGCACGACCAACTGTTTGGCTATATTTCTTTGGTCATTAATTGGTTTTCTCGAGTGATCATTTAGTAATATATTTTATTGTATATTTGGTCATTAATTGTGATAATTAATGACTAAATAAATGACTAAATTAATGACCAAATTTATTTATCAAAGTGGATATTGGTGGCCACCCTCCTATTCCACTTTGACACCCATGATTGTTTCTTTCAGTTTTTTAGTTTCCTTAATTGTAGCACAATTTACTATTTTTGGCAGTTTTTCGGGTCATGAACTTCCGAATCCGTTTTGAGGCCCTAAAGGACGTTTTTTCGGCATGAAAGGCCTGGAAAATATGGGTGAAAAACTCAATATTTGTTTTCATCAATTGTAGTCCTTGGATAGATCTTTCTAGCAAAGTATCATTTGCATCAAACAGAGATAGTATGCCAAAGTTACAACCCTGGGAAATTGATTTACCAATTTACCCCGACGGGGCCCATTTTTTGGTGTTTCATCTACTAGGGTTAGGTTTTTGAATGTTTAGGGTTTTTCATTGTTTATAAATAATAAATAGGCCTTCGAGCCTCATTGTAACACAGTTCAAAGGCATGTAGCAGCCACATCTCTTCTCAGAGATAAGCTCCCAATGCCCTAGCTAGTTTATTTCCATTCTGTTTGTAATAATATTTTAGTTATCAGATATTAATGAAATGAAGTCTTATTTTTGTTACATATCTATTTTTATGTGTATTTATGTATTTTATTGTGTTCCTGCATAATTCTGGATCATTCATGACTAAATATACTACTAGACATAAAGTTGAGACAACTAATTAATGACTAAGCTAAAAACAACTAAAAGTTGGTCGCGTTATAGGATACTGTAAATTAGCTACTATTGGTCACCGATTGAAAAATAGTCATTTATATGAAAATTTTAGTCATTTTTTAGTAACTAATTAGCCATTTTGTACTAGTGATGGGAATATGAAGTCTCATCTTCGCCTTTTAGTGCATCATCACTTCATTGGAATTGGGTTTATTTCTTTACAACACGTAACCATGTATATTAATTTTCATGTGACTTTCCTAAATTAGGTTCTTATTCTGCTAAAAATAGTGTAAAAATATCACTGCCAAATTTTTGGTCTCCCTAGTTTTTCTAGGATACTACTCTAATGCAAAAAATGCTCTTTATGAATATTTAAACATGTTGTCCCTTGTCGGCATACATGCTCATCAAGAAAAAGTAATGTAATTTCTTTTATTTCTTCTTTGTTTTTTTTTTTTTGATGGTTTCTGTAATATTACCCAATTGATTAGTGAATATGAGTGGGATAAACCCTTTGCCCTAGAATAAATCTTCAAACAGGGTTCAAAAATAGCTAGAATTATATTTTTATGGTCAATTCTTTCTAGGATACTCGGTACTTAAATTAGATAGTATTCCAACATGCTCCCTTTCCTTCCCTTTCACTACTAATCAAATTCCTTCATTAATGTGTAGGAGGAAATTTCTGGAGCATTCTCTGTTTACAGGCATACAATTTTTATTTGGAATAGTGCTTCCTTTCTGATTCATTTTTCCTTCTTCCTACAGTTTTTCCCCTAGAGTGATTTATCCTCACGACCAACTGCCAATTTTTGTTGCAAGTTTGCACAAAATGAAGGTATTCTTAGAACTTTCCAAAGGAAGAAGTCTTGCCTCTAAATTCTAACTCCCAGCTAGTCTAGTACAGGTCGGTCATCACATATATCTTCTTGAATCTTTTCTAAAATATTTAGGGCGCAATGACATGTATCTAATCTACCCTTTTTAGATCTCGAACTAGAGGGTGACTTTTATCTACCTCTTCCCTCCAGGGCAATAGTATTCGAAGAAATTTATGCCGACTAGTGGCATAAAATTCATAAAAATACAAATTATGGAATTTAATATACATTGAATCTTCGAAATTTATATTTTGGTATGGTAAAAATTTAAGTCTCTAAGGCCTGGAGCCTAAAAATTCTAATGTGTATCCAATATGATCTATTGTGTCCTTATAGAGGTTATTTTGTTTTTCCAATGGCACTTTTTCATAACATTTCTTATTTGAAACTGAATAAATTTGTACATTAAAGTTTTCTTTTTATACTCTGGTGCTATACAGATTGAAAAATTCATTTCTTGTCTTGTTTCTACCTTAATTTGAAACTATAAGTAATGGTTTTACATAGGACTAATTTTGCTTCAAATGGAAAAATATTTCATTTGTGAATTTCGTTTTTGCAACAATCTATGGTATTCATTAACCACCGAAGCGTTCCACACCAAATATAGGGTGTTCCTAAATTTCCTTGTTTGGTAGGAATTAGACTTCAGTGGGGTTCAACATAAGTGCTCTGGCGACGAGCCTTAGTTGGTGTTTGAATGTTATGCCATTGAGCCTCCATTCTCATTACTTTGTATTAAATCACCTTGAGCATTAATCCCTGATCCATTTGCCCCATAGGGTATATTTTCTGGGAAGTTTGTCTTATCTATGAAAAACTAGTTTTACTACTTTTTAATAACCATATAGAATATTTTCTTCATATTGGCCATGTAATTCATGTTTACCATGGGTTTACAACTTTTTTTTTAATTAGATCGAATATTGTATCTACTAGATTTTCTCTTATAGTTTTCATATGTAATTTTCATTTTTTTTGTTATTAGGAAGAGACAAATGTCTGAATACACCCAGATGACCCCAATGTTATATGATAAATAACAACTATGTCAATTGTACTATAACCGTGTAGCGATTGTAGTAATCACGATGTCCTTTATTTTAGGTGTATTTATAAGTTTTCAGCCATGAGTATAAGAGTCCTTTATTTTTTATAAATAAATAGTTAAATCTGCTTCCCATTTTTTCCTAATTTTGGCATCAATGTTTACAAGATTACATTTAGTATATCCTGTGTATTGTAACTCCATAATATATTTACAATAATAAATATATTGTCTAGTTTATTACTAATTTCTCATATTAAGGTTATTCCAATATTTATTATTACTATTTACTTTTTCCTTTAATTCAGTCTTCCTTCAATTCACTCTTCCTTTAAGTTGAACTCTCAGACAAAAACACATTTTAATTCCATAGTCCCTTCTTGTAAAAGGAAATAAAATGTATAGTATACACGGTTTTGTTATTATCTACTCTACAACATAGTTTAGCTTTGAACAACCTAATCCACATTTTACTTTGGGGTATTTTTTTTTAACCTTCCCCTATATTCTATACATGGAATTGTATATACTACTATTGTATAATAGTCGTTAATACCCCGATAATATTTATTTAATGTCTCTTATTCACTTTCATAAACACCAATTCCAATCATAAATTGACATCCTTTGGTGGTTGTTTCTATATATGCTTTATTGGGTTCCTTAGTGTCTAACAAACACATGATATAACTATTTATTATACCTTTTATCTTTAATTTTTGCAGACAAATACTTCTAATAGTGTGTGTTTAATTTCCTCACTTATCACGATGCATAATTTCCGGAAAATTTCTAGCCTAAATTGAATTAGTTAATATATATATATATATATATATATATATATATATCCTATTTTTAATGCCAAATACATTCATGATATGGTATTGTAGATTCACTTTGTAATCAAATCATCTAAATATTATTCATTTCATTCATGCTTACCATTCCATTACACTTTCTCCTATAGAACTGCGCATGTATAGTTCACGATATTAGTATTTTTATTTTAATTTACTATCAGGATATTTTATAATATAACTAAATATATATATGCATTTGAAAATAAATTACTACGTAAACAACAATAACATGTGTGACTTCCCATGAATGCATATAATATTTAATACACTCATAATAGTGGCATATTTTATCTTCGATGCGTGCATAAAAAAATTCAAATTCATTGATCATTTCCAAATAAAGAAGAAGTTAAACCATGTATGTGAGTGTATAGTATATGCAACTGTGTACAAATATATATCGTTTCACCTATGTTATCAATCCATAACACTGCATGTCAGTACACAATTTAAATTAGCAATATGACATAAACAAGATTTCAATGCCAATTGTAATTAAAGATTGGGGAATATTCAGGAGCGAACAATGTTACACCAAACCATAAATTGTCTTCCACATTACCTCCTAGCCAAGACCTTCCTCCCTTTTGATATCCTCCACCAATGATTCCAAGGTAAGTTTATAACTTTCTTCCCAACAAATTTTTAGCAACATCTTGCTTTAAGGTCTGCCGCCTTTTTCCTAGGCCTTTTTGTTTTAGTTTTATTTTTATTTTGAAAAAAAAAAAACTTTTCTTTTTATTTAAAGCATGCTTTTCTCTCCCGTAATGTTTTATTCCACCCCACTTACTATTTATCTCCAACTAAGTAATTAACACAATCATTGTCACTCATTATGTTAATTTAATTTCTTTTCAATTATTTTCTCCTAGAGATATTTAGGAGGCTCTTAAGGAAGGTCCATCATGTGGACTTGACCACCAACAACTTTTTCTAAGCTAGCAAGAAGTCTTATAAACTCTAGTGTTCTTTCCATAATATTTCCAAGCAATTCATTTACTAACTTAGTAAAAATAAATCAATTACATCATCGCATCAGTGTCATCATGGCTTCCATCGTCATTAAATCCAATAACAGTTTAATTTCTAAAAATAGTGAATGTTTCAAAAGCAAAGCAATAGGGGTGTTGCACCAAGAATCCTTTCATGTGGACAAGGGGGGTAGAAAATTGAACCTCTAGTTCTCATGGGTGATGCTCGACATAAGCCTCCATCCACTACTCCAAAGTATGTCATATTGTGATAGACATGTTGAAGTATAACATCAAATGCTTGTGGCTCTTCCACATGCTATTTTTGTTCTGTAGAAATTCTCCACTCACGAAATGGATTGCAATTTAGCATTTCCTTTTGATTTTAGAATTTATTGTGGTGCCTCTTTCAACCTCTCTCTTGACATTGTTGTCTTTTTAATCTTATCATGCTTCCTCAAATAATCGCATCATATCAACCCCTTTCTTCTCTCCTTACATTCCTTCTTTCTTAGGCATTCTTTGATGTCGATCTCTCACTCTCACTTACCACATTTTTTCATATTGCGTGTGCTTACCCCCATGCTGCATCAAAGGCTATGAGATATAGGGTCTCCTTTACTCTAGTTGAAAGGAGTTCTCAACCTCATTTTTTTTCCCAAAATGCTGCTATATGCTTTATTTCTAAAAACCCTAATCCTATCTAACAAGAGATAAACCAGGAAGGTACTAAAGTACAACTTATTAAACATAAGGTCACAAATGTTGAAGTCGTATCTTTGTGATGTAGGTGCATAGACTCACCCAATTCTAAATCAATTTAGAAACAATTCCAAAAGAGGTGACGTGTTATAAATGGATAGAGGACATGTTTTCCTTGAATTTGTACATAATTTTTAATCAATTTGTAAGCCTCTAGAAGGCGTGAACTAAAAGGAATGAAATTACTCTTGTTTCTATTAGGATATATATTTTTTTTATATGGGAAGCGTGCAATGTTAGGAGGGTGTTCAGTTTCAGTGTAAAACCAGGTTGATTGGCGCCAAGCCCAAGGATTTCATGTATGTAATCATATTTCTTTATATAAGTGTCCGATGTGTTCAATTTTTTTTTTCTTATTTCATATTATTTGAATTTTCTCACATATTTGTGTTGTGTTTTCCTTGGGTGAGGGAATAACCCCTACAAAGAGTTCTTTGTAATCATAATTGTCAACATAGGGTTGATTTCACGTACGGGTGGAAATTTCCAAAGAGCCAATATAATTAAGGACACATAGGAGGGTCATTGGCATAGTATTTAGGGCTTCATTTTGGTTTCATAGTTTATGCACTTTGCACACTTCAAAACTCATTGATAGAGAGAGTTAGTCCACATTTAAGAGTGGAAGGGCTAAAGTAAAATAGCTTATCATCCAGAGTATAACATTGTAGGATCAATGTTATGCAACTAGCTCAAAAAGTAGAAGAGAATAGAGATCAACGACTTAGAAACTAGCCTCTTCGAGGGAAAACCTTCTTTACATTACATAAATGTACAATTATTTGATTATTCAAATGAAAAAACCCCCTTTATTTATATAGGATTCTAAGGGTTCATAATATAATCAGAACCGACATAACAATTGTTAGTATGAATCTTAATCGCAAGCATACGAAAAAGTCTCACTTTAGCCGTGCATAACAAACAAACCTAATAGCAAAGATGGCTGCCAATATCTTTAGATCTGCAAGTAGTTGACCAAGATAAATGCTGCAAAAATCTAGGTCTATGCATTAAAAGACATTAATCAGTAAATAAAAGCAAGGGTTGCTCCATGCATCCAATAGACAAGACAAGATTGTTTTAAATAATTTTTGTATTTTTTGACACCTGGGAAGGGAACATAGAAAGATGTTACCAGTCCCCCTCAATGGGATGGGTTCTTGTAAGTCCTCAACACTTTAGATTTAAAATCCCTCTCTCTTGATGGTGTAGAAAACCCATACAAAAATGGAACTCAAAGGGATCTCACAAGAAAAAAATGGTAGCAAAATATGACAATGATGGTGGATCAAAGTCAGACCAAAAGTATAGATCCAGAATGATCTTTAGGAAAAAAAAGGTAGTGATCGAATGGAAAAAAATTCTATTTATAACAAAATATTGAGTTAGTCCAGAATTTGGTGCATAATTAAAATATTATGGAATATTTTATTATATTTGTTGGAGGGAAAAAGAATTTGACTTTGGTCAAATCCCTTTATTAGTAAATAATAAATAAATAAATTATTTATTTATTATTTTAAGGATATGGTTGAGTAACAATCAAATAAATAATGATTTATTCAATTATTTATAAATGATTTAGTCAAATTTAACAAGGAATATTATTTAAATAAGGTTTAAATAATTATTCCTAGAAAATAATAAGATAAATAATGATTTATTTAATTAATTTTCCTGTTTTGCGTTAAATATGACTAGGAATATTAATTAAACTGATGTTTAACTAATTATTCCTTGAGGAAAATCAAACAAATATGGATTTATTTAATATTTCCTCATGGGGTTTCCTGTTTAGACCATAAACAACTTAATAAATGAGGTTTACTAAGTTATTTTTCATAGTGAAAGCAATTTTACTTAGGGTAAAATTGGTATTGCATGGTGTAATTTAGTCCATCTAATAGTAATAGGTTAGATGACCAAAAAATGGTGTAACAGATTGCCCTGCAGCGTGTGAGCGTTAGGAGCTAATCGTATGAACAAAGTACGTTGTAAGAACTCAATCACTAGACACCGAAGGGGAAGTCAGAGAGAGAGAAATATAAGGTAGACCAAAGCGCTAAAGGACTAGACCCTGAGGAGGTGAGACTTATAGGTGTGACAAGTCTCTTTTATGAGTGAGTACCTATGCTATAGGCGACGGGGGAGGCATACCTATGCCTGTCGAGACAAAGTACAAAGAATAATGTGTTCAGTAAACAAGGGAATGAACTATATAGTACATGTTGGAATAAACATGAGCTAGATAAAAATATGATAATGAATCCCACATACATATTGTTATTGGGATAATAGCCAGGACTTATACAATAATATCTGAGTACATGAGATATAAATACAACCAAAGTGCCCCTGTAAACAGGAAAGGGCTCTAAAAATCTGACTGATACATGCAAACTAAAAGGTGCTGCAAGCGGCTGAGGCTGACATCATCAAATCTATGGAGCGGCATCAAAGGCTATAATGAAGAGGTCATCCGAGCATGTGCGGGGCTACCAGAAGGGCCACCCCCTCATGAGGTCTGAAACATCTCACACACACCCGGTAATCACTGGTACAATCTATTGTATCACTAAACCATCAAGTATATGGATCTTGATCATGTTGTAAGGATCTAGAGCTGACAAATAATCAAGTCAAAGGGCAATAAGGAGTCCCTTTGCCTAATCTGAGGCACCGAATAAGAGTGGAAGCTAGAACAAAGGTACATCGCCCTCTAGACCTATCTTCTGGAATGAATAATCTGATGTCGACAGAAGGAGGTCTGCCATAGGTGAGGCAATAATGGGTCCTCAACTAAGGGACCAAAGAAAATAGTAGAGAGACTCACAGACTGACACCAAGGATGATGATGAAATGGGGGGTACTAAGTAGCGGACGGGCGACTTCCCTTGTTAGATCATAAAGGGCATGGATGACCTGGCACCGACTGACACAATATCAAAGGGGATAGGGGATAGTAGGACTGAAGGCCATAATGTGCGACACAAGAGATGAATCAAGCAATGAAGGATGGAGGACTATAGCGGGATACAAAGGGACTTAGGATAGACTCCATGGATGTGATGATGACTCAACTCGGATGCTCTAAACAAGGGCGACTCAATGATGCTGCCACACAGAAAAGGTCTGGTGGGAACCATAAATACATGAGTACAAGATGGTTACTCACGACGAAAATCGACACGAGCATGGACAAGTATGGAGGCAAAGTGGTACCCCAAGTACAAGTGTTACAAGTGAAGAAATTCGATTTTTAGGAGTGTTGAAGTGACCCTTCTTGGACAAAATGTGTCCTAGTTCAGTATCAAATCATGAAAAAATAACAGATACCCATTTGAGAGATCGGTGAGAGCTTTCCAACGGTACAGACGATTTGTCAAACTAAGATACGGTTTGGCCGCAGTAGGCGAAAGAAAAATCAGTGGTTTCTATTTTAATAAGGCATTTTCCCTCCAAATTCACTCATTTGCAAGTGTAGCTATGGTGAATGTAGAGAGGAGAGAAGGCCCTAAATCTTGCGCCGATCATAGCAGACAAACCGACTGTTGGAATCGAGATCCGTCAGTTGTAGGCAAGAGGCCTAACCCTACTCTTTCATTTCAGTGGATTAAAAGTTCAGTTTAGGTTTCCAAAGCTCAGGAACAGACCCCTGCTCCTCTTCACATTCGGGTCACACTTTTTGGGGCAATATCTACGACCTGGGTAGGAGGTTTTGGGCAGAAAAGTGTGACCTGTATCAGGATTTGGCCTCAAAAGTGTGACCTGACAGAGAGGGGTTTTTCTGTGTTGTTTTTTGGCTGAGATTTGGGTTTTTATGTTTGGATACAGTATTTCCTTTCTGTACACTGATAAATATCATGGTTTTGTGCAGATATGGAAGAATTACAGATCAACTGCAGAGAAAGAGACCTGGACACATTACGATCGGAGATCCGAGAGGATCACGGTGTCTGCAGTGCATTAGCCAGGTTTGGGGTCCTGAAGTTTGTGGAGAACCCTTTGATGAGAGCTAGAGAGCCCTTGTTGGCCCAAATTTTCAGTTATTGGGATCCGGACCATGAGATATTTATAGTGCAGGGGCACCGGATCGAGCTAACAGTCCAGGATATATATTTTCTCGATGGTCTCCCACCACTTGGGATGGTGGGGAATACACAGCTAGTGTTACCGCAAGGGTGGAACATCATGGAGTTTGTAGAGTGCCATTGACGACCAGGTCTCCATGTCAAGGGGACACAGATACCCATCGGGGATCTAAAGAGGTTAGAGACCCATGCTGTGGCTGCAGCGATGTTGTAGATCCTGGGCAACCAGGCACTCCACCACATCACTGGAGGGCAGATGATGCTTGTGGCGAGTGTGTTGAGTGGGACCTAATATGGGTGGGCTCAAATGATGTTGTCACTGTTGAAACGATAGTTTTCTTTATGAAAGTAGCAAGTGAACCATGACTGTGCATATGGAACAGTGTTGTGCTCGCTCTTCTTTGAGAAGATCCTGACACTTCGACCTCACATACAGATCTAGGATGGGGGCCCGAGAGAGTCCAGGATGCGTCGATGGGGGAAGCTATTGTGTAGAGGAGGAGGTGGGGCGGTTAGATGGGTGTTCTGACCCGAGTTCTTTGCTCATTAGGATCAGATGCCATTGTACATAGATGATTATCCCTATAGTGGGATGAGTTATCATGGGGACCCAGACTTACCGCTGCCACCTGGTCGAGTATGGGGACTCGATGGTAAGTGACAAGTTGCTAATATTTTATGTGCATTGTAAAGTTTTAGAATATTTTATATGGTACTGATTCTTTCACTTTTGGTATGCAAATACAACACCGGTAAAACTGGTCAGGTATATGGGATGGCCTGCAGTATCAGGCACTACAGGACCTAGTGGATAGAGAGCACCACAAAATGAGGATGCAACAGCCCTCCTGGGAGGACATCCATCGTAGATGTGAGAGGCTTCTGGCTGGTGTCTTAGAGAATGGCTGGCAATACTTGGATGACCAGTACATAGAGCCATGTATTGGTCTACCCTCAGAGTGGCGAGGGGTCATGCGGCACATGGCGATGGTCGGACAGGGGATGTGCGATATACGAGCTACAGGAGCATAGCCATTGGCTCGGGATCCTATAGATAGTGATAAGTGTGTAGGGGCAGGTGGTGCCCCCAATTTTTTAGTTTTTGTAACATGCTATGGGCATGTCATATGTATCAGAGTTGATGGACTCTAAAACATGTTATATGACACATATTATGGATATGCATCATTTTGATGATTTTATGTTATTGTCTTGTGTTGAATGCATGTGCTAAATGCCAATCTAGAATATTGTTTGCAATGTTATCTACATAGTGATTTTGTGCTCTAGGTACATGACTGAATGTAATGATTTCAAATTCACCCATCAAAATCTTCACTCGTAAATATATTCTAAAAAGGATAGGATTATGCACACGATATACACCATTCAATTGCATGAGAAGAAGCAGGGAATATAAATGAACATGAAGCTGGAGAATGCGATGAGAAAGGGCATTGGCTAATAAACTTCACATTGCATCATATTTGGCCTGATTATTGGTGGCAGTACCAATGCATACACCATTCGAGAGAACAAGCAAATGAAAGGGGGTGAAAATGGCCCAACCTACCGAGGCTAGATTCTGAGAGTAGCGACTTGCACCATCGGCATAACCGATATAAGGTGTGGACGAGAGGTCCATCTGAAAGGTGCCACAAGACGACAAATGGGAGGATGATGAAAAATGCTAGAAACCTGAGCGCAAAGTAGAAATCGAATAAACACTGTGAGAGGGAGTGATCTGGGTAGGATGTCTACCACCCGCACACTGTCGGGAAGGTGGTGTGTGGAAGCTACCTTGTGGGTAGCTTGTGCTCAGGCCGTGAAAGTCACCAGAGACATGGATGGTGCCATTTCTCTTATGGGTAGGAAAGATGAAGTCAGGGGTGGACAAGGCTTCCATGAAGTCATCATCACAATAGAAGATGGGGTGACTGGAGGAAGAGGGACCACTTGACACTTCGAAGCTACCTGACTCATCATCATGAGAAGAAAGGTTCACATGTGTGTCGTAATGGGAGGTGATGGAAGACCAAGTAGAGAAGGGATCCACTGATGTTGAGCCCAGGGTGATCGCTAAAGGGAGGTCAAGCGAAGCAGAAGGGGAAGTCTCAGAGTGATCTTCTATCGTGGATCTCAGTAATGATGATAGGTAGAGGATGGTGGCCGCAGGCTCCGTCATATCGACATCAGGAGGGGGAATGTCAATTGGAGCGAGTGAATCCTCAATTGGGCCCGAAGCATACTACACAAGAATGGGAGAGGCAGATTGGTTCTGTTCAATATCGTACTTGTAAACTACCTCCAAAGAGGTGTGGTAATGTGTGAGGCAGGGAAAATGGTGGGAATAATGGCCATGGAGATCATACAAAGCACAAGGTTGGTTTTTGTGAATATAAGTAGGGTTCTTGGCTGCAGTCAAGGAAGAAATAGAGGCTTCAGGGACCGTAGACTTGGGGAATGCAACATTAACCATGGGCTTCATAGGAGGCAACTCGGGACAATGATGGGTGGCATAACCGATGGCATCACACAAAGCGCAAGGCTTTGGAGGCTGAGGAGGAGCAGGGTCAATCGGGGCATCCTTGTATTTTGGTTCCTTCTTGGGAGCTTTTCCCTTTTTACCCAAAGTTGTCATAGCAGGAGAAGGTTCCTGTTAAGGTGACTTAGGCACAGTAGCAGCGGGAGGAGTCATGGGGACCGGTTGAACCGGAGTCAAAGCAAGATAAGGTTTGGGTTGACCAGGCGGGGTAGCGTCTGGGGGATCTATGTACTAGATGGGAATCCCCAGGGTCAGGTTAGGAAGGGATAAGGTAGCCATAACAGGTACCGAGAACACTCCAAGAGGGGGAGCTAGGAATGGTATCTGACCGGAGGGGTAATGGCTAGGCGAGACAGCTCTGAGATGGTTAAGGCCTGGAGGAACTGTTCCAAGAGGGTAGAGAGGCTCATGGATACTAGCTGCAAGTGAAGGGCCATGAGGAGGGGGTCCAGAAGGCTGAATCGAAGGGCTAGGAGCAGGTTGCAAAGGGTGGGGCTGTTGACTAGCAGAAGAGGGTCGCTTGAAGGAAGCTCGAGATGATTGTATCATGCAAACATTCGATGAGCTGTAATCAAAGACAGGACGAGAAAGACCAGGGAGTGAGCCAAGCAAAGATGAGTCTTTGTAGACTGCAGGTGAGACACTGGTCAAAGGTTCGATGATTTTCTTATTGGCCATCGAAGATATGATGGACTTAGGGGAGGTCTGATCCTTTGGTTCATAATATGTCAACTGGTCATTGGTGATTATCTTTCCATTATTGGGAAAGGAAATCTTGCAGTGAACCGCAGAAGGTATATCAGACATCGCATAGGTGTAGCTAGGACCCAATAGAATGTTTTAATCTAAGGGGGCATCAGTAGCTTCTACGTCAACGAAAACGGTTTTGCTCGCAAGAGTGATAGGACAATTGCGGAACAGGCCAATGTGCTGGGAACTGTGGCCATCCCATGCTCGGAGGGTGATAGTGGAAGGGGCCAACTCAGGTGATCCAAGCTTCTTCCAAACCGAAGCGGACATCACGCAGGTGGATGCCCCCTCATTAATGATACAACGAGAAACGTTGGCATTCCGGATCTTGACTGGGATTTGGAAGGCGACGGAGGCAGGAAGAGGAGGATGTTCTGACTGGTCAACATCGAAGACGATCAATCGATAATTTGAAGGATCTACAGTGCCCATGGCAGATAGTAGAGATTTTTGTTGTGAAGGGCATGACTGGAGAAGTTCCAGCGTTGATATGGCAGCAGGAGATTGCGCCAAATCATCTACTATACTATACGAATGGGCAGCTTTTCCAGAAGCAGCATTTCGGCGTAATGGTCCCTTAGGGATCTTGGTATGAACCTCTACCTTAGGCTGAGGGATCAGCAAAGGACCATTGGTTGTCGAAAGAGGCTCTGTAGAACCTGAAGAAGGGGGATCGGGGGCAGACATAGTGGGAGGCTTGTTGTACTGAACGGACCGAGTCTGAAGGTTGAGGTCAACAGTAGTGGGTTGGTCAAAGTTCATGATGAGAATCTTGTAATCGCACGTACCAGATGGGGGAGGTTGAGTGGCCGCTTGACCTTCAGGTGGTTGGGTAGCCACAAATCCTTGTTGAGGGAAAGGATTAGTAAACACAGCCGGCTGACTAGGCACAACATTGGGAGCGATGGAAGGGGAGGCTTGCTGTCCACACGATGATGCTTGAGTCTCCCACATCTGCTGCATCTGTGGTAAAAGAGGACAATCGTGAGTGTAATGACCATAAACACCACAACGAGAACAAGGATTATTCGTGCGAACAAGCCTGTCTTGCTTGGGTTGAGTGCCCTGTTTCTGGTTAGCAGTGTTAGGTGCATTACCTTGGGGAATAGGTCCAGGATTATTGGGGCCAGATTGATTTTGAGTGCCTTTCCTCTTCTTTTTGGAAGTAGGAGGATTAGTTGCGCCCTGTTGTGTATACACCTACCCTTCAGGGGGCAGTGTTTGCTATTGCGGGGATTGAGAAGGCAAGGGAGGAGGGGGTGCTAATGCTTGAGGAGATGGAGCACCAGGCTGCAGATATGGATGATAAGGAGGTTGGGTGAAATTGTGGTAAACAGGTTGGGAGAAAGGAGGAGGAATTCTGTATCCTTGATACATGCTACCAGGAGGGGGAAAAGTGCTGGAGGTGCTGGCCCCTTCCTGAGGGAAACCATATCCCACAGGAGGCTGAGCATATGGATGAGAAAGAGCTCCAACGATACCATCAGCGGCATGGGATGCCCTCGGTGCCTTGGCACCACCAGGTCTAGGGAGATCAGTTAATATGGTATAAACATAACCTGACTAAGCGTAGATCAAGTCATATTTTAACGTAATCTCGAGAGCAAATTCTTCGGTTTGAGGGAAATGCGATGCGACATATTTTTCGATAGCAGGCAAAAGGGATATAAGGAACCAGTCTATGTAGGCACAGTCTTCAAAGGTAGGGGCTCCACATAGGCTCTTTCTTCTCTGCCATTCCTGGACATGATCGGATAGGCGGGTCGCAGACGATTGATGGAAAGAATTAAAAAGTTCGGTACCAGTGTCATAACGAAGGGGAATATGGAAATAAGATAGAAAATCCTAGGAAAGAGTTGCAAAGGTGGTATGAGAGGAGGAGGCATGATCAACATACCACTTAGAAGCTTCGCCAGTAAGCGTACGTTGGAACAACTGAAGACGGACAAAGTCATTGGTGATGGAGTTAGACGAACACCACATGTGGAAAGATCGAAAATGGTTTGTAGGATCTTCTCCAGCAAGACCTTCAAACTTGGGGATGTTGCAAGGGAGCTTGGTTGGCATAGCAGGCCAACCAACTTCATGGTGTATAGGGTCATTGATCAATTTGTTAAAATCGGGAAGACTGAAGCTTGCCATATAGGGGAGCAAGGGAGGAGCCGGGATAGTTCCTGTTGCGGTCCCACTAGTAGTATTCCCAGCTTTAGGACTGAGGCTACCACCAGCATTAGGTCTTGAACCAGACATGGTGAAGGTGACAGGGGGAGAACCGAGGTGAAACTAGAAGGAGAACCCAATGAACCAGAAGAGGATTCGAAGTGCGGATTAGGTGGAGGACTAACTTGAATCCTATGCGGAGGAGTAATTCTTCCTACCAGAAACTAAGGATGAAGGCCAAGAAGTCTCAGGGATAAACGCCTTGGGGGCGCAATGATGAAGGCACAAACAGGACACAAACGGAAGAGAGACCAACAAGGGCAAGGAGGTGTAGGATCAACTGATTACAATGTTGAAACAAGGGGAGGTTGGTGTAGGATCAATTGATTACAATGTTAAAGTCTTTCCCTAGCAGTGTTAGCCAGGGTCTTCTTTGTTTAGGGTGCGTGTGTTAAGTGTGTTAATTTTAATTTTTAAACCTAGACGTTTGTAGAGAAAAATAAAAAGTGTGTTGTATAACTGTAAATAAACCTACAGATAACAATATATGAAACTCAAATAATAGAAAATAAACAGGTAATTATGCATTAATCTAAACCCAAGGAGGCGGACCTCTCAACAAGTAGTCTGTGGGTAGGAAAAAATCTAGTCAAAACACACCAAAATAGCCAATAAATATAAATTCGGGAGGGAAAATGATCTAAAGGTCAGATCTGTTGGAAATAGGTGCACAAAAAAAACAAAAAATCAAAGGAAAATTTGCTATAAATGAGGTGGCGAAAGGCTACAAACTAGAGGGAAGTGGAGGGGACCCTAGAGAAAGATCCAAACAAAAATAAAAGGAGGTGTTTTGGATGGATGAATAACCAATCAAAAGTGGATGTGAAGGTAAGGGATCAGATCTGAAAAATGGCTGAACACGCTGAAATTTCAGACGACTTGGAGCAGCTAAAACTATTGCACGAAAGGTGGAGGGTACTGAAGCCCTAGGGGGCTAGGTTCCCACTTTGATGAGTAAAAAAAAAAAAGTACAGGTCCAAAACAGGCAGCAACAGAGGTCAAACAACCTTGAACAGAGGCCCAGACAAACACACAAAAATCTCAGAAAAAATCCCGCAAAAAGTTCAGCTCGCAATTTCTGACCTGTTTTCTGCAGAGGTCGTAGGTTTTGGCCTGGTTTCTTCACCCTAGAGGTTCAGGTCACAGGTTTTGGCCGAAAAAGTGTGACCTACACTTCTAACACTCTCGAGAGCAAGTTTCAGAAAATCTTGCCGTATCAACTGCGGCTGATGCCTGTCACCTACGCAATAGGTACGAAAACACACGAAAGTTAGAATTTTTAATGTTTTAGGGTTTTATAGGTTAAAAACAACATTAAGAAAAGAAAAACAAGAATCTAAAAAGAAATCCTAGGGTTTTAAAACAACTGGATAGGCAAGGATCTGAAAAATGACAGAGGTCGTAATCGTAATCCCCAGTGGAGTTGCCAGTTGTTAGTATGAATCTTAATCGCAAGCGTACGAAAAAGGCTCACTTTAGTCGTGCATAAAAAATAACCCTAACAACAAAGATGGCTGCTAATATCTTCAGATCTGCAATTATTTTACCAAGATAAATGTTGCAAAAATCTAGATCTATGCATTAAAAGACATTAAGTAGTAAATAAAAGAAAGAGTTTCTCCATGCATCCAATAGACAAGACAAGATTGTTTTAAAGAATTTTTGTATTTTTTGACACCTAGGAAGGGAACATAGAAAGATGTTACCAGTCCCCCTCAATGGATGGGTTCTTGTAAGTTCTTAGCACTTCAGATCTAAAACCCCTCTCTCTTGATGGTGTAGAAAACCCACACAAAAATGGAACTCAAAGGGATCTCACAAGAAAAAATGGTAGCAAAATATGACAATGATGGTGGATCAAAGTCAGACCAAAAGTATAGATCCAGAGTGATATTTAGGCAACAAAAGGTAGCGAGTGAATGGAAAAACCCTTCTATTTATAACAAAATATTGAGTTAGTCTAGATATTGGTGCATAATTAAAATATTATTAACCAAATCTAGATCCAAATTTTATGGAATATTTTATTATATTTGTTGTCGGGAAAAAGAATTTGACTTTGGTCAAATCCGATTATTAGTAAATAATAAATAAATAAATGATTTATTTATAATGTTAAGGATGTAGTTGAGTAATAATCAAATAAATAATTATTTATTCAATTATTTATAAATTATTTAGTCAAATTTAACAAGGAATATTATTTAAATAAGGTTTAAATAATTATTCATAGAAATAATAAGATAAATAATAATTTATCTAATTAATTTTCCTATTTTGGGTTAAATATGACCAGGAATATTAATTATATGTTGTTTAACTAATTATTCCTTGAGGAAAATCAAACAAATATGGATCTATTTAATATTTCCTCATGGGGTTTCCTATTTAGACCATAAACAACTTAATAAATGAGGGTTGCTAAGTTATTTTTCATAGTGAAAGCAATTTTACATAGGGTAAAATTGGTCTTACATGGTGTACTTTGGTCCATCTAATAGTAACAGGTTAGATGACCAAAAAATGGTGTAACAATTATAATAATGTAAGGGCACAACAATAACAATAGTGGGCTTCTATGGGGCACAATTGTAACATACCCCGGTAACCTCGTAGGAAAATGCATGGAGTTAGGATAAATTTTCAACATTTCCCAATGTGTAACTTTCTATATTTCTTCATTGACCATTAGAATAATCATCATCATCACCAAGAGAAATATTTAGTAAAAGCGTAGTGAGTTACACAACCATTAACTGACCTTGTTATATCATATCAACTTAAATTTCTTGCTACAACTATGCATCAATTTCATGATCATTTTAATTAAATTAGTAAATCACATACTTAATAATACAAACGTCACATTATGAAATAAGTTAACATCATGAAAATGACACAATGAACAATCATGTCATTAGACATTGATATACCCTAGAAATCCTGTAAGGTGAAAACAAACAAACGTTAAATTTTATTATTAAACGCTCAAGAGGGAGTTCACCCCTCACTCAATGGTTATAAGGGATTTCATTCCTTGAACATTCTAAAATATTACATAGAAAAAAAATCTCAAATGCAACATAACCAACTATAATTTATTACAATCATCATGATATCATTTACCCATAAAACTACAATCTTTGTCTTTGTGGTCGGATTGTTTCCATAAGTGGGTCATCCTGCAGTTGGAACTCCTAAACCTGCATGGAATAACAAATATTTATCTGCCACAATGTTAAACATGAACATTTCTCTGTTCAAGTCACTATCCTTCCTTCCATTGATGTTGTCAGCACACTTGATATCATGATTAGATAAAAAAAAAAAAAATCTAGGTATGGCTAAATTATATTATATGGTACAAAAGGAGTACATTCAAGGCTCGTGACAGGGGTTGCTGAATTAGCCAACCCCTGTTGGAATAAGGCATTTCAAAAATTAAAAAATTGGGTTGCGCTTTGGGGGAAACCATCCCTTAGAGAATTCAGCATGTCATAGAAGGAGTTGCCCTTCATGGGAAAACCAGCTATTAACAGAGTATCGAAAACTGAGTTTGTTGTGTAGTAGAAAAATAAACAGTGAAACGATAAAGAGGCATGTAAATACTGGAAAAAATAAGAGCCATGGCTCTACAGCTGATGTTCCTTTGCGTCATGGTGTTGCATGAGAGGTGGTTCTTGAACAATGAAGCATCCATAGTCTGACATGGCATCCTCCTTCTTGGAGAGTTGGGGAGCCAGCTCTGGAGTGGAGGTGGAGCAAGCACCTTTGTCCGTTGCATTGCCAATTTGTCGGGCTCCTTCTACAGAGGTGCTACCCCCACTTTCTGAAGCATCCTCCATGCTTTTTACTAGAAGACCCATTGTTTCTCTTGGTCGAGGGGAGGAGGAGCGAGAGAGAGTGGATTTTCGAGGCTGCTTTCTGGTGCCAGAGCCAGAATGGATGTGATGAATCTTTGGAAGACGAATTGAGATTTCGGTGAAGATAATCTGATGGTCAGATAACTCTAGTGCATCCACAACTACAGAGAAGGCTACTCTGTGCTCCACCATGGGTGGAATTGGAGGGCGGGAGGGAGATCGTCTGCCTCTTCCCCGACGACATTTCATGCAGTGGCGATGAGGCATAGCATCATCGTAATGTTGGGAATGCAGGGCGGGGAACAAGAGAGAAGAGAGAGGCGGGGGAGAAACGTGAAGGGCAGAGACAATACTGGGGTAGGCAGAGCTGAAGGCAGTAACTTCAACAGCAAGATGGAGAGAAAATTGGAGGGAGGCCTGGATCAAATGCGGGAAGGAGTTGGATCCATTGGCCATATATGGCCATAGAATGAGACATTGCGGTCAAGGCACAGTACGTAGGAGTGAATGCATCAGGTGCTAGGGAGTGAATGAGGTCGGTACCAAACTGAAGGGATTTAAGGCTCTCACGCCGGAGAAAGGTGCAGCCCCAAGGTGAGGCTAACTACTCGCATGCGAGGGGACATGTGGGCTTCGAATTCTACATATTTAATCACCCGCGTCTTGGGATTAGATAAAATATTAGTAAACCAATAATCAATATTTATTTGTGACACTTCAGCATCTATTTGTATGCATGTATAAAACATAAAAAAAAATGTCATGAAATTCCTTCTTTAACATCATTTCACATGCCTTAGTAACAAATAAATCACTATCAAGCATCATCTTTCCAACAATGCTAACAAAATCTTGCATGCACTTGCATATTATTTCCAAATTAAAACTAACATACTACATAATGGTCTTGTGCATTCAAATGCATAAAAATATTTAAGGATAACTATCCCAACACACATTTTTCTTTGTGGCTACTATTATGTTTTATTTTCCAAAGGAAACTAACTAAATATTTCATGGAAAAATAAACACATTTCTTTTCCAATGGATCAAACACATAATTTTTATTCTTACACGCAAAGGAACATTTTCATCTTTCCAAAATATATATCCCAATAACTATACATAATATTATCCTAAAAGAGAACTAATACCATATTTAATTCCTTGAGCAGTGAAGCAGGGGGTTGGCAGAGGTGCATGGAGCGACAGAGCTAAGCCATAGGGAGAACAAAATGTTGGAATGAGCAGCAGGATGATCGGATTTATGGTCCATGAATGGCAGTAATGGTGTGATAGACAAAGTCAATGAGATTTGGAGAGTGTTAATGGCGGAGTGGAGCGAGGACGACAATGGAGAGAGTTCGAGGGTGATGAATACAAGCCCCACGCTCCAGGAATTAATCAGGTTGGGGTGGCCATGTGCACCCGTGTGAGGAGGATGGTTGTCCCACATCCGAGTGGCGAGGTGGCTACCAGATTTATTGCACCATAACACCCGCATCCGAGGAAAAGAATCTTAATATAATAAAGCATGCAATTACTAGTTTTCCTCTACAAGAATCTAATTCAATAATGCATACAAGCATATGTTATACTCTTTTATTCGTTTTCAAGAGTTATAACACAATAATTGCTTCCTTGCATATATATATATATATATATATATATATATATATATATATATATATATATATATATATATATATATATATATATATATATATATATATATATATATATATATATGAATCTAATAAATTAATTATCCTTTTTCCAAAAGTTAGCTAACTCGCTAGTTATTTTGCATGCAATACAAAATATTTTCTTATCATTTCACACATCAGTAAGATTTGTAATATTTCCTCAAGAAATTAAATGAGTAAAAAATCATTCTCAAATAACACAACCAATTGTCTGTTATGCAAAGGTTTTTATGAACTACTTCCCACAAAAGTTATTTTTCTCTTTTTGCACGACTAAAACTCCCCATGCATGTAAAATCACATATTCAATTCTAGTAGATCAAAGATACTAGATATTATTCTTGTTCACCTAAGCACATATTCTCTTCAAGAGTCCAATATTTATCTTTTAAAATTTTAATGCATATGCATCATGAGAACATACTTGGTAATCTTTTAAATGAGATAATTTAATTCATTTTCAAGGATTATCAACATAATTGTTCTATTTTTGTGCATGTGAACAACTTATTTATTTTCAAGAAATATCAACATAATTGTTCTATTGGTTGTTGAAACAATTAATCTTATAAATAATATTAATAAAATATTTATCTCTATATGTACATAACCAACAATTCTTATCTGACAGAAAAATAAAATGGAAGCACTCTGTTTTACTCTGTTTTTCCTGTTTTAGTCATCAACTTTGGACGCGGATTCCGAACATATGCAAATGATTTTTGTAAAACCAAAAGAGGTTTCTTTTTGCAACGGTACAATTAAAAAGAACCTCTCTCATGTTTTACACAAGTGTCATGGTTTAGAATATTCGAATGAATATTTGCAACCCATTTTTTTTAGATTTAAATATCAAATAATTTCTTGCTTTGGTCACCAACTTTGGACACGGTTTCCAAACATATGGAAACGAGTTTTTGAAACCCAATAGAGGTTTTGGTTGGGAATGGATTTATTAAAAAAAATCTCTCTCATGTTTTACACAACTATCATAGTTTGGAAGATTCGAATGAATCTTTCAAGTCCATTTTTCTGGATTTAAATATAAAATAATTTCATTTTTTTGTCATCAATTTTGGACATGGCTTTTGAGACATGGAAAAAGAATTTTTAAATTTGAAAGAGTTTTTTTCTAGAACAGGCTCATTTACAGAAACCTCTTTAAATTTGTACAGATATATCATATTTTGGGAGATACAAAGGCATTTCTGGACCCTTATATTTTCCAATAACTCATGCAATTCATAGAATTATTTAGCCATGAAAACTTTTAAGAATTCAAAGCACATGAAATCTTCTAACAATTAAATGAATAAAAAATGTATTCCTCTATGCACAAAATTCAATAGAGGTTTTCGCAAGAAATAATCATGATTATTTACCATATGAACTTTTCCAAGAAAATAAATTCAATTCTTATTTCATCATGCCCCATATGCAAACAAAATAATTTTCAAAGAACATAGTTAATTATCTTTTGATGTATGCTTGGAATCCCTTATTCCTCTCTCTTAGCTCCATTCCCCATGTATTATGTCCTTCATTCCTTTATTTTTATCATATGCTTACAATAAATAGAATTAAGAAAATGGAATAGCTTTTCTAAATCTTAAAAGCATTAGATAAATCACCCATAAATCACTCCATAAATCTGATTTTTCCTAAATCACAAAATCACTCCATAAATCTCTCATGCTTTTCTTTTCAAGGTAGATTTTCTTTTTCCGTATGAGAAAAATATCACTTATCCATAGTGTTTCTAAAACTATTACTCATTAGCTCTAAAACTCATAAAAGATACCAACTTGTAAATATAATTTATTAATATAGAATAATATAAATTCTTCTAAATAAAAGAATTAAGAACCAATTCTTCTAATATTCTTATTATTAATAATTACCAGAATATTATTGATGTAATATTGATATAAGAATTAATAATATTTAATTATTTAACAACCCTCATTTTACGAAAGTTTTTACAGTGGCTTAAGTCAGGGATCTTACATACTCCCCCCTTAAAGAGAACATCATCATCGATGTTCTTCTCTTGTTGGAACATTAACCTTTAATTTTCATTACCAATTATTTAGTCAATGTCAACTAATAGTTTAATCATAATACTTCCACAAAAAGTCAAGGAGCACTAGCCCTATAATCATCAAAATGATAAGAAAAACTCTATCAAGTGCATGTTGTATTTTATTTAGGAGTTACACTAGTCTTCCTTTCACACTAGTGTTATTTTCAAATTACTGTCTTTTTCTCCCACAGTAATTTCAATTAAATTTCAAAGTCATGGAATTCATATCCAACCATTTTCCTCTAGTCTGACAAGAATTTAGAGTTCAATAACTCATTATTTATCTAATATGAATTATTTCATCCGCAAATATATTTCAATTTATTACCTCTATGTGTGCATATAAATAATTAATTTCTGACATGTTCATTTACTCATAAAAACCTAAAAACACAACCTATTTCATCGAAATTATCGCTTAGGTAATTTAATATATCATGCATGCAGAACTATAACACATTAAAAAACTTTGAGACATGCAATTTACAATCTATTGTAATATCCAACATCTTTAGATAAATTTGAAATCAATAACAAAACATGGACATAATTTCATCTAACCATAGTTAATTTATGGGAATTTTTTAGGAACCAAGCATATTCCACCCAACTGTGAACTATCTCCAACATTTCCCCATAGAGCTAAGATCTACTTGCCACTGGAATCAACAACCTCATTGATTTCTTGGTGCTTTCTTCCCAACATATTTTTAGCTATGTCCTGCTTTAAGGTATGCCAAACTTTTGCCTAGGCCTCTTTGTTTTAGATTTTTCAGAAAATATAATTTTATTTTTCTTTAAAGCATGTCTTTCTCTCCTGTTGTGATTTATTTTACCCCACTTAGTATTTATGTCGAACTCAGGGAAAATTTTAAGGACGAAAAATTATCTTGAACTTTAAAAACATTGGTGAATCTCACTAGTACATATTATGCAAACTATAAAATTTTTAATGATGTATTTATAAAATTATTCAAATTTATAATGATTTAATATATACTCACTATTTAATGTTGGTGATTTTTAAGGTAAAATAAATCTATATTGTAAAATTTGGGTGAATCGTTCTTATAAAAAATGGAAATTGGCGAATCTTTTTTTTTTTTGAAAAATTATGGAAAATTAGCCCATCTACGAATATTAGCCCCTAAAATTCTCCATGGTCCAACTAAGTGATTAACGTAATATTTTTCTCCCATTATGTTAATATTTTCCTCTTTATTATTTTATCCCAGGTATTTTTAGGAGAATTTTAGGGAAGGTCCATCTTGGACTTAACCACCAATAGTTTTTCATAAGCTGGAAAGAATTCTTCTAAAACTCTAGAGTTATTTCCTAAATACCCCAAACAATGTAATTATTAACTCAATAATAAAATATAATATTACATCATCACATCAACCCCGTCATCGCTTCCACAACCATTGAATCCAATAATAATTCATGTATAAAAATAGTCAATGTCTAAAAATCCATTGTAATTTCATAATTGTCCATTTGCATATTATCATTAAAGCGAAGGAATATTTATGTACACCACTTATATATACTAGACACTCAACATGGGTTCCACAATTTCTCACAGTACATTGACAAAAATTCATCACGTGTAATACAGGTGGTATACATTCCAAATTTCCACATAATAACAATCAAGAAACTTCGAAAAAAAAAACTTAACATCTCTTGCATGCCATAGAATTATACTTTCTCTAAGGCCTTATGTTACTAACCATAAATATTATAGAGAAATATAAATCCCATTAAACAGTAGGACACAGAATGTGATTTTTTTTTCTTTACAATTAGCTTGCAGCCATGTAAGCGAGAGCCATTGGGGAATTTTGGGAAAACAATTTCAATCGTGAAATCTACAACCATTGTAGTCTTTTATCAAATAGTTTGTAAACATGAAATCTACAACCAATGAGGCATTCTAACAAACAGTTTGCAACCATGAAATATACATCCATTGAGGAATTTTAACAATAATTTGAAAGAATGCAATCTATAGTCAATGACACATTCTAACAAACATTTTGCAAGCATGCAATCTACCATCATTGAGGAATTTTAACAACTAGTTAACGAACATGAAATAAATCTCCATAAATATGTTGAAACTATGAGAGATTTAGTAAAACCATAATTACAAAATAGAATGAATCATATTAATATCATCAATGGTAAATTTCTGCAAAACAACACAACTAACAATCCCTACAAGAGCATCAAATCTGAAAAGTCAACAAAATTATGGATTCAAGTCTGATTAGAACTTTTTCTTGGAATCAACATGGGGTTTACATGACTTTAAGGTACGAATACCCCTTGATGTTAAGATGAATCACATACCAAAACTCCCACGGATGCGATTATTTAAAACAACAAAAATTTGGATCTCATTTACCACTTTTGTCAAACACATGGAATGCAACTTTCATCTACAACTTTTCATGAAGAAAGAAAACCCATAATTATGCTACTATGAGTTTTTCATTGACTTTAAGCTCACTATATGAGTTCCACTTGACTCATTTCTTTCTTTTATCACCTAAAGAATTTCTTTCATTTTTTTTTTGTTTTTTTTACAACATTCCATTGTCCTCTTCAGGGTCAACCCCAACTTTTGAATTATTTTTTTGTCACATAAACCTTACATGCATTCATTCTTTATAAGTTACAATGCATTATAATTTTAGTCTTGTTTTTATTTTATTTTTCTTGTGCACCATAATCATTGTTGTAATAGTATGCATGCAAAGGTTGGTAATTAATTCACACTATAACCAATGAGTGCTTAAGATTGTTCATAGGTGCCATATAGGTTTTATTGTCTTTTAGCCGCATTCATATTCAAGTTTCATGAGAACAACTTTCATTAGGGGAATTTTGAGGTATAAAATAGGCCTCCTAAGAAAAATGTATAGCTAAAATAAACTTTATAAGAACCAATAGGATTCAAGATGATGATGTCAACTACGGGGGATGATTCATTATTTTTGGAGTAAAAAAGTAGAAAGATTAAAAAATAATAAAATAATAAAACTACTTTTTCAACTCATATTTTCAACTTATCTCCCTAAGGGTTTGCTCAAATTTCGAGCGAAAATACTCATTGGATGCAAAATTTAACTCCTTATCTAAAGAGTACCCATGTTACATGTTTTTGATGGACCCTAATACATGAAAAATGAGAAATACATAAAAACAAGTGATTGCAATCACGTTTTTTTTATGTATTTACCATTTTTCGTGTAGAAAAGTCTATCAAAAGTATGTAACATGGGTACTCCTTAGATGAGGAATTAAATTTTTCATCCAACGAGTATTCCCGCTCTAAATTTGAGTAAACCCTTAGGGAGATAAGTTCAAAATACAAGTTGAAAAAGTATTTTTTTTCTCTTTTCCCTCTAAAATTTGATAATGTAATAAAATATTATTTTTATTATTTCCACTATTATTTTATAGATTTGTTAGGAGGCCCATTTTAGACCTCAAAATTCCCCTAATGTAAGGAAACACTATAAGTTATTACCCTTTAATGTGGTCCTTAATCATGCATAATGCATCTCATGTCAATTGTAGTATTATGTACGTTCAATTAGAGTCATACCTGATATTATGCCCACCAGCATCATACCTCTACTTACTTTGTGCTTAACGATTCCCCAAAATATGCTATTGTTTAAACCTTTTTCTCTGATACCATTTGTAACATACCTCGGTAACCTCGCATACATGGTAATCTTGTAAATGAAATAACTTGATTCATTTTCAAGGATTATCAACATAATTGTTTTATTTTTGTGCATGTGAACAACTTATTTCCTTTCAAGAAATATCAACATAATTTTTCTATTTGTTGGTGCATGCAATTAATCTTTTCAATAATATTAATACAATAGTTATCTCTATATGTAAATAACCAACAATTCTTATTTGGTAGAAAAATAAAATGGAAGCACTCTGTTTTTCCTGTTTTAGTCATCAACTTTGGACGTGGATTTCGAACATATGGAAACCAATCTTTTAAAACCAAAAGATTGTTTTGTTAGGAACCATCTGATTAAAAAAAACCTCTCTCGGGTTTGACAAAAGTGTCACAGTTTAGAAGTTTCGAATGAATCGTTGCATCCCATTTTTCTAGATTTAAATATTAAATAATTTCATGTTTTGGTCATCAACTTTTGACACGATTTCCAAACATATGGAAACTGTTTTCTTGAAAAACAAATTGAAGTTTGTGTTTGGAAAGGATTCGTTAAAAAAACCTCTCTCAGTTCTTACACAAGTATCCTAGTTTGGAATATTAGAATGAATCTTTGAAGTCCATGTTTCTAGATTTAAATATGAAATAATTCCCTGTTTCTGCCATCAATTTTGGACACAGTTTTAGAGACATGGAAAATGAATTTCTTAAATCTGAAAGAGGTGTTTTTATGGAATGAGCTCATTCAGAAAAAAAATATTTTATTTCGTACACATCTATCATGGTTTGGGAGATAAGAAGGAATATCTGAACCATATTTTCCAATAACTCATGCAATTTACAGAATTATTTAGCCATGAAAACTTTTAAGAATTCAAAGCACATGGAATCTTCTAAGAATTCAATGAATAAAAAATGTATTCCTCTATGCACAAAATTCCATAGAGGTTTTATCAAGAAATAATCTTGATTCTTTATCATATGAACTTTTCCAAGAAAAATTCTTATTTCATCATGCCTCATATGCAGACAAAATAATTTTCAAAGAACATAGTTACTTACGTTTTGATGTATACATGGAATCACTTTTTTCGCTCTCTTGGCTCCTTTCCCCATGTATTATTCCCTTCCTTCCTTTATTTTTCTCATGAGCTTACAATAAATAGAATTAAGAAAATGGAATAGTTTTTCTAAATCTCAATAGCATTCCATAAATCACCCATAAATCACTTTGTAAATCTGATTTTTCTTAAATAAAAAAATCACTTCATAAATATCTCATGATTTTCTTTTCAATGTAGATTTTATTTTTCCTTATGAGCAAAATATCCCTTATCCATAGTTTGTCCACAAATATTTGTATAGAAGAATATAAATTCTTCTAAATAAAAGAATTAAGAATTAATTCTTTTAATATTCTTATAATTAATAATTACAAGAATATTATTGATGTAATATCAATATAAGATTTCATAATATTTAATTATTTAACAACTTTCATTTTACGAGATTTTTTACGATGGCCGACGTTAAGGATATTACAACAATAATAACAATATGGGGACTACATGGGTACAAAAATAACAATAGGGGGATACATTAACGATAACAATAAGGGGATAACCTAGTCTTATAGGGACCTAACATGCCCCTCTCCTTCAAAAAAGTGTTATCCTCAATGCTTGTGTATTTTTGGATGCTTCTGTATAAAATTCTCATCCTCCCATGAGGAATATTTAGTGGGTAAGTTCCTCCAGTTGATGAGAAACTCCAAAATTGATTGATTTCACAGTTGTCGAGTTCTTGCTTCCATGGCTACTTCAGGCTCCAATATGATTTTTCCTTCCTCTTCAAGTTCTGGCAATATTGTTTGAACTCTGAGCTTATCACTAATAACCTTCTTTAAGCATGATAAATGGAAAACAGGGTGCACTCGAGAAGATTCAAGAAGCTCCAATTTGTATGTGTTATGAAACCAGCTACAAGAATAGAATAAAAGAGATATCAACGCCTTAGAAATCAGCCACTTCGAGGGGAAACCTCCTCTACATTACAGAAATGAACAATTATTGGATGACACAAATGAAAAAATTGCCTTTCTATATACAAGAGTCCATGGGGTCACAATATAATCCTAGCCGACCTAACAATAATAATGTAAGGGCACAACAATAACAGTAGTGGATTTTACGGGGCAGAATAATAAAAACACGGGGGCTATAAGGGTGCAACAATAACAAAAAGTGGGCTACACTAACAACAATAAGGGACTGCACTAGTAATATAGTGACCTAACATGCCCCTCTCCTTCAAAAAATCTTTTTCCTCAATTCTTGAGTAGCTCTAGGTTTTCCTGTGTAAAATTTTTATCCTCCCATGTGGAATCTTTAGTGGCTAAGTTCTTCCACTTGATGAGATACTCTGAAATTTATCGATTTCGTAGCTGTCAAGTTCTTATTTCCATGACTACTTCAGGTTATAATATTATTTGTCCTTCCTCATCAAGTTTTGGAAATATTGTTTGAACTAGAAGTTTGTCACCTATAACCTACTTGAAGCATGAAACATGGAAAATTGGGTGCACTCGAGAAGAAGTAGGAAGCTCCAATTTGTCACCATAGTACCAATATTTTGCAACACCTTGTAAGGACCATAGTACTTTGGAGATAAATTATTATCCTTATTATCTTTCTTATTATCCTTATTATCTTTGGTTAACCACTTTATTTATTAACTATGGCCCATTTATTTATCATTCTTATATTATTACATCATATTATTCCCTTGGGTACCTCCCTCTGTACCCTATATTATCCCCTCTAGGTACACTACATCATATTTAAGGCCATCCAAAAAAAATTATTTCTTCACCCTGTGGTAAGTTTTGAAAAATCCCGAGCGTCCTCCTAAGGGAGAGGCATGCAATTCCAAAAGAATATTTTGTTTTAGTTCAGAATTCTTAAAAATATATAAGTGATCTTTGTACCATAAGGAATCATTTTTCCAACCAAATGTATCAAATATACTAAGATCTTGCTACAACTTTTGAATGAGTGTCCACACTTCTTCGTCATTCTTCCATCCATCCCTTGCTTTGGTTATCCAATCTAGTTGGATAAGAAATGGCACAAAGCAATGCTTCCACCTCTTCATAATTTCTTGAGAGTGCATCTGCAACAACATTTAGCTTCCCTTTTTTGTATATGATTTCAAAGTCATACCCCAACATATTTTTGACCCACTTTTTCTTCTCTTCTGAAGATAGCCATTGTTCAAAAAAGTATTTAAGACTATCGCAATCAATTTTTACCTTCAAGTGTCTTCCCATTAGGTAAATTCACCATTTCTTTAGTGCATGTAGTATTGCTAACATTTCCTTCTCATAAATAGATTTTTGTAAATACTTTCCTTTGATTGGACGAATTTCAAAAGCAATGGGTCTTCCTTCTTGAATTAAAATTTCACAATTCCATTTCCTAAGGCATCAAATTCCACAATAAGTTTTTGTGAAGTCTGGCATAGCTAAGACCGGTGCTAGGCACATTTCCTCTTTAAGATGTTCAAAGGCCTTAGTTTCTTCAGGAGTCCATGAAAATGCATCCTTTTTCAATAATGGTGTTAGAGGTGATGCTATTCTCCCATAATTATTAACAAACTTGTGATAATACTCTGTTAACCCGAGAAATCCTCGCAACAACTTTATGGTTGTGGGGACGTTCTATTCCTTAATGGATTTAATTTTGTTAGGGTCTACCTTAACACCCTCCTGAGATACAATATGACCCAGATATTCCACCTCTTGTACTCCAAACAATCATTTGGAGTTTTTTGCATATAATTGTTTCTCCTCCAATATTTTGAGCACCCTATCAACATTTTGAACATGATCCTTCCAGGACCTGTTGTCGATTAGTATATCATCAAAAAATACTAATACACATTTTCTAATGAAGGGTTGGAAAATGGAATTCATCAACCCTTGAAATGTAGAAGGTGCATTGGTAAGGCTAAAAGGCATGACCAAAAACTCATAATGACCCTCATCAGTTCAAAATGTTGTTTTCAGAATATCTTCAGTCTTCATTCTAATTTGATGGTATCCTAAACAAAGATCCAACTTGGTAAAATAAATTTCTCCATGTAATTCATCCAATAATTCATTAATCACAGGAATCAGAAAATTGTCTTTAATAGTGAGCTTCTTGAGCTCCCTATAATCCAGACACATGCGCCATGATCCATCCTTCTTGTGCACCAATACTACTGGAGAAAAAATAGAAATTTGACTAGGTTGAATTATAGGGGCCTCTAACATTTCTGCAATCATACGTTCAGTTTCACCCTTTTGGACATAAGGATATCTATAAGGCCTGATATTTGGAGGAACACTTCCTAGAATCAAATGAATAGCATGATCATGATCACGAATAGGTGGTAGTCCTTTGGGAGTTTCAAACACCTTAGAATGATTTTCCAATACTTTTTGGAGGTTTGGAGAAATAGATGATTTTGATGTTGGAACTTCTAGTGAGAATAATTGTGCAATTAAGCCTTTTTTTCTTTCTTAAGAATATTTTTTATGACATTAGATCTAATTATATTTCCCAGGTTCCCTGTGATACCTCGAAATTCAACTTCCTTTCCTTTCGAAAAAAATTCTAAGAAAAATTCTTGAAAATTAAAATCTACCATCCCCAAAGATTGTAACCACTGTAATCCTAGTACAACATCAACACCTCCCATTGGAATGGAAATCATTGGACTATTCAATACATATTCCCCCATGGTTAGCTTTATATTATGGCATTTTCTAGAGAAATTTATAGTTCCTTCCTTTGAAACCATCACTTGACTCTCTGGTGCTAGGATAGGCAGGAATTCAATTCCTTGGCTACCTTACAATGAATAAAATTATGGGTACTACCTGAAACAATCAACACTATTACCTTTTTATTCTTGATATGTCCTTCTATATTGAGAGTTTGAGGAGTGGTATTCCTGTCAATGCATTACAAGATATGGTCAGACTCTTTTCTTCTTTCTCAACAGTTGGTTCCTGGTGTATATCCTTTTCTTTTGAAGTTTCTTGTCATTTTCCTCCTCCTCTTCACAATATATGTAAAATAATTTCTTCTCGGCACACTTATGGCCCTTAGTGTATTTTCTATCACAATTGTAGCAAAGCCCTTTTGCTCTTTTTGCTTCCAATTTTTGTGGTGTCCACTTTGTAGGTTTTGGAAGTCTAGGAGTAGCAACAGTTCCATCTATATAGATGTGAGTGGTAGGCTTCCTTTTCGCCATAATTATTCAATTTTTCTTGCCAACCTGAATTCCCTCTCTAATGAAGCAAGTTCCCAAAGGCAAACCTCATGTTGGATGTTATCCTTTAAAGTCCCTATGAAGACACCAATCATGTGTTCCTATGGAATATCAGTTACCCTTGTATTCAATTGTTAGAAGTCCTCAATGTGCTCCACCATTGAACCCTTTTGTTTGAGATTTATCAATTAGATAAAGAAGGTGTTGATATTTATATCCTCATAATGTGCTATCCTTTTCTTCGTAAAAATTGACCAAGTGACAATTTTTTTACGAGAGTAAAGCCATCGATACGGTACAAAAGTATTTTATTCTAAATATAAAGTTGGAATGCGTACCTTTCTGTGTGTTTTGCTCATTATTGAGATAAAAATATTTCTCCATATATAGTATCCATGTTACGAGGTCCTTGTCATCAAATTTCCTCACATCGATCTTTGGAATATGGTGGGTATTCAATCCAATGTTAGAGTTTATGAAATCATGATTAACGTTTCTTTTTTCTCATCATGAGTTTTTGCTACAACCTTTTCACCATTACGAATCATTTCTTGTAGCAACTTTGTCAAATCTTCCTTCAAACCTTCAATGTCTACTTTTATTTTTTCTTCTATACCATCGATCTTAGCTTCCATGCCATCCATGCCATTCTGTAAACCATCCATCTTAGCCTCCAAGCCATTAATATTAGCTTCCATGCCATTCATCTTAGCTTCCAGACGTTTCTTCAAACCTTCCATTTTAGCTTCCATGCCTTTCTTCAAGCCATCCATTTCATTTTTGGTTACTTTTTGTGAGAGCGAAACTTGTTACACTTGCTCTTGTAATTTTGAACTATCATGTTGCGCTTCTTCCTCTTCATGAGTCATAGTATAGCCTTATGAGGGTTTAATTGGTGTTGAATTATTTTAGGGGGAATTTTAGAGCCCAATACTGATATCTATGCTTCAGTATGCCCTTGGAATCACTTCAAACTGATTTTCAAGAAAGACTTATGCAATTTGAAAAATATACACATCGTTTTTCTTTTTTTTTAGGAGCTCGATATTGAAACTGATGTATCTCTGTAATTTCAAATCGTCAAGATTTTATCTTTAGTCCTTTAGTAGCGCTCTTAATCTTATTTCCAATGCCATGGGTCTGACCTGATTTTTCTTCTTCAAGACAAGCTTATGCTCAAACTCCCACAATGACCTAATTATGGACTGGTTCACTAGAGCGAACTTGTATGGAATGCCACATGTCACGATTTCCTCCTTATGCTCTGAAATTGATACAAAGGAAAATAAAGTCCATTTATTTCAACCACTATTTACAAAATTCCAATCTAATGCTTAGGTAGAAAGTTATGGTGATTTTCCCATGGTCACCTCTTTGAGATGAAATTCGGGAGCCTGCAAAAATCATAACTTCCAGAGATCATATCTTCGACAATATTGCGAACCAAGATCTGAAATTTTTACACGACATTCCTCAGGATTTCTTTGCAAATATGTTTTTTTTCTAGCTTTTGAACCTTTGTATAAAATACGTTATATTGAACATTCCATGATGGCCTGTTTGAATCAGTGAAACCCTAGAATGCAAAGCTCTGATAGAAAATGTTATGAAACCAGCTCCAAGAATAGAAGAAAAGAGATATCAACGCCTTAGAAATTAGCCACTTCAAGGGGGAAACCTCCTTTAAATTACATAAATGAAAATTCTTCATTGACACAAATGCCAAAACCTCCTTTCTATATATAGTAGTCCATCAGGTCACAATATAGTCCTAAACAACCTAACAATATTAATGGAAGGCCACAAAAATAAAAATAGTGGCTTTTATGGGGCACAATAATAACAATATGGGGGCTACAGGGGTAAAAAAATAAAAATAAGGGGGCTACACTAACAACAATAAGGGACTACACTAGTAATATAGGGACCTAACAGTATGCCATAGTACCATTATTTTTCAACACCTTGTAACAACCATAATACCTTGGTGATAATCATCGAAAATTTTAGGGGCTAATATTCGCAAGTGGGCTAATTTTCCGTGATTTTCCCAAAAAAAAGATTCACCAATTTGTCGTTTTTATAAAAATGATTCACCCAAATTTTAAAATATAAAATTATTTTACCTTAAAAATCGCCAACATTATATAGAGAGTACATATAAAATAATTATAAATTTGAATAATTTTACAAATACATCAATAAACATTTTATAGTTTGCATATTAGGGACTAGTGAGATTCACCAATTTTTGAAACTTCAAAAAAAATTTCCATCCTTAAAATTTTCCCTAGTGATAATTTATTATCCTTATTAGCTTGCTTGAGGGACATTTATTTGTCTAGTTGTAGCCGTAAAAATATTGAGTCACCTACATCAAAACTTATTTTCCTGCGATGTTGATATGCATGTTTTTTGATTTGATTCTGCGCCAAAGTGAGGCTATCCTTTAAGAGTTGGAGAGCATGTTTCTAATGCTCCATGTGATCTTCCACTACTTGAACCTTAGTTTTTTGTCTTAAATATGATGTGATGGGTGATGGATGATATCCATAAATTTTCATAAATGGGATCATTTTTGCTGCAATATGGAAGGAATTGTTATACTACGATTCAGCCAAAGGTAACCACTTGACCCATTGTGTATGTTTATCAGATACAAAGTGACTAAGACATCCTTCCAAACATTTTTTTATTATATAAGTTTTCCCCTCAGATTGAGGATGATAAGATGATCTATGAGCTAATTGAGTACACAAACAAGAAAATAATTATGTCCAAAAATTTCCAATGAAAATGGGATCTTTGTCGCTAACAATAATATTTGGGTTTCCATGTAGCTTTTGAATTGTTTCCATAAAAACAGTAGCAATTGTAACGACTTTAAATGGATATGATAATGCACAAAAGTGTGCATACTTGGCAAGTCTATCAACTACCACCATTATGACACTATTTCCTTCAGACATAGGTAAACTTGTGATAAAATATATTGAAACATCCTCCCAACACTGACTTGGAATGGATAAATGTTGTGATAGACCCGGGGTCTTAATTGTATCAACTTTATTTTGTTGTAAACCAAAAATTCAGCCACAAACTTTTGAATATTAGATTGAAGGCCAACCCAACAAAAATCCTTGTTAACCTTGTGGTAACTTTTTATAAATTCTAAGTGCCATCCTAAGGGAGAGGTGTGAAATTCCAAAAGAATATTTTGTGTAAGTTGGGAATTCTTAAAAATATGTAAGTGATATTTGTACCATAATGGACCATTTTTCCAACCAAATGTATCATATGTAATGGGATCTTGCTGTAACTTTTGAATGAGTTCCCACACTTCTTCATCATTATTTCATTCATCCCTTGCTTCGGTTATCCAATATGGTTGGATAATAGAAATGGCACAAAGAAATGCTTCCACATCCTCATCCTTTCTGGCGAGTGCATCTCATTAGAGAAATTTTGAGGTCTAAAATGGGCCTCCTAAGAAAAATGTACAACCAAAATAAAATTTATAAGAACCAATAAGATTCAAGATGATGATGTCAACAATGGGGGATGATTCACCATTTTTGGGGTAAAAAGATAAAAAGATTAAAATATAATAAAATAATAAAATAATTTTTTTCAACTTGTATTTTTAACTTATCTACCTATGGTTAATTTACTCAAATTTTTGGTGGGAGTACTTGTTGGATGAAAAGCATAATTCCTCATCCAAAGAGTACTCATGTCGCATACTTTCGATGGACCCGGCTACACGAAAAGTGAGAAATACATGAAAAATCATAATTGCAGTCATGTTTTTCATGTATTTATACTTTTTAATGTAGCAAAATTCCATCAAAAATATGCAACATAGGTACTCCTTGGATGAGGAATCAAATTTTTCATCCAACGAGTGTTCTTATTTGAAATTTGAGTAAACCCATAAGGAGATAAGTTGAAAATACGAGTTTAAAAAGCAGTTTTTTTCTTTTTTCCTTCTAAATTTTGATGATGTAATCTAATATTATTTTATTATTTCCATTATTATTTTATAATTTCCTTAGGAGGCCCATTTTAGACCTCAAAATTCACCCAATGAAAACGACATTTTACTTCCCTTTATTGTAGATGATTTCAAAGTCATAACCCAACATCTTTGTGAACAATTTTTTCTTCTCTTCTGAAGATAATATTTGTTCTAAAACGTATTTAAGACTATCATGATTTTTTTTTACCTCAAAGTGTCTTCCCATTAGGTAAGGTATCCATTGGTTAAGTGCATGTAGTATTGGCAACATATCATTCTGATAAAAAAGGTTTTTGTAAATACTTTCCTTGTATTCAACGGCTTTCAAAAGCAATGGGTCTTCCTTATTGCATTAAAACAACACCAATTCTATTTCCTGAGACGTCACATTCCACAATAAAGGTTTTTGTGAAGTTTGGCATAGCTAAGACCGATGGTTGGCACATTTCCTCTTTAAGATGTTCAAAGGCCCTAATTGCTTCTGGAGTATAAGAAAATGCACCTTCCTTCAATAATGTTGTTAGAGGTGTTGTTATTCTCCCATAATTCTTAACAAACTTGTGATAATACCTTGTCAACCTAAGAAATCCTCGTAGATTCGTTATGGTTGTGAGGATTTTCCATTCCTTAATGTCTTTAATTTTGTTAGGGTCTACCTTAACACCCTCATGAGATACAATATGACCCAGATATTCCACCTCCTGTACTCCAAAGAAACATTTGGAAGTTTTTTCATATAATTGTTTCTCCTCCAATAGTTTTAGCACCTTGTTAACATGTTGAACATGATCCTTCCAAAACTTATTATAGATTCGTATATCATCAAAAAACACTAACACAAATTTTCTAAGGAAGGGTTTGAAAATGGAATTCATCAGACCTTGAAATGTATAAGGTGCATTGGTAAGCCCAAAAGCCATGACAAAAAAATTATAATGACCCTCATGAGCTATAAATGTTGTTTTCATAATTTATTTAGTCTTCATTATTATTTGATGATATCCTTAACGAGTATCAAACTTGGTAAAGTAAATTTCTTCATGTAATTCATCCAATAAGTCATCAATGACAAGGATGGGAAATGTATCTTTAATAGTGAGCTTGTTGAACTCACTATAATCTAGACACATGTGCCAATCCATCCTTCTTGTGCACCAATACTACTGGATCAAAGAAATAACTTTGACTAGGTTGAATTATACCGTCCTCTCACATTTCTGCAACCATATGTTCAATCTCACTTTTTTGGGCATAAGGATATCTTTAAGGCCTGGTATTTGGAGGAACACTTCCTAGAATCAAATAAATATCATGATCATGATCATGAATAGGTGGGAGGCATTTGGGAGTCTCAAACACCTTCTAATAATTCTCCAAGACCTTTTGGAGATCTGGAGAAATAAATGCTTTAGATGTTTGAACATGTAGTGAGGATAATTGTGAGATTACGTCTCGTTTTTATTTCTTCATAATATTTTTCATGCCATTAGATATGATTATATTTCTTGGTCTACGATACACCGTAATTCAACTTCTTTTCCTTCCCAAAAAAAATTCAAGAAAAATTATTGAAAATTAAAAGCTATAGTCTCCGAATATTGTAACCATTGGACTCCTAATACAACATCAACACCACCCATTGGAATATGAAGCATTGGAATATTCAATACATATTCCCTCGTGGTTATCTTGATATTATGGCACTTTACAGAGAAATTTATAGTTCCTTAATTTGCAAACATCACTTGACACTCTGATGTTGGATATACAAAGCAATTCAATTCCTTGGCTATCTTACAATGAATAAAATTATGGGAACTACCCAAATAAATCAACACTATTACCTTTTTTTTCTTGATATATCCTTATATCTTGAGAGTTTGAGGAGTGTTAATTCCTACCAATGCATTACATGATATGGTTGGATTCATTTATTCCTTCTTTGGGGTTGTTTCCTGGTGTATATCCTCCTCTTTTGATGTTTCTTGCTCCTTTTGTCCTCCTCTTCACAATCTATATAAAATAATTTTTTCTCGGCACACTTATGACCTTTAGTGTATTTTCTATCAAAACTCTAACAAATTCCTTTTTCTATTTTTTCCTCTAATTGTTGTGGTGTCATCCTTGTAGGTTGTGGAAGGCTAGGAGCATCAACATTTTCATCTTTATAGTTGTGATTGGTAGACTTCCCTATTGCTAAAATTTTGCTTTCAACTTTTATTTCCCATTAGAGGAAATTTCAGCCTAAAAGTGGCCTCTTAAGGAAAAATAATAAAATAACAGTTAAAATAATAAAATAAGAGTTATGAATTTTGGAGGGGAAAAAAACTATTTTTTTTAATTGTATATTTGACTTATCTCCTTATTAGTTTACTCAAATTTCAAGTTTAGAGACTCATTAGATGCGGAATTAAATTCCACATCCAATGATTACTCCTTACGCATACTTTTGAGAGGACCCACATTGATAAAAATTGCAGATACATTAAAAAACATGTTTATAAAACATTTTTTGTTGGGTGTGGAGCCTGATTTTCTTCCTGATTCAGAGATCCTTGTTTTAGTTGGATGTATACCCCAGGAAAACTGTACACCCTTTCACACGGGGGGGTGCAGGGGGGACTTGTCCCCCCCACGGGGTCTGGGGGGGCCGACCCCCCCGGCTAAGGGGTCTGGGGGCCAGTGGTCCCCCGGCGAGGGTTTCGGGGGAAGCGCCCCCGAAGCCAAAATAGATGTAAAATTTCCTTCTAAAAGTATAGTAATTTCTAGTCAATCTGGGCCATTCATTAGGCAGATGATCTGACGGTAGAAGTTATGTTTAGTTTAGGTTTTTTTGCCCCAGAAGGCAACCCCTCGCTTTTATGAGGGTATTGTATTGCGGCTATGTATTATTGTATGTGTATTCTCTAAGCGGGAAACAGATAGGGAGACTGTGAGAGAGAACAGAGGATATTACAGCGGATCTGCTGTAGGTTTTGTCTCTTCATTTTTCTGGATAATAGAAAGGAAGGACTGGCTGTTTGGGGTGGACGTAGCCCAAACTGGGTGAACCACGTATATCTGTGTCTCTCTAGTTTTATGTATTTTGTGTGCTTGTATTTTCCGCATATTTTATGTGTTGCATTGTTGTGTAATATTTAATTTTCTAACAATTTATATCAGAGCCGAAGGTATATTTGGCTGATAAACTCGCAGGAAAGAAGGGTTCCTGGTTCGAGTGGGAGCAATGGCGAAAGATGCTAAGTTTAGGGTCGAGAAATTTAACGGCCAAAACTTCCCACTGTGAAAGATGCAGATGGAAGATTATCTGTATCAGAAAGATTTGTACCTACCATTGAGCAGAAAAGCAAAGAAGCCGATGGCCATGACAGACGCGGAATGGAACATTCTCGACAGAAAGGCACTTGGAACAGTACGGCTGTGTCTTGCGGCGTCAGCCGCCTTCAATATTTCGAAGGAAGCAACAACAGAGGGTTTGATGCAGACGTTGGCAAAACTATATGAAAAACCCTCGGCCTCAAACAAGGTATTTCTTATGAAACGACTATTTAATATGAAGATGTCGGAAGGTGGATCTGTTGCAAACCATTTAAATGATTTTAATACAGTTACCAGTCAGTTAAGTTTTGTAGGGGTAAAATTTGATGATGAAGTTAGAGCTTTGTTATTTCTGTGCTCATTGCCAGAAAGCTGGAATGGTTTAGTTATGGCCATTAGTAACTCTGTCTCTGGATCTAGTACTTTAAAGTTTTATGATGTTGTCGGTGCTATCCTTAGCGAGGAAATGCGACGGAAAAGCTCCGGTGAGACATCAGGTAATGCTTTGAGTGCAGAGTCTAGGGGAAGAAGAATGGAAAGAGGAAAGAGCTCGGGATATCGCAGTAAATCAAGGAAAGGAAGATCCAAGTCCAGATCAGGAATAGTGTGCTGGAATTGTGGAAAGAAAGGACACCTAAAGAAAGACTGTAGATCTCGGAAGGGAAAAGAAGGAGACACACAGCAAGAAAACAATCATGAAGCAAATGTGACACGTGATGTGTTACAAGATGCTTTGATTCTTTCTTTCGAAAATGTTACTGATTCTTGGGTTGTAGATTCAGGGGCTTCATTCCATGCCACACATGATAAGAAATATTTTCATGACTATGTTCAAGGAGATTTTGGACAAGTTCGTTTGGGTGATGATAAACCCTGTAAAATTGTTGGAATGGGTAAAGTTCTTGTAAAACAACAGAATGGAAACCAATGTCTATTAAAGGAGGTAAGGCATGTTCCAGATCTAAAGAAAAATCTGATTTCAACAGGGCAGTTAGGCGGTGAAGGTTGTGTGACAAATTTCACAGATAAAGCTTGGAAGGTCACCAAAGGAGCCCTGGTAATAGCAAAAGGAGAAAAGGTTGGTACATTGTATTTATGAAATGGTATTTCTAACTCGGTTAATGCTTTAACTTCCAAAAGAGAAGATGCAGAATTATGGCATCATAGGCTCGGGCACATGAGTGAGAAGGGAATGAAGATTCTTCACTCAAGAAATTTGTTGCCAGGTTTGAAGAATGTTGATTTGGATTTCTGTGAAAATTGCATTTATGGAAAAAAAAGAGAGTCAGATTTCTCAGAGTTGGGAAAGAAAAGAAGAGTGAAAAATTGGAGCTTGTGCATACAGATGTATGGGGACCTGCTCAAGTATCATCTCTCGGTGGCTCTCGCTATTATGTTACGTTTTTTGATGATGCAACTAGAAAAACTTGGATTTATTGTATTCAAAATAAATCTGATGTATTTGATACTTTCATGAAATGGAAATATTTGGTTGAGATTGAGATAGGAAAGAAGTTAAAGTGTCTTAGATCAGACAATGGAGGTGAATATTGCAGCAAAGAGTTTGATAGGTACTGTTCAGAGCATGGAATTCGTAGAGAGAAGTCAGTTCCAAGAACACCACAAGAAAATGGTGTGTCAGAAAGGATGAACAGAACAATCATGGAGCGTGCAAGGTGCATGAGATTGCATGCAGGATTGCCTTTACAATTTTGGGCAGATGCTGTAGATACTGTTGTTTATCTAATAAACAGAGGACCTTCAAGTTCCTTGGATGGTGTTATTCCAGAGGAAGCATGGACAGGTAAAAAGGTGAACTACTCTTTTTTAAAGCCATTTGGTTGTGAGGCCTTTGTCCATATTAATAAAGAAAATAGAACAAAGCTTGAGGCAAAATCAAAGAAATGTACCTTTATTGGATATGGTGCTAATGATTTTTGTTATCGCTTATATGATTATGAAAATCACAAAATCATTAGGAGCAGAGATGTAATATTCAATGAAAAGTTCTTGTATAAGAATCAGTTGCAGGAAAAGAAACAAGAAAAAGAAAGCAAGGAATACGTGGTTCTTGATGAGATATCTGAAAAAGTAAAGGTGCCTGAAAATAATAATAATCAACAACCACAGCAGCAACAAGCACCACAACAGCAGCAGGCACCTCAAACACCTAAAAGTGGTGTTAGAAGATCTTCCAGGATAAGTAGACCCCCTAAATGATACTCTCCTTCATTATATTATTTATTGTTGACTGATTCTGGTGAACCTGAATGTTATGAAGAAGCAATGCAGGTTGAAAGCAGGAAGAAGTGGGAGCTAGCCATGGAAGAAGAGATGGACTCCTTAATGCATACCCAGACTTGGGACTTAGTCAGGTTTCCTACAGGTAAAACTACATTGCAGAATAAATGGGTTTACAGGCTGAAGGAAGAAGATGGAGGAAAACAGAGGTACAAAGCTAGACTTGTGGTGAAGGGGTTTGCACAGAAGAAAGGTATTGATTTTGATGAAATATTTTCTCCTGTTGTTAATATGACTTCAATCAGAACTATCTTAAGTCTTGTAGCAGCGGAAGATTTACATCTTGAACAGTTAGATGTAAAGACAACATTTCTCCATGGAGATTTGGAGGAAGAGATATACATGCAGCAACCAGAAGGATATGAGGTCAAAGGGAAAGAAAAATTGGTGTGCGGGTTAAAGAAGAGCTTGTATGGCTTAAAACAGGCTCCAAGGCAGTGGTATCTAAAATTTGACAAGTTTATGTCTGAACAAGGTTATACTAGATGCCACTCTGATCATTATGTTTATCTAAAAAGGAAAAATGATGGCAGCTATATTATATTGTTATTGTATGTATATGACATGCTTGTTGCAGGATCTAACATGCAGGAAATAAATGTGCTCAAAAGAAAATTGGCAAATTCATTTGCAATGAAGGATTTGGGAGCTGCAAAACAAATCCTTGGTATGAGGATAACTAGAGACAGGAAAAATCACAAATTAACACTGTCTCAAAATGAGTACATAGAAAAGGTGTTGAAAATATTTAATATGCAGAATGCAAAACCAGTTAGTACACCTTTTGCTAGCCATTTCAAACTTAGTAAGGAGATGTGCACAAAGACCCAAGAAGACATGGATTATATGTCTAAAGTTCCATATGCATCAGCAGTTGGAAGCTTAATGTATGCAATGGTCTGCACAAGGCCTGATATTGCACATGCAGTGGGAGTTGTAAGTAGGTACATGAATAATCTAGGAAAAGAACATTGGATGGCAGTAAAATGGATTCTCGGATATTTGAGAGGTACCACAAATCAAGCATTATGCTTTGGTGGTTCAAACATTGCTCTACAGGGATATGTTGATGCAGATATGGCAGGTGACAGATATAACAGTAGGAGCACTACAGGATATGTATTTACTGTAGGTAGAACAACTGTCAGTTGGGTTTCAAAAATCCAAAGTGTTGTTGCACTTTCAACAACAGAAGCAGAGTATGTTGTTGCTACAGAGGCTAGTAAAGAAATGATTTGGTTACAAAGGTTTATGGGTGAATTGGGTAAGAAGCATGATATGGGCACGTTATACAGTGATAGCCAAAGCGCCATTCATCTTGCAAATAAATTAGCATTTCATTCCGGGACTAAACACATACATCTCAAGTACCATTTCATACGGTCAGTATTGGAGGATGGAGAGTTGAAGCTGGAAAAGATACACACTAGCCAGAATCCTGCAGATATGCTAACAAAAGTTGTAATCAAGGAGAAACTGAAAATGTGCTCAGTTTCAATTGGTCTTCAAGGATGATGATGAAGATGAGGAACAACCAGGTCCAAAGAGGAGTCATTTTCCAAAAAATGAAGTAGCGGTGGAGTTGCTACAATCAGTCTCCAAGTGGGAGATTGTTGGGTGTGGAGCCTGATTTTCTTCCTGATTCAGAGATCCTTGTTTTAGCTGGATGTATACCCCAGGAAAATTGTACACCCTTGCACGCCAAAAATAGATGTAAAATTTCCTTGTAAAAGTATAGTAATTTCTATTCAATCTGGGTCGTTCATTAGGCGGATGATTTGATGGTAGAAGTTATGTTTAGTTTAGGGTTTTTTTGCCCAAGAAGGCAACCCCTCGCTTTTATGAGGGTATTGTATTGCGGCTGTGTATTATTGTATGTCTATTCTCTGAGTAGGAAACAGATAGGGAGACTGTGAGAGAGAACAGAGGATATTACATCGGATCTGCTGTAGGTTTTGTCTCTTCATTTTGCTGGATAATAGAAAGGAAGGACTGGCTGTTCGAGGTGGGCGTAGCCCAAACTGGGTGAACCACGTATATCTGTGTCTCTCTAGTTTTATGTGTTTTGTGTGCTTGTATTTTCCGCATATTTTATGTGTTGCATTGCTCTGTAATATTTAATTTTCTAACATTTTTTAATATATCTGCAATTTTTATCAATGTGGGTCCTCTCAAAAGTATGCATAATGGGTACTTGTCGGATGTGGAATTTAATTCTATATCTGATGAGTGTCTAAACTTGAAACTTGACTAAACCTATAAGGAGATAAGCCAAAAGTACAATTACAAAAAGTGGTTTTTCTTCTTTTCCCTCCAAAATATTTGCATGTACCACTTATTAAATTTAAATCATATTGATTGGTTTACATATTATGACATGGAAATTACATGAAAATTTAATGGGCACTTTTATCCCAAAATTTCATCTAATGACCCTGAATGCCTTCTCCAATGAATCAAGTTCCCAATGGCGAACCTCATGTTGGATGCTATCCTTTAAATTCCCTACGAAGACATCAATCCTATGCTCCTCTAGAATATATGCTACCCTGATATTCAATTTTTGGAAGTCCTCAATGTGCTCTTCCATTGAACCCTTTTGTTTGAGATTTATCAATTGGCTAAAGAAGGTGTTCTGCTTTGTATCCTTATAATGTTCTTTCATTTCCTCCGTAAAAATTGACCAAGTGACAAGTGGTTTACGAGAACAAATCCATAGATACCATAAAAATTGATTGGGTTCTAAATATAAAGTTTCAATGCGTACCTTTTGTGAGTGTTGCACATCATGGAGATCAAAATAATTCTCCATTTGTAGCATCCATGTTACGGGATCCTTTCCATCAACATTCCTCATATCGATCTTTGGAATGTTGTTGTTATTAAACCCAACATTGGAGTTTCTAAAATCAAAATTCATATTCCTTTTGTGCTCATCATGATTTTCATGGATTACCTTATCACGACTAGGAAGCCTTTCTTGAAACAACTTTGTCAAAACTTCCTCAAACCATCCATGTCTTGTTTCAAACCATCCATCTTAGATTCCATGTATGATTTTAAACCATCCATGTCTGCATTTAATCCATCCTTAAAATATTCCATTATTTCTTCTATTCCATCCATCTTAGCTTCCATACCATTTATCTTAGATTCCATTTCATTTTTTGTTACTTTTTGCGAGAGCGAAATTTCTTGCACTTGGTCTCGTAATTTTGATATATCATGTTGTAATTCTTCCTCTTCATTTGTCATAGTAGATATTTATAAGGGATTAATTTTCATTGTATTATTTTTGGGAGGCATTTTAGAACCAAATATTGATATCTATGCTTCAATATACCCTTGGAATCACTTCAAATGGATTTCCCAAACAAACGTTATGCAATTTATAAAACATTATAGGCACATTTTACTTTCTTTTGAGGAGCTTGATATTGAACATGATTTATCTCTATGCTTTCGAATCCCCGAGATTTTGAATTTCGTCATGTATTAGCCCTTTGGTTCTTCTTTCCAATGACATAGGTGAAACCTAATTTCGATTCTTCAAGGTAAACATATGCCCAATCTCCCATGATGTCCTGATTATATACTGGTTCCGTAGAGCACACTTGTACAAAGTGCCACACGAAAAGTTACAGTCCGTGCAATTTTTTCCACTTTATACATGATTCAAATTTGATGCATGAAATGAAAGTTATGATTATTTTCCCTAGGTCGCCTGTTTGAGATACAATTTTGGAGTCTACAAAAACCCTAACTTCCCCAGATCATATCTCCAAAAATATAGTGAAACAAGATCTGGAATGTTTACACGATGTTCACCAAGATTTAATCTGTAAGTGGTAAAAATTTCAGCTTTTGAAGCCTCGTATAAAATAAGTTATAGCGAAAATTCCAAGATGACCTGTCTGAAGAAGCGGAACCCTAGAATCCCAAGCTCTGATTCCAAATGTTATGCAACCAGCTCACAAAGTAGAAAAATGATAGATAAACAACATATAAATCAACCTCTTCTAGGGGGAAACCTCATTTGCATTACATAAATGAAAAATTATTTGATGATTCAAATGGAAAAACATCCTTTCTATATATAGGATTCTAAGGGGTAAGAATATAATCTAAGTCGACATAACAATAATAATGTAAGGTGTTATGAAACCAGCTCCAAAAACACCTTAGAAATCAGCCACTTCGAGGGGGAAACCACCAATACATTACATAAATGAACAATTCTTGGATGATAAAAATGACCAAAACCTCCTTCTATATATAGGAGTCCATGGGCCCACAATATAATCCTAGCCGACCCAACAAAAACAATGTAAGGGCACAATAATAAAAATATTGGGGTTACATGGGTACAACAATAACAATAAGGGGGCTACACTAATAACAATAAGGAACTAAACTAGTAATATAGGGACCAAACATGCCCCTCTCCTTCAAAAAAGTGTTGTCCTCAATGCTTGAGTAGCTATAAGTGCTTCTGTATAAAATTCTCATCCTCCCATGTAGAATATTCAGTGGTTAAGTTCCTCCACTTGATGAAATACTATGAAATTGATCGATTTCATAGCTGTCGAGTTCTTGTTTTTGTGACTGCTTCAGGTTCCAATATGATTTTTCCTTCCTCATCAAGTTCTAGAAATATTGTTTGAACTGGAATATTTTCACCTATAACCTTCTTTAAGCATGAAACATTGAAAACTAGATGCACTCGCGAAGAAGCAGGAAGCTCCAATTTGTATGCCATAGTACCAATATTTTGCAACACCTTGTAAGGACCATAGTACTTTGGAGATAATTTATTATCCTTCTTAGCTTGCTTGAGGGACATTTTTTTTATGGTTGTAGCCATAAAAATACCTAGTCTCCTACATCAAAACTTCTCTCACTGTGATGTTGATCTGCTTGTTGTTTCATTCGATTTTGTGCCAAATTTAGGTTATCCTTTAAGAGTTGGAGAACTTCTTGTTGATTCTCGATGTGATCTTCCACTGCTTGAACCTTCGAATTTTCTCTTAAAGATGATGTGATGGATGGTGGATGATATCCATAAAGTGCCATAAATGGGGTCATTTTTGCTGCAGTATGGAAGGAAGTGTTATACCACCATTCAAAGAGAGGTAACCACTTGACCCATTGTGTTTGTTTATCAGATACAAAACAACGAAGATATCCTTCCAAACATTTATTTACTATCTCAGTTTGACCATCAGATTGAGGATGATAAGATGAGCTATGAGCTAATTGAGTACCCAAACAAGAAGATAACTCCGTCCAAAAATTTCCAGTAAAAATGGGATCTCTGTCGCTCACAATAACCCTTGGGCTTCCATGTAGCTTTTGAATTCTGTCCATAAATGTAGTAGCAACTGTACTTGCTTAAAATGGATGAGATAATGCACAAAAGTGTGCATACTTGGTAAGTCTATCAACTACCACCATGATGACACTCTTTCCTTCGGACTTAGGTAAACCCGTGATAAAATCCATTGAAATCTCCTCCCAACATTCACTTGGAATGGATAAAGGTTGTAGAAGTCTCGGGGTCTTAATTGTTTCCACTTTATTCTGCTGGCAAACCAAACATTTTGCCACAAACTTTTGAATATCAAATTTAAGGCCATCCCAAAAAAATTCTTTCTTCACCCTGTGGTAAGTTTTTAAAAATCCTGAGTGTCCTCCTAAAGGAGAAGTGTGCAATTCCAAAAGAATATTTTGTTTTAGTTGGGAATTTTTACAAAGATATAAGCGATCTTTGTACCATAAGGAATCATTTTTCCAACTAAATGTATCAGATGTACTAGGATCTTGCTGCAACTTTTGAATGAGTGTCCATACATCTTTGTCCTTCTTCCATTCATCTTTTGCTTTGGTTATCCAATCTGGTTGGATAATAGAAATGGCACAAAGCAATGCTTCCACCTCTTCATTCTTTCTTGAGAGTGCATCTGCAACAACATTAAGCTTTCCTTTTTTGTAGATTATTTCAAAGTCATAACCCAAAATATTTGTGACCCATTTTTGCTGCTCTTGTGAAGATAATCCTTGTTCCAAAAAGTGTTTAAGACTATCATGATCAGTTTTTACCTTGAAGTGTCTTCCCATTAGGTAAGTTCTCCATTTCTTTAGTGCATGCAGTATTGCTAACATTTCCTTCTCATAAATAGTTTTATGTAAATACTTTCCTTTGATTGGATGACTTTCAAAAGCAATGGGTCTTCCTTCTTGCATTAAAACAACACCAATTCCATTTCCTGAGGCATCACATTCCACATTAAAGGTTTTTGTGAAGTCTTGTGTAGCTAAGACAGGTGTTAGGCACATTGCCTCTTTAATATGTTCAAAGGCCTTAGTTCCTTCAGGAGTCCATGAAAATGCATCTTTCTTCAATAATGTTGTTAGAGGTGTTGCTATTCTCCCATAATTCTTAACAAACTTGCGATAATACCCTGTTAACCCAAGAAATCCTCGCAACTGCTTTATGGTTGTGGGGACTTTCCATTCCTTAGTGGCTTTAATTTTGTTATGGTCTACCTTAACACCCTTGTGAGATACAATATGACCTAGATATTCCACCTCTTGTACTCCAAAGAAACATTTGGATGTTTTTGCATATAATTGTTTCTGCTGCAATAGTTTGAGCACCCTGGCAAAATGTTCAACATGATCCTTCCAAGACCTGCTGTAGATTATTATATCATCAAAAAATACTAGCACAAATTTTCTAAGGAAGGGTTTGAAAATGGAATTCATCAACCCTTGAAATGTAGAAGGTGCATAGGTAAGGCCAAAAGGCAAGACCAAAAATTCATAATGACCCTCATGAGTTCAATATTCAGTTTTCAGAATATCTTCAGTCTTCATTCTAATTTGATGATATCCTAAACGAAGATCCAACTTGGTAAAATAAATTTCTCCATGTAATTCATCCAATAATTCATCAATCACAGGAATGAGAAATTTATCTTTAATGGTGAGCTTATTGAGCTCCCTATAATCAGGACACATGCTCCATGTTCCATCCTTCTTGCACACCAATACTACTGGAGCCGAGAAAGAACTTTCACTAGGTTGAATTATACCAGCCTCTAACATTTCTGCAATCATACGTTCAATTTCGCTCTTTTGTACATAAGGATATCTATAAGGCTTGATGTTTGGAGGAACACTTCTTGGAATCAAATGAATAACATGATCATGATCACGAATAGGTGGGAGTCCTTTGGGAGTTTCAAACACCTTGGAATGGCTGTCCAAGACTTTTTGGAGATCTGCAAAAATAGATGATTTTGATGTTGGAACTTCTAGTGAGAATAATTGTGCAATTATGCCTCATTGTTCTTTCTTCAAAATATTTTTCATGACATTAGAGCTTATTATATTTCCTGGCTTCCCTGTGATATCCTGTAATTCTACTTCCTTTCCTTCTGAAAAAAAATTCAAGAAAATTTCCTGAAAATTAAAAGCTACCATCCCCAAAGATTGTAACCATTGTACTCCTAGTAAAACATCAGCACCTCCCATAGGAATGGAAAGCATTGGACTATTCAATACATATTCCCTCATGGTTAGCTTGATATTACGGCATTTTCTAGAGCAATTTATAGTTCCTCAATTTGCAACCATCACTTGACATTCTAGTGCTGGGTATAGGAAACAATTCAATTCCTTGGCTACCTTACAATGAATAAAATTATGGGTACTACCCGAATCAATCAACACTATTACCTTTTTCTGCTTGATATGTCCTTCTATCTTGAGAGTTTGAGGAGTGGTAATTCCTTTCAATTCATTACACGATATGGTCAGACTCATTTCTTCCTCTTCTAGGGTTGGTTCCTGGTGTATATCCTCTTCTTTTGAATATTCTTGTTCATTTTCTTCTTCCTCTTCACAATCTATGTAAAATATTTTCTTCTCAGCACACTTATGACCTTTAGTGTATGTTCTATCACAATTGTATCAAAGCAATTTTGCTCTTTTTTGTTCCAATTGTTGTGGTGTCAACCTTGTAGGTTTTGGAAGTCTAGGAGTAGCAACACTTTCATCTTTATTTATGTGAGTGGTAGGCTTCCTTGTTGCCATAATTTTACACTCAATTTTTCTTGCCAACCTGAATGCCTTTTCCAATGAATCAGGTTCCCAAACGCGAACTTCAAGTTGGATCCTATCCTTTAAATTCCATATGAAGACATCAATTATGTGTTCGTCTAGAATATCAATTACCCTTATATTCAATTTTTGGAAATCCTCAATGTGCTCTGCCACTAAACCCTTTTTTTTTATATTTATCAATTGGCTACAGAACATGTTGCTTTTTGTATCCTCATAATGTGTTATCATTTCCTCCGTAAAAATTGACCAAGTGAAAAAAAATTTACGGGAGAAAAGCCATCGATACTATACAAATGTATTTTGTTCTAAATGTAAAGTTGTAATGCATACCTTTTGTGTCTTTTTCACATTATTGAGATCAAAATATTGCTCCATCTGTAGTATCCATGTTATGGATCCTTGCCATCAAACTTCCTCATATCCATATTTGGAATATGGTGGTTCTTGCATCCAACATTAGAGTTTATGAAATCACGATTAACATTTATTTTTTTCTCATCATGAGTTTCCTATACTATCTTTTCACCATTAGGAAACATTTCTTGTATCAACTTTTCCAAACCTTCGATGTCTACTTTTATATCGTTCTTCATGTTTTCCATTTTTTCATCGATATTAGCTTCCATGCCATCCATCTTAGCTTCCAGGCCCACTTCCATGCCTTCCATCTTAGCTTCCAAACCAGGGAAAATTTTAAGAATGGAAAATTTTTTTGAAGTTTCAAAAATTGGCGAATCTCACTAGTTCGTAATATGAAAACTATAAAATGTTTATTGATGTATTTGTAAAATTATTCAAATTTATAAGTATTTTATATGTACTCTCTATATAATGTTGACGATTTTTAAGGTAAAATAATTTTATATTTTAAAATTTGGGCAAATTATTTTTATAAAAAATGCAAATTGGCGAATATTTGTTTTGGGAAAATCATGGAAAATTAGCCCACTTGCGAATATTAGCCCCTAAAATTTTCCATGTTCCAAACCATTCATATTATCTTCCACGCCTTTCTTCAAACCATCCATCTTAGTTTCCATGCCTTTCTTCAAAACTTCCATTTCATTTTTTGTTGCTCTTTGCGATAGTGAAATTTGGTGCACTTGCTCTTGTAATTTTGATATCTCACGTTGTGTTTCTTCGTCTTCATGAGTCATAGTAGAGCCTTCTTAAGGCATATGGGTGTTGAATTATTTTTAGGGGGAATTTTAGAACCCAATAATCATATCTATTCTTCTATATGCCTTTGGAATAAATTCAAACTAATTTTTTTTTCAAACAAGACTTATGTAATTCGAAAGAATACACACCTTTTTCTTGCTTTTGAGGAGCTCTATATTGAAACCGAATTATCTTTGTGATGTTGGATCTTCAATATCTGAAATTCGGCCCTGAAGTAGCCCTCTGAATCATCTTTTGAATTTCATAGGTCAAACCTGATTTGGATTCTTCAAGACAAAGCTATGCCCAACACCCCACAATGACCTAATTATGGATTGGTTCAGTAGAGTGAACTTCTATGACTTGCCACGTATCATTGTTTCTTCCTTGGGCTCATAAATTGATATATTGAAAACTAAATTCTGTGTGCTTACAACCACATTTTACATAATCGCAATCTGATGCTCAGATAAAGTGTTATGATGTTTTTACCATAGTCACATCTTTGAGATGAAATTCGAGAGCCTGAAAAAATCCTAACTTCCACAGATCATATCTCCAAAAATGTTGCGAACCAAGATCTAAAATTTTTACAGGAGGTTCTTTAGGATTTCGGCTTCACTCTTGGAAAATTTTAGCTCTGAAAACCTTGTAGAAAAATATTTATAGCAAAAATTCTGCGATGCCCTGTTTAGGTTAAACTCATGAGCCTACAAAATTCCCTAACATCTATAGATCATATCTCCGAAAATATTGCAAACCAAGATCTGAAAATTTGCGACGATGTTGCTTAGGATTTCGACTTCGCACTCTAAATATTTCAGCTTGTAAACCTTCGTAGAAAAAACTCTATAGAAAAAATTCCACGATGACCTGTTTGGAGCAGCGAAACCCTAGAATCCAAAGCTCTGATACCAAATTTTATGAAACCAACTCCAGAAATAGAAGAAAAGAGAGATCAATGCCTTAGAAATCGACCACTTCAAGGGGGAAACCTCCAATACATTATATAAATGAACAATTCTTGGATGATACAAATGACCAAAACCTCCTTCTATATATAGGAGTCCATGGGCCCACAATATAATCCTAGCCGACCTAATAATAACAATGTAAGGGCACAATAATAACAATAAGGGAATAAACTAGTAATATAGGGACCTAACATAAGGGCACAAAAATAACAATAGTGGCCTTCTATGGGGCACAATAGTAAAAATATGGGGACTAGATGGGTACAACAATAACAATAAGGGGTCTACACTAATAATAACAATAAGGGTATACCCTGGTCTTATAGGGACCTAAAAATAAAAGATAGCATCAAGGAAAGAGTCAGTCAAGTTTGGGCGAGTTGGAGTGAAGGAGTTGGGCCTAATAAAAGTTGAATCTAGTGGTGGAGGAATTTCTTGAGGAGAAGCTCAACCCACGAGTGGTGGAAAGGACTAGTCTAGTGGCCCAGCTTGACACCAGTTGGATATGGTGGAGAGAAAGAAAAAATGTTCAGCCTCTGATCTCATCCCAGTCTTGACCCTGAAAAATGATGTCAAGAATAGATTATGTGTTTGTGTCCTAAGAAGATGCACTTCAAGAGATAATTGTGAGTTAAGGGAATGAGGAATAAAGTTGAATGTCACTGTGAATATTTTATGGCTTATTTTTTTAAGGCTAAGAGTAACTCAATGAATCTAATTGATACTTTTTGTTAATATAGAACATGGATACATACATGGAGAGGGATACTTTTAGGTTTCATATATGAATGTCTCTTCGTCTTCCAATTCCCATATTTTTCTATTTAAAATATTTACATGGATTTACCTATTCCCAATGATTAGATGTAAAAATTAACCCACTTAATTTGAACGGATGTTGGTGAGTCCAAGCACCATTCTGAATCTTTCAAATGTTTCCCTTACAAGCGCTTTGGTGAATATATTTGCAATATTCTCATTTTTGAAACAATGTCATAGGTGGATTGCTTTTGCCTCAACATGATGTTGAATAAGATGGTATTTTGTATTAATGTTCTTGGTTCGATCATGGAACTTTGGGTTCTTGCCCAACTTTATTGCACAAGTGTTGTTAATAAAAAGAGTATTTGAATGAACTTGTTATTCCTAAAATTATTCCATAGTATTCCCGAGCCACACAATTTCCTCCGTTGCTTCAAATGCTGCCACATATTTTTCCTTAGTTGTGGAATATATTGGAACTGATTTTTTACGTGGCCTCTAAGATACAGCTCCTAATCCAAGACTCATAACATAACCTAAAGTAGATACCCTAGTTTCTTTATCACCATAAAAATATGAATCATAGTATCCAATAAATTTGAAGGCATCCACATGTGTATACTTGAGTCCAAAGTTTTGAGTTCTCTTAAATTACTTTAGAACTCTTTTTGCAGCAAATCAGTGACCCTCACAAGTATTTTTCATCTGGAGAGGATTCGAAAAAAAAATGAAATATTTGGTCTGGTATTAGTTGGGTAGTTGAGACTTCCTACGAGTTGTGTATACGTCACTGCATCCTCAAATTATTTTCCTTTAGTGGATGTGAGCTTTAAGTTATGTGCATTGGAGTATTCAAAGAATTGCACTCAGCCATGTCAATCCTGTTTAGAAGATATGCAATGTACTTCTTCTTGGAGAGGAATATAAACTTTGGATGTTGGGTTTCTTTAATACCAAGATAGTAGTGAGCATAGCCCAAATATACCATTTAAAAATCTTTCCTCACATCCTTCTTTATGGATGCAATGCTTCTCTCATTGTTCCCTGTCATCAGAAGATCATCTACATACACCACAAGATATACAATTTTTTTTCCATCTTTCTTGATAAACATAGTTGCATCATCAAGATCACAATTTTTGCAATTGTGTTTCGGAAGTTGCTCGATTAACTTCTCGTACCAGGCTCGCGGTGCTTCCATGAGGCCATAAAAGTATTTTACAAGCTTGTATACTTTATGTGTCTGACCCTTCACAACAAATACTTCTAGTTGGGACATAAAAAACATTCTCTTTCAAATGTCCATTCAAAGAAGCAGTTTTTACATCAATTTGATGGACTTTCTAACATTCCAAGTTTTCAAGGAAAAGAGTGTTTGGATGGTAGCCCATTTTGTTGTGGAAGAAAATCTATCCTCATATTAAACCCCTTCCTTATCTACAAAACCTTTTGCAAAAATCATGGCTTTATGCTTGTCAAGTAAGCCATATGCATTATACTTGTTCTTGAAGACCCACTCGCAACCTATTATTTTGGTTCATAACAGAGGATCAACCAAATTCCAAGTGTCATTATTTATCAAAGCATAATATTATTTCAACATCACTTCTTTCCATTAATCATGAGAATAAACTTCTTTGAAGGAATTTGATTTGAAATATGTAAACAGATTTAGTTCACAATCATAAGAAACATCCATATCAACAGGTGAATCAAGATTGTCTACGTCTCCAATTTTTTTGGTTGAGCTCCGTGTTCTTGTATTTCGAGCCTCATCGGGACGAACACTCTCAAGTTTTATTGTCACCCATTTCGATGGACCTTTATGAGGTGGCCTAGGTTGCTCAATAGACTGAGATGGGGCAGAATAAAGATTTAGTATCCTAATTTTGTCAATAACATCACTCAAAATCTCATCAGTGGTTGGAGTTTCATGCAGGGGAGTTAGTGCTTTAGAAGAACAATCCATACATGGATATAGTATAGGGATCTCCCCTTTAACATATGGAATATCATGATCAAACTCTTGAAAAAAAATTCATGTCTATATCTATCCAAGTGATTAAGTTGTTGCTCAAGAACATTGTCAGTCTTGGAAGATTCAAGAAAGATCCCATCTCTAAATATTATAAAATTTGTATTCAATTCATCATAGAGACAGTATGCTTTGAAGGTATTTCAGTACCCCAAGTAAATACATTTGTGAATCCTTGCACTGAGTTTGTTTCTATGTGCCTTTGGTATTAGGGAATAACAAGTAGAACCAAAAACCCTGATATGCCTCACCGAAGGAATGTGGCCATACCACATTCCATGGGGAGTCATGTTTTTTTATATCATTAGATGGACGAATATTATTTATATACACAGCACATAAAACTGCATCAACCCAAAACATCAGCTAAACATTCTTAAAAAACATCATGGAACATACCATATTAATATTGCCTTGTTCATTCTTTCAGCTACTCCGTTCTATTGGGGATTATAAGGCACAAATTTTTTATGTTTGATACCATGTTTGTGAAGCTAGTTTTCAAATTTATTTGATGTATATTTGTTTATGTTATCAGTACGAATAGATCTAATATGATATTGTGCATCATTTTCAATCCATGCATGAAAGTTCTTAAATTTTTCAAAAGGTTTAGATTTTTTCTTTAATAAATAAACCCAACACATTCTAGTGTAGTCATCAATAAATGTCATCATATATTTATTACCATTTGCAAAAGGAACATGAATTGGGTGATCCAGATTTATGAAGGAACGCAATAAAATATATAAATAGACATAAACACAAATATGCAGCGTAAACAATACTTCATTTTATTTAAATCAAATGACTGATACAAACATAATGGAAATAAAAATAGCTAGGGTGTTGGTAGCGTATCTCTGAGAAGAGATGTGACAGCTACAAACCTATAAACTGTGTTACAATGAGGCTCTAGGGCCTATTTATTATTTAGAAACAATAGATAACTCTAAACATCCAAAAACCTAACCTTAGGAGATGAAGCACCAAAACTATGGGCCCTGTTTGGGTAAATTGGTGTTTCAACTTTCCGGGGGCGTAAATTCGGCATACGATCCCCGTTTGAAGCCTATCATACCACGTTAGAAAGATATATATGAGGATTAAAATTTTCGATGTGATCATCATCGGTCCATGGACCCATCTTGCTCCCGGTTTTCCCAAAAAACATCGTTTAGGGCCTCAAAACGGCTCTGGAAGTTCAAGACCCAAAAAACAGCTAAAAATAGTAAGTTGTGCTGCAACTTAAAAACTGAAAGAACTGATGGTGGGGTTTCAAATGGAATAGGTGGGTGGCAATAAATATCCACCTGGATCATTAAGGCCCCAAAACGGCTTCGGGAGTGCAAGACCTGAAAACCGGCTAAAAATAGTAAGTTCTGCTGAATGTGAAAAGCTGCAAGAATTGATGCTGTGGGTCCAAATGCAATAAGTGGGTGGCCACCGATATGCACCTGGATCATTGGGCCACATAAATCAGAATGAATGAGTTCAAGTTTTATATGTGCTCTGGAATGATAATCATAAAAACATTGTTTGTTGTGCTTTGCTAAGATACAATAATCACATTTTTTAAGTTTCCTAGGAATTGTAGGCAAAACCGTAACATCATTTTTCTTCAACAAACAGAGGTTTTCATAGTTCAAGTTTCCAAATCTATAATGCCATAAAATAGTTGATGGAAATTTACATTCAACATAGTGAGAATTGTATGAAAATTTATGTGCATGAGCAGAGGTTCCTTGCAGTTTTAGAAGTTTTTCTTCCTCTATCCCAGTCATGACATGTGAGTGATCTGATTCTTTCTTACCTCAAAACTTCCATCAAATATGTGAATGGAGTGTCCTTGTTGGTGGATGTTGACAAGGTACATTAAGTTTCTCCTCATCTCCGAGAGGTATAAAACATCATGTAGAATAAATTCAGGAAGACCAGGCAATTTGATTCGGATGGTGTGAAGCCCTAATGGCTTGAGTTTTGATGTATCTAAAGTAGGTTCCTCCATCAACATTGTGATTTAATTATTCAAAGAAATATATCCTAAAATTTATGTGGAAATTTTCTCCCGAATCAAGCAAACAAACATATTTCGATGACGCAAGTGAAGCATTGAATAAGTCTTCAGTTACTCCAATGTTGCAATGTGGCACAACATAATGAGTGGACTCGGGTGATTTTCCTTTCCCTTTGTCGGATTTTTACCGTTTCCTTCATTTATTTCCTACCCAATTATGTCCCAAGGTATTTTACATGTGGAATCATCATGTCCATATCTATTGCATCGTATGCAATGAAGACAAAACCTTTCTCCTTAGAAATGTCTGCCCCCCCTGCCTCTTATATTTTTCATTATTATTCCTGTTCAACCACCTCTTCCTCTAGAATAATGGGGTGCACGATTATTCTATTTTTGTGCAAGTCATAAAACTTCTTCAGTAGACCGAGTAGTTGTCTTCTTCCAAAAATCCTCCTCTCTTTCAACAAACCTCTTTTCAAGGGATTCAGAAGTAATATCCTTAAGGTTGTCACTTTTTTGCAATGAATCAAGATAATGTGAATAGTTGGGATATAGTGCCTTGACATAAGCTATGAGAGTAATATATATTTCAACACCAATGGACTTTATGTCATGCATAATGGATCTTACTTATGATGATAAGGCAAGAGGGTCATCATTTTCAAATAAATATTGAACAAGTTGATCATCAATTGAGAAAATTCAAGTTCAAAGCGTGATTAATACAATTCCTTAAACTTCTTTAAGGCTTCAAAATCATTTTAAAATGGATAAATATGACAACGCACCTCTTCGTTTACTGGAACTGCAATCAAGGCATAATCCTTATTTTTCTTGTTTTCCCAAATGGCAAGCTCCTTATCAACAGTGGGATTTTAAGGTGTATTGTCTCCTTCTCCTTCACGAATTAATTTCCTAAGCTCATTGAAAATGGGGGTGTGTTTTATCTCTCGGTACCTCTCATGGTAGTTCTCTTTTCTAGTGGGAACTACTCCCACTATGTATATGAGTGAATGCATCATATGATTTGGTTTAGGCTAAAAATAATTATAATACTTGCAACAAAATTCATGTCTCTGCAACTAATTAATTTGCATATAATTATGTCATCAAATGCAAGCTCACAATATTCAAATAATATATATTTTCTCCCATATAACATATATTATCATATATCATATGGCATAAAATTCCATACCACTCCTACGTCCTTAAAAAAAAACCTTCAGGTATTATAATATAACACTCGCACCCTTTTTTAAAATACTCCATATACACACTTTACTCCATCCACTTTATGATTCTCCTACAAAGCATAGTATGTAAAATTAATCATAAATCATTAAATATGCCACCAATTGGTATTTAAGCAGTTTGCTAGTAAAGTTGGTATCAGAGCCAGTGCAGTTTGTCAATTGGTTCGAGATTGAAGGTCAGTTCTTAAATATACCTCTCTCTTTATTTCTGAAATATAAGATATGGACCCATTCAGAAAATCTGTCTCCTTTAGAGAATTAGAGGAAAGAGAAAATGATAATGCTGAACAAAATCCTCTAAGAGATCCATTTTCTAAGAGTAGTAGTAGAGTAATAAATGAGTCAGAATTGTTATATGAGGAGGTAGAGCCTCAAGCTCGATGGGTTCTTCCAAAAATAGCTGCATCTGAAGTATATGCAGATCTTGCTGTTTGGCATCTTAAAGCTGCCACTCGGATTACCATAAGAGAATCCTTAAGCTCGATTGAGGAAAATTCTGACTGTGTACAATCAATTCCTCTTCTTGATCCCAAGAAACTCCAAGCAGAAGCTCAGAAGCTAGGAACCAAATTCTTACATCTTGGTTTCCTAAGAATAGGAATCCAAGCCCTAACCCATCAGGGTCTTGATACATATGTGTTAGCAACAATCAGAGATCTAACACATAATAAATATACTGATTCCTTAATCGGAGGTATTGTTGCCCCTTTATCTAATGGCCCAGTCTGGTTTGACTGTTATCCCAACTTCTCCGTATCCGTTTTTGATGAAACATTGGCCGATATTCTACAGCTGCAAATCCAAACAAGTGGATTTGATATGAGAAGAAAAAGATAGAATATTTCCATTCAATTTAGAGGTTGTTTCCGTCACACCAGCACATTGTCTCCAGCAGTCCTCCATGCTCCCAGCAGAGACTCTAAAACAAGTGTCGTAGTCATGACCGACCCCAAGAACCAGAAAGTTGAGCATCAAGCCATCAAATGGGAAGATCTCACCTTTCCTAAACATTGGGTCGTAGCAAATCCTAAGCCCATCTCTGATAAGAATATTACTTCTGCTAATATTGTTGAGAGTCAATCCTCTGCAGTCTTGTCATTTCCCAGAAGGTCAACCATAGACAGACGAAGGATTGAACAAGAATGTAAAAAGTCTCCTCTGTATATATCTCCAGAGCTTTCTGATTCTGGTTGCTCTAGTCTTGTAAATACTTCTTGTCAACATTCTGCTTTATTTGAATTAGCCCAGCTTGTAAATTTCCAGCCTCTCAAATTTGACTGTCCACAGTGCCATCAGTTGGTAAATCTTAAGCATCTTGCTGAATGGGTTATCAGACATCAGAACCATAATTCCAGAACAGGTGAAGCCCCTCCGTCTACTTCTATAGCTCCCTGTCCAAATCCAAAATGTTCTGATATTACTTTTCCCCATGAAGATGATCATGTCCTTATGATGCATCTTGTTCCTACTCTGCAAGATGAAGATCCTATATTAACAGAGATGTTCATGAACATGAAATCTCCTAAAGATAAACATGGCCTTGGATACTATAGTCAAAAAGACATCTTGATCCCTGAATGCAGATTCAAAGATCTGCCTGAAGATGTGAAGAAACCATCCATCCCCGAAATACAAAAGTTCTACACATTAATGGATGGCTGTGAAAAACATAAGATCCCTGCTAAATGGATGAAGCATATGATCAATTGGGATTTGTTTAATCACCCAGAAGCTGATGAATTTGCAGCCACACATTCTCCAAAAGAAAAGAAGACATTAGCCTCAGAGTGGAAACAGTTTATGGAAGAAAGAAATACTTGGATTTCTTTCTATTCCTGGAAAAAGGGTAAAGAGTCAGCTATGGTTTTGATGACTGACTCTGCATCTTCTTCTTCCCATTCCTGGACAACTATAGATGGAAGTAAGGTAGAAAATTCTACCATCTATCCTCCTTTCAAAGGGATTGTCCTTGGAGAAGGACAAAACACTGCAAATGCATATCCCATAGTCCAGAAACAAAAATCTTTTAGGAATTGAAAGAAGAGTCTAGACAGTAAGTGAGAAAATAAACTGGACTAACACTACCATAACAGGGCTAGAAAATAATGTGGCAAAAGCTTCAGTTGTGAAATATTAGATGGATCAAATTCAAGTTTCTTTGAATTCTGTAAATAGTGCATTAAATTCTGTACAGTATAATTGTTCTGTTTCTAAAGATTTTTCATTACAATCTTTGAAGAAATTTGATGAAGTAGAAAACTGTATTATAGAACAATCCATTTCTACTCGCTAGCTTGTTACAAATTTTTCTGATAAAGTCCAGAAGATTGATGAAAAGAAATCAGATAAACCAGTCCCTTCAGGATTTCTTCATAAAGGGAAGGCTGTACAAATCCAGAAACCTGTAGATAGATTTCCCAGCCTCTTCCCTAAAGAGTCTGCTCCAAAGTCTCCAAATTTTAAAGTCACCATTGCCTTATTGTTCCATGAGTATGAATATGAAGATCAAGTCCTACCTGTGTATGAGCCTCTTGAAGCCCAATATACTAGGTATTCTCCTCCAGACTTAAATGGCCTTGGTAAGATCATTCCCAGAGAAACCTTTTGGGACCAAAGTCATAAAGAATGGAACATAGACAACTTAACTTCTACCCAGATAAGACAAATGTTGGATCGTATGCTCACAGAGTATAAATTAATGTGTATAGATGGGAAAACAGAAGTAGAGGCATGCAAGACACTGATTCCTTGTTTCACAGGAACTCTAGCTAGATGGTGGGAGCTAGAGTCTTCTCCAGCACTTATTGAAAAAATGGAACAAGAAGTGTTGAAAGATGAGAATGGAGACATAAATTTTCATGAGGATGGTAGACCCATCAATAATATGATCTGTGCTCTTACAGCATTGATCCAGCAGACATTCTGTGGAGATGACCCCAACATTTCAGATCAGAATGAAATGATACTCATGAATCTGAAATGCAGGAATATAAACCAGTATGAAGATTTTCACAGAGACTGGATTCAAAGAATCTTCATGGTCAAAGATCCCAAAAACCTGCTCTGGAAACAGGTTTATCTTGCAGCCTTGCCTTCAAAGTTGGTTGATATTCTAAAGTTGCAAGAAGCTTTCCAGTTACCTTTGGAAGCCTATCTCTGGGGTCAGATGTACATTGTCATAACCAGAGTATTAATTACTCTTTGTACCAGTTCTAAGGTCAATAAATCTATTGATAAATTAAACAGATTGCCTGGTACTAAGTCTTTTTGCAGTAAGTATGGCATTACAGTTGATGATCCTTTGGTAAAGAAAAAAAAGTCAAAGAAGAAGGCCAAAAATACTTACAGGAGAAGTCAGCCTTATTCTTACCACATGTCTACCAAGAAGATCTCTGAGCTCAAGCGCTCCAAGCCTCAAAGAAATCCATACCCGAAGCCTGCTCATAGGGGATATTATAAATATACCCCTAAGACACATTACTATGAACCACATGACATTCATCCTCGAAGTGAAAAGATGAAGAGGATGCAAGAACAGACTTGTTGGATCTGTGGAAAAGTAGGACATACATCTCATATGTGTCCTGATGCGCAAGAGTCAAGGAAAGGGTTGGGTAAGAAAACTCAACACAAATACAAAGGTAAAAAACAAGTCAAAACTGAAGTAACATGTACCAGATGTGGTTCTCTTTTCCATAAAATAGAAGATTGTCACACACTGATGCTACAACAAGCCCAAGCACAGTCTTCTTCTGTGTCTAGTTCTGATTATTCTTCCTCAGAATCTGATATTGAGAAATTTAATGCTTATTGTGAATGTTCTGATTCTAACAATTGTAAATGCCAGTGTTCTACCTCAGATTCAGGTTTTTCATCAGATGACCAACTTGCTGAAGAATTTTCAGGAAAAGTTAAAGTTCTCATGGCTCAAACTACTGACGATGATATGAAGATATTTTCACACATATGAGCCATGGAAGATGGTGATCTGAAGAATAGACTGCTTGATGCATTCATGCAGCCTTCTTCTAGTTCTTCCTCCAGTTCCAAATCTAACAAGAAGACACTTTTTCTTGATGCTTCTTATGAACAAAATACCCGAAGTTATCTCTGCCAACACCAAGATAGCAAAGTTCGTGCACTCACTTTGGGGGAGGTGAGTAGGGAGATACACTTGCTGAAAGGTGAAATTTCTTCCCTAAAACTAAAAGTTTCAAATCTAGAGAAAGGGAAACAAGAAACAACTCCTATTGTTTCAGGTAGACATACAAATTTTATTATTCATAATACTCCTTCATACTCTGTTCCTGAAAAACCCAAGGTTGAAGTTACAGCGGGAAAATTTGATACAGACTTTGGGATTAGAGATATGCAAGTCCTTTCAATCCAGTATCAGCATCATCATGTCCAAGTCAATGTTTGTGTGCAAGGAATTACCTACAAAGTAGTTGCATTAATTGATTCAGGCGCAGATGTGAACATTCTTTCAAAAAATATTGTCCCATCAAGATATTGGGTTGCTGCATCCAGAAATGTCATAGGACTAGGAGATAAAGTCCTAGAATATGAGATTCCAAAAGCAATGGTATATTTTGATTCTCACTGCAAACTGCTTAAATGGCAGACTGGCCTTGTCAAGTTTCTCCTTTGTCAGACTCTTTAAATTTCTTTACACGAACCCAACTGTGAACCCATACATGAACCTACTATCACATTCACACTTCTTTCGGCTCTCTCTGCAGCTTCCTTCGCCTTTTCTTGGCCTACTCCGTGTCCCTTGGTGATTTCGCGAACCTCTGGTGAAATTATGGCCAACTTTCAAGAATTAAAGAGTAACAAACAGTGTCTTGACAGACATTCATAAAGCTCAGAGTTACAGTTCTTAAATGCGGAATGAAAACTTGCTCTCTTTACTAATCTCAGAAATGAAATTACATCAAATCTCTTTACAGGACTCAGATCTCTTACCACAGATTGACTGTAGTGGCGTTTACCAGACTTATTCTACTCAATAATGAGCGAGCATCACTGGAGGCTTTCTGGCCAACTTACAGACTCTGTCTCAGAGTTCCATATTGACACAACACACAATATACATACTCGATGTATGATCAGGCCACTTTAGGTTCTTGCCTATGCCGAGCACATAGACGCGCAGGCTTCTCTGATCACCTAAAGACTTGAGTCTTGGCACCGTGATGCAAGAAGATCGCGAGACTTCGCACAGATGCAGAGCAGGGAGCTTCGGCTCGTCTCAGACAAAAACAAATCTAGACTCTAGACTCTCCGAATGCGAATGCCGAAGAATGAGCCTTAACCCTCTATATATAGGAAATGAGGGAGGACAAACATTTGTTCGGTCCGTCGGATTATTGACACGTGGAGGAGAATCATGGCTTTCACGTAACACTGAAGTGACATCCGCACCGAGATTCGTCCATCCGACACTAACATGTGATATGTGTGTGGAGTACACTGTGGATGCCTTTTCTGTACAAGGCCCACGAGGAAACATCACTTATTTCATACACGGAGGATGCTTTTTCGAACAGGTGAAAAGCCCTCGGGAAAAGACCTGTCACTGTAGACCTGTGACTAGGTATCAATACAGCATGGATACTTTTGTTTTAGCGGAGTCCACTAGAACCGCTTGTACTGGTTTCTGGCTGATCTAATATAGTGATTCCGGGAAATCTGATTTTTGGATAATCATCATCCCATACCTTGGTGTATATTCTTCAGACAATCATGGGTTTATTTAATATGATTTGGTGTTTAATTTTTGTTAGGACCAACCATTGGTGTTGCATATTTTTATATTAGTCTAGAATAGGATTTACCATTTTATATTCTAATTGGCTCATATCTTTGACTGTTTGGCATGGACTATGAAAACATTCTCCCCAACTTCTTTCTAAACAGTCATTACATTGTCTTTGGAAATATGCTTCATAAAACTGTGGATCCATACTATAAGCACTTAGCCCATAGTCAAACCACCAAGCCTCTGTCCATGGACATGCATAATGGGATTGGTTTATCCAAGTGGGTCCAAATCTGAGCTTAGTGTGATGTGTTTCACTCTGACCATGTTTATTTAATAGATTCCACCAGAGTTGTTTATAACCTGCAAAATTGTACACAGTGTCAGGAAAAATCAAGTCAGGATTGTTACCTGGCCATGTCTGATATCTTCTTCCCGTATATTCTTCTGGCCACCGTGTGCGGTTGATAGTATAGGATTTATAATAAATCTTTGTTCTGTCACTGCCACCAGTACAAATGACAGACAGATCACAGAAATCTTGTGAGAGGGATCTGTCAGCTTCATGTGAAGCTATCATACTAGTAGAGTATACCATGTCATGTATCCATCGATTTCCTTTCGGATATACTCTTCTTTCTGGTACAAGATGCAGGATGTTAGTATGATTTTGCAAATCTGCATCAAGTATTTTAGTGTTGCGGAGTTGCCACGTAGGTCTCAACTTTTCTTTATAAACTGCCCATGACTCATCATCAGATATAGATCTAAGTGTTTCTATTTGTTGGGCATGATCCCACTTAGTTATGATGACCATTACATATTCATTTTCTTCTATTTGATCACCAGGTTGTTCTTGATGCTGGATGAATTCTCTGCTGGGGAAATCTGGCAAAGAGTTATCAACTCCCCTAATATGCTCTATTGCAAAGTCAAAATTTGCAAACAATGCTTGCCACCTTGCAAATTTTGCATCTTCAGGATTTTTGATAACTTTGTTAATTACTTTTGCTAAGGCCTGAGCATCTGTCCTTAGCAAAAAGAATTTATTTACCAAATGAATAGAAAATTTAATCACACAGTTCCATGCAACTTTTACTTCTTGTTCTATGGTGGAGTAGTTTTTCTCAGCTTTACTCCATGTGCCTGATGCATACTGCACAATTATTTCTTCATTCTTCTGACTCTTGTCATATGGACTTTGTTTAAGCACACCTCCCCATCCAAGATTACTAGCATCTGATTCAACAATCTTAAAATATCCATCTTCCGCAACATGAAGAATGGGGAGTTTTCTCACCTTGGCTTTGATCTGTCGAACTGCTTCTGTATGGGCTCTGGTCCAAGGCTTTGGATTTTTTATGAGTCTCTGATTTAATAGAGACCTATCAAGTGCACAGTTAGAATAGAAATTGCTTACATAGTTTAAGCAGCCCAAAAATCTTTGCAGCTGGGTTTTATCCAGAATGATGTCTGGAAATTTGTCTGCAAATTCAATGGCATGATTTTGCAAAGCAATTAATCCATTCTCTATAGTGTGCCCTAGAAAATTTATCTTAGTCTTACAGAGTTCCATTTTTTTCTTACTTAAGAATAAGCCGTTTCTTTTAACAAGCTTCATAAAAATCTTCAGATGTCTGAAATGATCTTGAAGATTTTTGGAGAATATTAGGAGATCATCAATGTATGCCAATAACCATTCTGCATAGGGTTTGAAAATAGAATCCATTACCTTCTGGAACTTAGAAGGTGCATGCTTGAGCCCGAATGGCATGAAATTCCACTCATAGTGGCCTGCTGGAATGCTGAATGCAGTTTTCCACTTATCTTTTTCAGCTATGGCCACTTGCCAGAAACCGGATTTGAGATCAAACTTCGAAAACACTTTGTCTCCTGCTATCCTTCCCAATAGATCTTCTTTATGTGGGATAGGATAAGTATCATCTGCAAGAACAGAATTAAGAGGTTTATAGTTAATAACTAACCTGGGTATTCCTCTTATCTGTTCACTTCTCTTATTGACGTAGAAGCCATAGCAGTTCCAGGGACTGCTTGACTCCCTGACCAGCTTTCTCTGCAACAACTGATCAATTTCTTTTTCACAGAGCTCACGATATTCTTTGTTCATTGGTATGGCTCTGGATTTTCAAGGTCTGCTCGTATAGCCTTCTTTATAGGGCAGCTCAATACTATGCTGTTTACGATGCCAGAATGCATTTGGTTCTTCTGAGCAGCATGTGTCTTCAAACTTTTTCTATAATTCGGAAATTTGTTTCTGATTTTCTGGTGAATTCAATTGTTCTTCAATTCTGATCAAGCTCTTGTGGGCTTTGAGTTTAGCAAGACTATCTTCTGCTTTCTTAAGCTCCTGCATGGCTTGTACCATGGTTGAGATTATTGGTCTTGAGATATAAGGCAAATTGATTCTCTTTCCCTTTTTGTCTGGAGTGGGCATTGTAATGAAATACCCGGCCTTATTGTATTTTGATCTCCATGAACCATGTGGTTCAACAGCTACAAGAAAAATGTTACCCAAAATACAATCGACTGGAATATCTGCAACTGCAAACTTCATTTTCAAACAGTGAGAATCAAAACAGACCATTGCTTTTGGAATCTCATATTCTAGGACTTTATCTCCAAGTCCTATGACATTTCTGGATGCAGCAACCCAATATCTTGATGGGACAATCTTTTTTGAAAGAATGTTCACATCTGCGCCTAAATCAATTAATGCAACTACTTTGTAGGTAATTCCTTGCACACAAACATTGACTTGGACATGATGATGCTGATACTGGATTGCAAGGACTTGCATATCTCTAATCCCAAAGTCTGTATCAATTTTTCCCGCTGTAACTTCAACCTTAGGTTTTTCAGGAACAAAGTATGAAGGAGTATTATGAATAATAAAATTTGTATGTCTGCCTGAAACAATAGGAGTTGTTTCTTGTTTCCCTTTCTCTAGATTTGAAACTTTTACTACAGGGACCTCTCACACAGGTTTTCACTGCAAACTGCTTAAATGGCAGACTGGCCTTGTCAAGTTTCTCCTTTGTCAGACTCTTTAAATTTCTTTATACGAACCCAAATGTGAACCCATACATGAACCTACTATCACATTCACACTTCTTTCAGCTCTCTCTGCGGATTCCTTCGCCTTTTCTTGGCCTACCTCATGTCCCTCGGTGATTTCGCGAACCTCTGGCGAACTTATGGCGAACTTTCGAGAATTAAAGAGTAAAAAACAGTGTCTTGACAGACATTCATAAAGCTCAGAGTTACAGTTCTTAAATGCGGAATGAAAACTTGCTCTCTTTATTAATCTCAGAAATGAAATTACATCAAAGCTCTTTACAGGACTCAGATCTCTTACCAGAGATTGACTGTAGTGGCGTTTACCAGACTTATGCTACTCAATAATGAGCGAGCATCACTGGAGGCTTTCTGGCCAACTTACAGACTTTGTCTCAGAGTTCTATATTGACACAACACACAATATACAGACTCGATCTATGATCAGGCCACTTTAGGTTCTTGCCTATGCCGAGCACATAGACACGCAGGCTTCTCTGATCACCTAAAGACTTGAGTCTTGGTACCGTGATGCAAGAAGATCGTGAGACTTCGCGCAGATGCAGAGTAGGGAGCTTCAGCTCGACTCAGACACAAACAAATCTAGACTCTAGACTCCCCGAATGCGAATGCCGAAGAATGAGCCTTAACCCTCTATATATAGTAAATGAGGGGGGACAAACATTTGTTCGGTCCGTCGGATTATTGACACGTGGAGGAGAATCATGGCTTTCGGGTAACACCGAAGTGACATCCGCACCGAGATTCGTCCATCCGACACTAACATGTGATATGTGTGTGGAGTACACTGTGGATGCCTTTTCTGTACAAGGCCCATGATGAAACATCACTTATTTCATACACGGAGGATGCTTTTTCGAATAGGTGAAAAGCCCTCGGGAAAAGACCTGTCACTGTAGACCCGTGACTAGGTATCAATACAGCATGGTTACTTTTGTTTTAGTGGAGCCCACTAGAACCACTTGTACTGGTTTCCGGCTGATCTAATATAGTGATTCCGGGAAATATGATTTTTGGATAATCATCATCCCATGCCTTGGTGTATATTCTTCGGACAATCATGGGTTTATTTAATATGATCTGGTGTTTAATTTTTGTTAGGACCAACCATTGGCGTTGCATATTTTTATATGAGTCTAGAATAGGATTTACCATTTTATATTCTAATTGGATCATATCTTTGACTGTTTGGCATGGACTGTGAAAACATTCTCCCCAACTGCTTTCTAAACAGTCATTACATTGTCTTTGGAAATAGGCTTCATAAAACTGTGGATCCATACTATAAGCACTTAGCCCATAGTCAAACCACCAATCCTCTGTCCATGGACATGCATAATGGGATTGGTTTATCCAAGTGGGTCCAATTCTGAGCTTAGTGTGATGTGTTTCACTCCGACCATCTTTATTTAATAGATTCCACCAGAGTTGTTTATAACCTGCAAAATTGTACATAGTGTCAGGAAAAATCAAGTTAGGATTGTTACCTGGCCATGTCTGATATCTTCCTCCCGTATATTCTCCTGGCCACCGTGTGCGGTTGATAGTATAGGATTTATAATAAATCTTTGTTCTGTCGCTGCCACCAGTACAAATGACAGACAGATCACAGAAATTTTGTGAGAGGGATCTTTCAGCTTCATGTGAAGCTATCATACTAGTAGAGTATACCATGTCATCTATCCATCGATTTCCTTTCGGATATACTCTTCTTTCTGGTACAAGATGCAGGATGTCAGTATGATTTTGCAAATTTGCATCAAGTATTTTAGTGTTGCGGAGTTTCCACGTAGGTCTCCACTTTTCTTTATAAACTGCCCATGACTCATCATCAGATATAGATCTGAGTGTTTCTATTTGTTGGGCATGATCCCACTCAGTTATGATGACCATTACATATTCATTTTCTTCTATTTGATCACCAGGTTGTTCTTGATGCTGGATGAATTCTCTGCTGAGGAAATCTGGAAAAGAGTTATCAACTCCCCTAATATGCTCTATTGCAAAGTCAAAATTTGCAAACAATTCTTGCCACCTTGCAAATTTCGCATCTTCAGGATTTTTGATAACTTTGTTAATTACTTTTGCTAAGGCCTGAGCATCTGTCCTTAGCAAAAAGAATTTATTTACCAAATGAATAGAAAATTTACTCACACAGTTCCATGCAGCTTTTACTTCTTGTTCTATGGTGGAGTAGTTATTCTCAGCTTTACTCCATGTGCCTGATGCATACTGCACAACTGTTTCTTCATTCTTCTGACTCTTGTCATTTGGCCTTTGTTTAAGCACACCTCCCCATCCAAGATTACTAGCATCTAATTTAACAATCTTAAAATATCCATCTTCTGCAACATGAAGAATGGGGAGTTTTCTCACCTTGGCTTTGATCTGTCGAACTGCTTCTGTATGGGCTCTGGTCCAAGGCTTTGGATTTTTTCTGAGTCTCTCATTTAATAGAGACCTATCAAGTGCACAGTTAGAATAGAAATTGCTTACATAGTTTAAGCAGCCCAAAAATATTTTCAGCTGGGTTTTATCCAGAATGATGTCTGCAAATTTGTCTGCAAATTAAATGGCATGATTTTGCAAAGAAATTAATCCATTCTCTATAGTGTGCCCTAGAAACTTTATCTTAGTCTTACAGAGTTCCATTTTTTTCTTACTTAAGACTAAGCCATTTCTTTTAACAAGCTTCATAAAAATCTTCAGATGTCTGAAATGATCTTGAAGATTTTTGGAGAATATTAGGAGATCATCAATGTATGCCAATAACCATTCTGCATAGGGTTTGAAAATAGAATCCATTACCTTATGGAACTTAGATGGTACATGCTTGAGCCCGAATGGCATGACATTCCACTCATAGTGGCCTGCTGTAATGCTGAATGCAGTTTTCCACTTATCTTTTTCAGCTATGGCCACTTGCCAGAAACCGGATTTGAGATCAAACTTCGAAAACACTTTGGCTCCTGCTATCCTTCCCAATAGATCTCCTTTATGTGGGATAGGATAAGTATCATCTGCAAGAACAGAATTAAGAGGTTTATAGTTAATAACTAACCTGGCTATTCCACTTATCTGTTTACTTCTCTTATTGACGTAGAAGCCATAGCAGTTCCAGGGACTGCTTGACTCCCTGATCAGCTTTCTCTGCAACAACTGATCAATTTCTTTTTCACAGAGCTCACGATATTCTTTGTTCATTGGTATGGCTCTGGATTTGCAAGGTCTGCTCGTATAGCCTTCTTTATAGGGAAGCTCAATACTATGTTGTTTTCGATGCCAGAATGCATTTGGTTCTTCTGAGCAGCATGTGTCTTCGAACTTATTCTGTAATTCAGAAATTTGTTTCTGAATTTCTGGTGAATTCAATTGTTCTTCAATTCTGATCAAGCTCTTGTGGTCTTTGAGTTCAGCAAGAATGTCTTCTGCTTTCTTAAGCTCCTGCATGGCTTTTACCATGGTTGAGATTATTGGTCTTGAGATATAAGGAAAATTGATTCTCTTTCCCTTTTTGTCTTGAGTGGGCATTGTAATGAAATACCCGGCCTTATTGTCTTTTGATCTCCATGAACCATGTGGTTCAACAGCTACAAGAAAAATGTTACCCAAAATACAATCGACTGGAATATCTGCAACTGCAAACTTCATTTTCAAACAGTGAGAATCAAAACAAACCATTGCTTTTGGAATCTCATATTCTAGGACTTTATCTCCTAGTCCTATGACATTTCTGGATGCAGCAACCCAATATCTTTATGGGACAATATTTTCTGAAAGAATGTTCACATCTGCGCCTGAATCAATTAATGCAACTAATTTGTAGGTAATTCCTTGCACACAAACATTGACTTGGACATGATGATGCTGATACTGGATTGCAAGGACTTGCATATCTCTAATCCCAAAGTCTGTATCATTTTTTCCCGTTGTAACTTCAACCTTGGGTTTTTCAGGAACAGAGTATGAAAGAGTATTATGAATAATAAAATTTGTATGTCTGCCTGAAACAATAGGAGCTGTTTCTTGTTTCCCTTTCTCTAGATTTGAAAATTTTAGTTTTAGGGCAGAAATTTCACCTTTCAGCAAGTGTATCTCCCTACTCACCTCCCCCAAAGTGAGTGCACGAAATTTTCTATCTTGGTGTTGGCGGAGATAACTTCGGGTATTTTGTTCATAAGAAGCATCAAGAAAAAGTGGCTTCTTGTTAGATTTGGAACTGGAGGAAGAACTGGAAGAAGGCTGCATGAATGCATCAAGCCGTCTATTCTTCATATCACCATCTTCCATGGCTAGGATGTGTGAAAATATCTTCATATCATCGTCAGTAGTTTGAGCCATGAGAACTTTAACTTTGCCTGAAAATTCTTCAGCAAGTTGGTCATCTGATGAAAAACCCGAATCTGAGGTAGAACGCTGGCATTTACAATTGTCAGATACAGAACATTAACAATAAGCATTAACTTGCTCAATATCAAATTCTGAGGAAGAATAATCAGAACTAGACACAGAAGAAGACTGTGCTTGGGCTTGTTGTAGCATCAGTGTGTGACAATCTTCTATTTTATGGAAAAGAGAACCACATCTGGTACATGTTACTTCATTTTTGACTTGTTTTTTACCTTTGTATTTTTGTTGAGTTTTCTTACCCAACCCTTTCCTTGACTCTTGTGCATCAGGACACATATGAGATGTATGTCCTGCTTTTCCATAGATCCAACAAGTCTGTTCTTGCATCCTCTTCATCTTTTCACTTCGAGGATGAATGTCATGTGGTTCATAGTAATGTGTCTTAGGGGTATATTTAGAATATCCCCTATGAGCAGGCTTCGGGTATGGCTTTTTTTGAGGCTTGGAGCGCTTGAGCTCAGAGATCTTCTTGGTAGACATGTGGTAAGAATAAGGCTGACTTCTCCTGTAAGTCTTTTTGGCCTTCTTCTTTGACTTTCTTTTCTTTACCAAAGGATCATCAACTGTAATGCCATACTTACTGCAAAAAGACTTAGTACCAGGCAATATGTTTAATTTATCAATAGATTTATTGATCTTAGAACTGGTACAAAGAGTAATTAATACTTTGGTAATGATACTATACATCTGACCCCAGAGATAGGCTTCCAAAGGTAACTAGAAAGCTTCTTGCAACTTTAGAATATCAACCAACTTTGAAGGCAAGGCTGCAAGATAAACCTGTTTCCAGAGCAGGTTTTTAGGATCTTTGACCAAGAAGATTCTTTGAATCCAGTCTCTATGAAAATCTTCATACTGGTTTATATTCCTGCATTTCAGATTCATGAGTATCATTTCATTCTGATCTGAAATGTTGGGGTCATCTCCACAGAATGTCTGCTGGATCAATGTTGTAAGAGCACAGATCATATTATTGATGGGTCTACCATCCTCATGAAACTCTATGTCTCCATTCTCATCTTTCAGCACTTCTTGTTCCATTTTTTCAATAAGTGCTGGAGAAGACTCTAGCTCCCACCATCTAGCTAGAGTTCCTGTGAAACAAGGAATCAGTGTCTTGCATGCCTCTACTTCTGTTTTCCCATCTATACACATTAATTTATACTCTGTGAGCATACGATCCAAAATTTGTCTTAACTGGGCAGAAGTTAAGTTGTCTATGTTCCATTCTTTATGAATTTGGTCCCAAAAGGTTTCTCTGGGAATGATCTTACCAAGGCCATTTAAGTCTGGAGGAGAATACCTAGTATATTGGGCTTCAAGAGGCTCATACACAGGTAGGACTTGATCTTCAGATTCAGACTCATGGAACAATGAGGAAATGGTGACTTTAAACTTTGGAGACTTTGGAGCAGACTCTTTAGGGAAGAGGCTGGGAAATCTATCTACAGGTTTCTGGATTTGTACAGCCTTCCCTTTATGAAGAAATCCTGAAGGGACTGGTTTGTCTGATTTCTTTTCATCAATCTTCTGGACTTTATCAGAAAAATTTGTAACAAGCTAGCGAGTAGAAATGGATTGTTCTATAATACAGTTTTCTACTTCATCAAATTTCTTCAAAGATTGTAATGAAAAATCTTTAGAAACAGAACAATTATACTGTACAGAATTTAATGCACTATTTACAGAATTCAAAGAAACTTGAATTTGATCCATCTAATATTTCACAACTGAAGCTTTTGCCACATTATTTTCTAGCCCTGTTATGGTAGTGTTAGTCCAGTTTATTTTCTCACTTACTGTCTAGACTCTTCTTTCAATTCCTAAAAGATTTTTGTTTCTGGACTATGGGATATGCATTTGCAGTGTTTTGTCCTTCTCCAAGGACAATCCCTTTGAAAGGAGGATAGATGGTAGAATTTTCTACCTTACTTCCATCTATAGTTGTCCAGGAATGGGAAGAAGAAGATGCAGAGTCAGTCATCAAAACCATAGCTGACTCTTTACCCTTTTTCCAGGAATAGAAAGAAATCCAAGTATTTCTTTCTTCCATAAACTGTTTCCACTCTGAGGCTAATGTCTTCTTTTCTTTTGGAGAATGTGTGGCTGCAAATTCATCAGCTTCTGGGTGATTAAACAAATCCCAATTGATCATATGCTTCATCCATTTAGCAGGGATCTTATGTTTTTCACAGCCATCCATTAATGTGTAGAACTTTTGTATTTCGGGGATGGATGGTTTCTTCACATCTTCAGGCAGATCTTTGAATCTGCATTCAGGGATCAAGATGTCTTTTTGACTATAGTATCCAAGGCCATGTTTATCTTTAGGAGATTTCATGTTCATGAACATCTCTGTTAATATAGGATCTTCATCTTGCAGAGTAGGAACAAGATGCATCATAAGGACATGATCATCTTCATGGGGAAAAGTAATATCAGAACATTTTGGATTTGGACAGGGAGCTATAGAAGTAGACGGAGGGGCTTCACCTGTTCTGGAATTATGGTTCTGATGTCTGATAACCCATTCAGCAAGATGCTTAAGATTTACCAACTGATGGCACTGTGGACAGTCAAATTTGAGAGGCTGGAAATTTACAAGCTGGGCTAATTCAAATAAAGCAGAATGTTGACAAGAAGTATTTACAAGACTAGAGCAACCAGAATCAGAAAGCTCTGGAGATATATACAGAGGAGACTTTTTACATTCTTGTTCAATCCTTCGTCTGTCTATGGTTGACCTTCTGGGAAATGACAAGACTGCAGAGGATTGACTCTCAACAATATTAGCAGAAGTAATATTCTTATCAGAGATGGGCTTAGGATTTGCTACGACCCAATGTTTAGGAAAGGTGAGATCTTCCCATTTGATGGCTTGATGCTCAACTTTCTGGTTCTTGGGGTCGGTCATGACTACGACACTTGTTTTAGAGTCTCTGCTGGGAGCATGGAGGACTGATGGAGACAATGTGCTGGTGTGACGGAAAAAACCTCTAAATTGAATGGCAATATTCTGTCTTTTTCTTCTCATATCAAATCCACTTGTTTGGATTTGCAACTGTAGAATATCAGCCAATGTTTCATCAAAAACTGATACGGATAAGTTGGGATAACAGTCAAACCAGACTGGGCCATTAGATAAAGGGGCAACAATACCTCCGATTAAGGAATCAGTATATTTATTATGTGTTAGATCTCTGATTGTTGCTAACACATATGTATCAAGACCCTGATGGGTTAGGGCTTGGATTCCTATTCTTAGGCAACCAAGATGTAAGAATTTGGTTCCTAGCTTCTGAGCTTCTGCTTGGAGTTTCTTGGGATCAAGAAGAGGAATTGATTGTACACAGTCAGAATTTTCCTCAATCGAGCTTAATGATTCTTTTATGGTAATCCGAGTGGCAGCTTTAAGATGCCAAACAACAAGATCTGCATATACTTCAGATGCAGCTATCTTTGGAAGAACCCATCGAGCTTGAGGCTCTACCTCCTCATATAACAATTCTGACTCATTTATTACTCTACTACTACTCTTAGCAAACATATCTCTTAGAGGATTTTGTTCAGCATTATCATTTTCTCTTTCCTCTAATTCTCTAAAGGAGACAGATTTTCTGAATGGGTCCATATCTTATATTTCAGAAATAAAGAGAGAGATATATTTAAGAACTGACCTTCAATCTCGAACCAGTTGACAAACTGCACTGGCTCTGATACCAATTTTACTGCAGGGACCTCTCACACAAGTTTGCACTGCAAACTGCTTAAATGGCAGACTGGCCTTGTCAAGTTTCTCCTTTGTCAGACTCTTTAAATTTCTTTATACGAACCCAACTGTGAACGCATACACGAACCTACTATCACATTCACACTTCTTTTGGCTCTCTCTGTGGCTTCCTTCGCCTTTTCTTGGCCTACTCCGTGTCCCTTGGTGATTTCGCGAACCTCTGGCGAACTTATGGCGAACTTTAAAGAATTAAAGAGTAACAAACAGTGTCTTGATAGAAATTCATAAAGCTCAGAGTCACAGTTCTTAAATGCTGAATGAAAACTTGCTCTCTTTATTAATCTCAGAAATGAAATTACATCAAAGCTCTTTACAGGACTCGGATCTCTTACCAGAGATTGACTGTAGTGGCGTTTACCAGACTTTTGCTACTCAATAATGAGCGAGCATCACTGGAGGCTTTCTGGCCAACTTACAGACTCTTTAAAACTCATGCTTATTATTTTAAAAGTTACCATATGCATACATTAAAGGATATTTAAATAATTCAATGCACACCTTATGAAACATGGTCATTCAGAGCATTTGATAATAATAATATATCGACATGCACCATATATTATTTTTATAGAAGAGGCATACCATTAAGACGTATGTAGAGTACACTGCATAATATTTCAAAATATTTAACGCACCATATACCATACACAAGTACCACCTCTCAATGTTGAACACACTAAACGCAGAGGTCTTAATGAAAAAAAAAGCGAACAACACTTTCAAGAACAAGCCACAGCCTTACAGTCTTCAAACTCTCCATATGAAACAATGGTCATACGCATGAGCATAGGTAGATTATCTCAGTAGCCACGTTGTTCTCTTCCATTGCACCACACCTCAATGTAGAACCAATGAAAATTTTCCACTTGATTTGAAAGAGTATAAGTTAATGCATGCACAACTCTTTAGATTCATAACCAGCGATAGAAAATATTCAAAACTCAATGCATAGGGAATTAATATCTCCAACAACACAATTTAGAGAATAATCAATACTTCGAGAGTCGATGCAGAGGAATAGAGCATTCACTGGACAAAGAACATAACAAGGAATCTAGTAGTGGATAGGAGTTCCACGAGCAGAGAAACTAATTTTGGGAGTTGGTTGTGATACCGTGTCAAGCCAGGGGTAACTCGATTAATATTATTGATACTTTGCAGTAAGATAGAACATTTATATATACATGGAGAGGGAGACTATTTGGTTTCATCTCCCAATGTCTCTTTGTCTTCCAATTCCCTTTAGTTTGTTATTTACAATATTTACATGGATTTACCTAATCCCAAATATTAGGTGTCAACAAGTATAGTTGTGGCTTAAATCTTAGTTGATGCATCAATGGGAGAGAACATGAGTTCCATGTTCCAATAAACCATAAGATTCCAAAATTGGAGCCATCAATTGACCAAGATGAGTAGACCTGAGAATTAGTCTATGTTAAGTCATATTCGAGAGTAGGAAGAAGGCAAGGATTTCTTCCAAGAGGACAATTCCACAGCTACAGTTATGGGTATAATTGTCAAAGGAGGTGAAAAAGCATACAATAAATAGGAAACGAAGCTTGATAGGTTCTAGAGGAAGGGACCCTGAGATGTCAAAATTTAAAGAAAAGGAGGAGATTCAGTGAGGTGTCAGTGGAGGGTCAGTTTCAGTTCATTACTGAGCATGAGAAAAGGCTCAAGGATATATGTGGAAAATAAGACTGATGTTTTGGATGAATGCAAGGAAGCAAGAAAGAACATGATTAGGAAATCATGAAAAATTTTAAGCCCAGGAGTTTGATACAGGAAAATTGACTCACCAAATTGGAAATCAATTCAGAAATACTTCCAGAAGAAGCGGTGTGGAAGTTAAAGAAAAAGAACATGTTTTCCTTGATTTTTTTTGTAATTTTCAATCAATTTGTAAGCATCTAGAAGGTGTGAGCTTGAATGAATAGGATTCCTCTTATTTCTATTAAGATTTGTTTTTCTCCTTTATATGGGTAACCTGTGATGTCAAGAGGACAACTAGTTTCAATGTAAAACTAGGTCGAATGTCACCACGCCAAAAGAGGTTGTGTGTGTAATCTTGTTATTTTTATCTAAGTGTCGAGTGTGTAACAGAGCTGGGAAAAAGTTCATGTAATAAAAGTTAATAAAGGAAAAATAATAGCATTGTTAAGGGACACTTATTCCAAGTTGAATATTGTGCAAATATATCCTAGTGGGCATCACTCGATATATATTTTATGGCTAAGGAAAATTGGCAAAGGAAATGATAAGGGATTAAAGAGGAAAAAAGTATTTTTGGCACATTTATTTATGAAAATAAAGGAAATTAAGAGAAAAGGGAGGTGAAATGTCACAAGTTGCATGTGATGAGGAAAATGAAGTAAAATAATGGAAAATGAAGAAAATAGAGGCCTAATTGATAAAAAGGCTTCTAAGGATTAGTTGGTACATTTTGTCAGTTGAGTTTTGTAGCTCTCTCATTATTCTCACTCTCTCTAACTATTGGATATAGTAGAGTTTTCTTGGAGCATTTCAGCATTGGGCGAAGAAGGTGGAAAGGAAGAAAATGAAGAGCAAGGAAAGGAAGGGAAACAAAATATCATGAAAGGAAGACAAGGATCTAGTAGCTTCAGCAGGAAAAATTGCCAGTAACATGTTGCATGTGTGATTTCCTAGATGGTTTTGACATGCATGGCTTATGCATGTTGGTATATGGTTCTCTTATTTTTTGTGGCATGGTTTTTTCGGGTTTTGAAAGTGGTTTTCAACCTTGCCTTGCCTTTTTTCTGGATTCCATGTGTGTTGGTATTTTGATCTCAATTTTGATCTTTGGAATTGTCGAATGAATTTTAGAATCCGGGGTGGAGGTGGTCTCAAGGAAAATTCCCAAAGGTCTAGTAAACGCTTAAACAATTTTGGCGGAAGCATGAAGGTGGTGTCTTGGTTTAGGGCCTAGTAATATAGGATTGGATTGCGGTAAATCCAGAGAGACAGGGAGATGAAAAATTCCTCAAGGATAGTGATGGATTCCGGATTTCTTTCCAAGATTGGTCTAGTTTTGTGATCATAGCACTAGTTTTGGTGTGATCACATTATGGTGAGGGTGGAGGTGGTTTAAGCTCTGTATTCCCTTGGTTTTGTATTGGATTGGTTTATCCATTATATCCCACATTCATGCTTGGAATATGGCATGGAGGTGAATCATTAAAGAGAGATTTGGCTCAGCCATGTCTGTGGTCAGGTGGTACGTGGAAGTCCTGGGCCTCGTCAGTTGTTGCCTATCATTAAGGAAAGCTAAGTTTTCTTTATTTTGTACTTATTAATGAGGGGATTTAATTGTTGTTACCTCACCGTTATTTCCATGCTTGTGTTAGTTATGAGCATCGTTAAATGACCGGTTCATGTCATGGTTATTTCATGTATTTACTTGTAAATGTTAATATAATGGATGAAAGACCTAATTGATGCGATATTTGTCCAAGGAAGAGGATGGAGATCCTTCTTGAAATTTCTCATAATATTTTTTAACCACGTCTTCTCTATCTTGTATCCTAGACCTATAGTTTTCATGTATGCCAAGTGTTTGACAAAATTTCAATCTCTGTTGGGGATGGTCAAGCCTAGTCCTGAAGTCAATTTTTGGTTATTTGTCATTTTCCTCATGTGTTTGAATGTTTTGACAGCTACATGAATTTTTTGGTAGTGTCCGAGATTCTAGGCTTAAAACGTGCCTTAAATTCCATGGACATGTGCATAGTTTTGGGAAATTGAGTCCCTAGCTACACGCATTCCCATGTTGTGGGAGCATCCAAAGCCTCCCAAATGCACCCTTTCCCATATCAAGGGAGTATCTAAGGTTTTTCTTCGGAAAAAACTGAGTGGGACCTAGGGACAGTCAGATTAATGGCTCAGATAGCCTCTGGGGTCTTGTAGCAGGTGCAGGGAGTCTGTGTTATGGATTTCCATGTCGATTCCACTTCCTTAAGTCACCAAGGAGGTTGACTATGATTTTAACTAGTCTCATCTCATGTTTAGCCCTGTTGGTTGATTACTTGAGTAGATGTCAGGGGAGGTGTACATTACAGGTTGTATCAGAGTGTGGTTGCTATCTCCTTGGGAAAATTTTGATGTTTTAAAGCTTATTTTCATCATGCATTCCTGTCGTTCGTGCATGTGTTTCTCATGCTGGTGGCCTATGTACTTGTTGCATCCACATGGTATTGGTCATGGTCGAAGTGATGTCGCCATGGAAGGGTTGATGGTGTTTTGGTAAATGTGTTTTCAGGAGCATATGACTGGTTATACATGTGAGGTGCTTAAATGTTGTCGAGTGTACAGTGGTACGGTTGAGGTTGTCAGGAATGAAGGCATGGTGTTTAGTTGATGTAGTTGTGCATTGATGACTGGACTCTAACTATAATGGTGTTTACGTGTAGGTATACCATGTGTCACAAGTCTATATGTTGTTATGATTATCTTTATACATCTATTATGTTGATTGGTTGATCTTGCAGATGAGATATCTCCCTGAATTAAGCTTAGGTACATTTTTTTATTGTGATTTGGTTTAAGGTGACATGAGATGCCTTCTACAAAGAAGTCAAATATGGCTAGCAAGATGACAGACTAAAAATATTCTAGTTATGAATCCAATGAGTAGCATGGCGTTGGGAACTAATCCGATTTAGAAGATACACTGAGAAGTTTGAAGGAAGAGATAAGGACTTGTAAGGCAGACAATGAGAGAATCATAGAGGCACCAAAAAAAAAATAGAAGTAAATGCAGAAATCCTTCATATTTTTTCAGATTTGTAGTGACAGGTGTTGGGTGCTAAAAGGTGCCTTTTAAAACTCCTATTTATCCCACATTAATTATCAACCCAGGAAAGTCCTCTTATATCAAGAGTGTATGCAATATGTGCACGTTATAATCCCAGAGAGTAATGTTTCTTAAAATGTAGTATATATCTTTCAAATACAAGAATAAACGAATGCTTTTAATAAATCCCACTTGCAACTAAAGGAAACTCAATGCTCTAAAACTAAATCATTCATTCAAAAAAGTAACAGCAATTATCAGTCGAGGATACAGTAGCAATAACTCATTCCTCTTTTAACTGATGTAAACTAATCAAGCATAAATAAGATCCTCAATATGAGAGCTTTGATAGTAATAGCCAATGTTCTTTACAGTTGTTGATCTCACACACAACACACTAAATAACCAATTGGAAATGGCAATGAATTAAATCAATAATGCTACTGCAACTGATGGAAATGAGATAATTATGCTAACTGTAAGAATGCTAAAAGGCAAAACTAAATGATTATAGAAAGTAAATGAGCAGCAATGCTATATAATAGAAATAGACAACAACGCTTATGTGACTGCAATGAACAACAAAACTAAGTTACTAAAATGAACAATGAAGCTCTGTAATTAGAATGAGAAACACAACAATATACTTGCAGAAAGCAATGATCTTGTTGTGAGGGAAAATAACAGCAACGCAATTCAATTGCAAAAAGTAATCACTAAACAAACCACACTTGCAGAAATAAGAAATAAGGAAAAACACACTGTATGGTACAGGAACGGCAAGTAGATCCACCAGGATCCAGGCCCTTAGCCGCCAGTAAATACCTCCGGATTACTTCAGGAGATGCGAAGGAACTGCAACTGTTTTTATATATTCATTATTGCATAATCGTTACAGCAAGTTCGTGCTCTGCTTCAACAGCGAGAGTCGATGATCAAAGTTACAATTTCAATAGTAATTCTCCCATTCCTCCTATCCTATCCTATCTATCTCTAATCTAATAATCCATCTAATTCTCTCTCTAATCATCCATCATGAATACCCATAATAACCCCCCCCCCCCCCCCCTCTCTGTTCTGATTTAAATACACATAGAGAAAAGAGAAGTTACAACCGATATGATTAAAAATGATTCATATTACAAAATTGGATTGTTCACAACCAATTGATCAGCAAGATCATATCTGAAATATCCTTCCATCAATCATTTAACAGGAACAGATCGAATTTGGTATTGCAACTGGAAGAATTTGGAAAATAGCCACAACAGCAAATCTGGGAAATTTGTCCTCAGAGAACCTTCTGTTTCTCTCAATACAGGCCGAATTGGAAAAATTTTCTTTGATAAGTTAATTTGTTCCGTTCTGGACAAAACCCATTTTTCGGATTTTCCAGATTCTTCTCCATTTTCCCAAATACGTCCAATGCAAAACTGTCACTTCTTATTCCAGCGAATTTCTGAGTTGGCATATTTAATGATGAGCTGGAGATCAACTCTGCAATCTGGAAAACATATTGGAGGGTAAAATGGTGAGTGATGTTACAAAAAATTTATTAATAAACCATAACTGGTAAAATCATGCATAATCATCAATTTATTAAAAAAAAAGGAGAAGAAATAATATTTATCCATAAGAGCATAAATAATTATAAAATGGAATTATATGATAAATTATGACAAATGACATGATAAAGAAGAGTAGAAATGGATGAAATAGGTGTTAAAAAGTGATAATAATAATAACATATTAGCGGCCCAACAACAGGGGCCATTTCGGATCAGTTATGGATAAGAGGATGGAACTAATGGGGCATACGGCAGTAGGTCTTCTAGGTTGAGTAGAGATGACACGATTAGAGATGGAATATTATTAGACATAGGTACTATTCTATTTATGGTTCTGATAGGAATTATGATCTTCATCGCTATCATCCTTACAGGAGGAGTGACAGGGGATATTTTCTGGATGGGTTTAAGAAATAAAATCCACCTAGATTTGACGGAGAGATGAAGAAACCACATGATGCAGATGCATGGTTTCTTGGTATGAGTAAATTCTTCAGGTTGCATGACTATTCAGAAAACATGATAGCTATAATATCCACATTTATTCTCAAAGGTAAATCATATATAATTCTCCCAGAAAGTGATCGTTGGTACAATAAAAGTGGATTAGACAACGAATTAGCCGTTAGAAGGAGCAGGAAGAGCGCATTTAATGGGAATATATGGCAAAATTCGCTGCCAAATCAGAATTTATGAGGAGCGTCTATAGGCGATGATGAGGTTTGAATTTCAAAGTTGCTATAAATATGAGATCCTAGCTGCAATTCGAACACTTTGTGTGCTAAGTGTTAGAACAAAGAATTGTTATCCGCAAGAGTGTCATGCAAGCTGCTGCATGTCAGGGGAGAGCTTCGAAGATATTGAACGAGAATTTCTCCAGAGAGGTTTAGGATACATCATGACAACCACACCGCTAGTAACAACCACATGGCTGGGGTCAGCAAGAGGACAAAAAATTGTGGGCATAGCAACATCCGTGAAGCCTAAGAAACCAATTCTGAGATCCTTTCCCCGAAAGAAACTTAGGAAGGAACAACAGAATAAGGGTGCTCAGGAGCGAAAGAAGGAAAAATTCAAGGAGGTCGAATCAGATGAAGAGGAAGTTGAAGATGAAGAAGCACAGGAGGAAATTGATGCTAAGTAGGTTGTGCCTATCTCCACGTTGCCTCCTTATATTCTTCCCTAGAAGCCAAATGCCAAGAAGTCGGTGAGAGATCCTGACGTAGTAAAATATAAGTTTTTTACACCATTGATTCTGGATGAGGTGTGATTGGAGGGAGAATTTATGCGCAACGTGCCTCAGCTCAGAATGGAGGATTGGGATTTTCATGACTGAAGAAAGTACCCACAATTTGAGCACAATAGGTATTTGTGTGTACAAGCCTACCGAAATGGAGTCAAGTGATTAGAGTCGATTAAATGGGTGAAGGGCATCCAATAGTCAGGGATACTCAACATGCTTTATGTTCCACATGTTGGGCGAAGTACCATCAGTACAATTTTTATGCGCCAATTTATGGTCCTCGTGCCTGACAATTTTATATGGCCGGGGAGGAAGATCTCCATTACCGAGATTCTTCTCAGAAGAATTATGAACCTTCCTTGTCTTGGGGCAGATGCCACGAAGGCGTTTGTAGGTAAGAGCCATGACAAGCATTTGGCAGACAAGATGAAGAATCAGTATGATCTAACCAAGGGGACCAGGGGTTATCTCATTAACTCCATCACTGACATGAATGTGCACTTTTTCGCACACATCCTTGCAGGTAATATTATGTGGAAGAGTCACGACGAGGAGGCTTTTTCCTTTGTCATAGATTTAGCTGCAGAATGTGCCAAGGGCATTGTATACCACTGGGTTGGCTACTTATGTGCATAATTCCTCATCGATTACAAGGCAACGCAGGAAGAAGGAAAGAAGTTCCACTTTGCATGGTTCTTGCTCCTTATTTCTTTGATGGAATGGAGGGAACCTAAAGGGTCACGGTTCAATATTGCGAACCTCGATCTATGCAAAGTAGCGAGATACACTTCTCTATGGCATTCGACAAAACCTGCTAAGGTTATTTCCAATAAATACCTTCGGGTTAGATTTTAGATGATCTTACGAACGGTGATCATACAAAAGCTCTGGTTATCACCAAGAATTGTGGAGAAATATCACCAGGTTGCAGAGTTCAAAGCCGACTTCCATCATATCCACATTCATGCAAAGAAGGACCTCTCAGGGGTCTCATATAAGCTCACATACATGGTCAAAATTGAGGACGTAGAAGGCACCATCAGTCAATGGTTGAGTGGTTGGCTAACTATGTTGTCTGAAGGTGCGAAGGAGGTAGGAACGAGTGGGGGAAATCCCACTACATCAAAAGGGTAGAAGGATACTAAAGAGGTGAACCTGGAGACTAGAGGGGATCATCTTCTTGGCGACAATCTAGGCACAGATCCATTAGACCCCTCCTCCACTTTTACTACTAAGAGAAGGAAGCCACGCTGTTGTGAAACTAGCTCCAAGAAGAGAAGAAAAGAGATATCAATGCCTTAGAAATAAGCCACTTCGATGGGGCAACCTCCAATACATTACATGAATGAACAATTCTTGGATGATTCAAATTACAAAACCTCCTTTCTATATATAGGAGTCCATGGGGCCACAATGTAATCCTAGTGGGGCCATAATGTAATCCTAGCCGACCTAACAATAATAATTTAAGGCCACAATAATAACAATATGGGGGTTACAAGGGTACAATAATAACAATAAGGTGGTTACACTAACAACAATAAGGGACTATACTAGTAATATAGGGACCTAACATGCCCCTCCCCTTCAAAAAAAATTTGTCCTCAACGCTTGAGTAGCTCTGGTTGCTTCTGTATAAAATTCTCATCCTCCCATGTAGAATCTTCAGTGGGTAAGTTCTTCCACTTGATGAGATACTCTGAAATTGATCGATTTCGTAGCTGTCGAGTTCTTGTTTCCGTGACCGCTTCAGGTTCCAATATGATTTTTCCTTCCTCATCAAGTTCTGGAAATTTTGTTTGAACTGGAAGATTTTCACCTATAACCTTCTTTAAGCATGAAACATGGAAAATTTGATGCACTCATGAAGAAGCCAGAAGCTCCAATTTGTATGGCATAGTACCAATCTTTTGCAACACCTTGTAAGGACCATAGTACTTTGGCGATAATTTATTATCCTTCTTAGCTTGCTTGAGGGACATTTTTTTGTATGGTTGTAGCCGTAAAAATACCCAGTATCCTACATCGAAACTTCTCTCACTACGATGTTGATATGCCTGTTGTTTCATTCGATTTTGTGCCAAATTCAAGTTGTCCTTTAAGAGTTGGAGAACTTCTTGTTGATGCCGGATGTGATCTTCCACTGCTTGAACCTTCAAATTTTCTCTTAAAGATGATTTGACGGATGTTTGATGATATCCATAAAGTGCCATCAATGGGGTAATTTTTGCTATAGTATGGAAGGAAGTGTTATACCACCATTCAGCGAGAGGTAACCACTTGACCCATTGTGTTTGTTTATCAGATAGAAAACAACGAAGATATCATTCCAAACATTTATTTACTATCTCAGTTTGACCATTGGATTGACGATGATAAGATGAGCTACGAGTTAATTGAGTACCCAAACAAGAAAATAACTCCGTCCAAAAATTTCCAATAAAAATGGGATTCTGTCAAGCCACAATAACCCTTGGGTTTCCATGTGGCTTTTGAATTGTGTCCATAAATGTAGTAGCAATTGTACTTGCTTTAAATGGATGAGATATCGCACAAAAGTGTATACTGTAAGTCTATCAACTACCACCATGATGACACTCTTTCCTTCGGACTTAGGTAAACCTGTGATAAAGTCCATTGAAATCTCCTCCCAATGTTGACTTGGAATGGATAAAGGTTGTAGAAGACCCGGGGTCTTAATTGTCTCAACTTTATTCTACTGGCAAACCAAACATTCCACCACAAACTTTTGAATATCGGATTTAAGGCCATCCCAAAAAAATTATTTCTTCACCCTCTGGTAAGTATTTAAAATTCCTGAGTGTCCTCCTAAAGGAGAAGTGTGCAATTACAAAAGAATCTTTTGTTTTAGTTTGGAATTCTTACAAAGATATAAGCGATATTTGTACCATAAGGAATCATTTTCCAACTAAATGTATCAGATGTACTAGGATCTTGTTGCAACTTTTGAATGAGTGTCCACACTTCTTTGTCCTTCTTCTATTCATCCCTTGCTTCGGTTATCCAATCTGGTTGGATAATATAAATGGCACAAAGTAATGCTTCCACCTCTTCATTCTTTCTTGAGAGTGCATCTGCAACAACATTTAGCTTCCATTTTTTGTATATTATTTCAAAGTCATAACCCAACACCTTTGTGACCCATTTTTGCTGCTCTTCTGAAGATATTCTTTGTTCCAAAAAGTGTTTAAGACTATCATGATTAGTTTTTACCTTGAAGTGTCTTCCCATTAGGTAAGTTCTCCATTTCTTTAGTGCATGCAGTATAGCTAACATTTCCTTCTCATAAATAGGTTTCTATAAATACTTTCCTTTGATTGGACAACTTTCAAAAGAAATGGGTCTTCCTTCTTGCATTAAAAAAACACCAATTCCATTTCCCGAGGCATCACATTCCACAATAAAGGTTTTTGTGAAGTCTGGCATAGCTAAGACTGGTGCTAGGCACATTGCCTCTTTAAGATGTTCAAAGGCCATAGTTGCTTCAGGAGTCCATGAAAATGCATCTTTCTTTAATAATTTTTTTAGAGGTGCTGCTATTCTCCAATAATTCTTAACAAACTTTCGATAATACCCAGTTAACCCGAGAAATCCTCGCAACTTCTTTATGGTTGTGGGGACTTTCCATTCCTTAATGGCTTTAATTATGTTAGGGTCTACCTTAACACCCTCGTGAGATACAATATGACCCAGATATTCCACCTCTTGTACTCCAAAGAAACAATTGGATGTTTTTTCATATAAGTGTTTCTCCTACAATAGTTTGAGCACCCTGTCAACATGTTGAATATGATCCTTCCAAGACCTGCTGTAGATTAGTATATCATCAAAAAATACTAGCACAAATTTTCTAAGGGTTTGAAAATGGAATTCATCAACCCTTGAAATGTATAAGGTGCATTGGTAAGGCCAAAAGGCATGACCAAAAATTCATAATGACCCTCATGAGTTCGAAATTCTATTTCTAATGTCTTCGCCTTCATTATAATTGATGATACCCTAAATGAAGATCCAATTTCAGAAATAAATTGCTCCATGTAATTCATCCAATAATTCATCAATCACATGAATGGGAAATTTATCTTTAATAGTGATCTTATTGAGCTTCCTATAATCTCGACACATGCACCATGATCCATCCTACATGTGCACCAATACTGTTGGAGCAGAGAAAGAACTTTGACTCGATTGAATTATACTAGTCTCTAACATTTCTGCAATCATACGTTCAATTTTGCGCTTTTGGACATAAGGATATATGTAAGGCCTGATGTTTGGAGTAACACTTCCTCGAATCAAATGAATAGCATGATCATGATCATGAATAGGTGGGAGTCCTTTGGGAGTTTCAAACGCCTTGGAATGATTGTCCAAGACTTTTTGGAGAGAGCTTGAGAAATAGATGATTTTGATGTTGGAACTTCTAGTGAGCATAATTGTGCAATTACACCTCGTTGTTATTTATCCAAAAGCTTTTCCATGACATTAGAGATTATTGTATTTCTCGCTTCCCTGCACACCCGATTACCTCCTTTCCTTCTGAAAAAAAATTCAAGAAAATTTCTTGAAAATTAAAAGCTACCATCCCCAAAGATCGTAACCATTGTACTCCTAGTACAACATCATGTTGGCAATATGTTGCAAAGTGTTGTCCTTGATGGCAACCCACTGAATGAAGATGAAGACATGCGACTATTGACATGTGTTGTCCTTGATGGCAAACCACCTAATGAAGTTATTCTTGACTTGATGGACTTGGTAAATGATGTAAATCTGATGTGATATGATGTTTGTTAACAATATGATGATGAATGTTGTCCTTGAAAGACAACCCACTTGATGAAGATAATGGAAACTTACTTGATGAAGTTGTGCTTGATAGAATATGGTTTGATGAACTAAATCTAATGTATATACAGTGAGTACAGAAGGCAATGAAGAAAGGATTTCAGAATGTACTCAGAGAATGATGAAAAAGAGCATGTCTCTTGGTATACGCGGATTGGCCTAGGGGAAGTCGTGTATGCACGCGGAAAGGAACGTTACAAGTCGCGTATGGGCTAAAGCGCTCAAAAAGTGCAAATCCAAGGGTAACCACCATGGTATTGACCCATAGTATTGGGTAATGATCCGCCTAATTGACCCCGTCCAGGTAGTTTTGGGCTTATGGTATTGTTTTGGTCCATGGTATTGAAAAAAGGGCTCATGGTATTGAAAAAGGATAAACCTATATAAAGAGATGAAATTCATTATGGCAAATCATGAGTGGAGGCAAGATGTCTGAGCTTGAATGAATACTTCTCTCTGGAGTATATCTGAATGGAAAGGGTTACAGTTGAATGAAAGATCTGAATGTATGATGCACCGATGAAGGAGTGATGAAGAAGGGGATCTAGATCTGTATTGTTCTTGTATCTGCTAGATCTGTTCATGGAAGGCCTAGATTTGAGATGAGGCGAACATCTGTTTGAAGCAAAAGGGTAAATCTGAACAGAATATCTGATCTGAAGAAGTATGCTGCTCTATAATAGTTGAAGATCTATACGCTAGTTCGCCGCAGAGGAAGCGCGTATATACGCGGCTTCGCTGAAGAGAAAGCGCGTATGCGCAATAGAATTGGCTCTATAATTTATACTCATATACGCTGTTTATGGAACTGGAGTGCCAGACATACGTCACATCGTGAGAAAGGAAAGCGCGTATGCAAAATAGGGTTTGTTGAAGTTTGTGGTAAGAAATGTCTGATTTGTTCTGCTGGTTTACTGATATCTGTCAGTGAGTTATATGTATCTGTTTCATGGTTGACTGTGCTTAAAAGTATGGAAAGGGTCCAATGCAGGTTACATGAAATGTGGCTCCAAGTGGTGTCCTAAAGGAAGCTTTGGATCCAGAAAATAGATGAAACGTGGTCCATAGAGGTGCCGAGGGTCAGAGTTCTCACTGTGGGTGGTAGCTCTTCCAGGTGAGGCTGGCAAACGAGACTGTGGGGTCGACTCCCTTCCGTGTGAGGCTGGTAAACGAGCAGGGGGTCGAGTTCCCTTCCGTGAGAGCCCGTAAACGAGTCGTGTTGAGCTCCCTTCCAGGAGAGGCTTGGTAAACGAGCGCAGGGTGCCTCGCATGTCGTACATTCTGGTAATTTTACATATATTTTGTAAGATGTTTTTCTATAATAAAATATTGAAATTGTGATCACCCAGCAAAGGGTTTTCTCACATCTCCGACTTGGTTTCCAAATTTCCAAAAATCCTGGTGTTCATGTGTGATGCTTTTTGTGATGGTTTATTCTGTTCTTACTGCACATGTTTACTGTTTATAGAACATCTAATGAATGAATGATGGAATGATATAAGTGAAGAACTAATGGCATAATTAGATCTCTGTGTATACGCGAGTTTTATGAAGGATATCCGCGTGTATACGCTAGTTGGCTTCAGCAAAGTAGCGTATGGGTTTTAGAGCATGAAAAGTAAAAAGTTTTAGTTTGCCCTAAATACTGATTCACCCCCCCCTCTCAGTATTTTTCCCAACAATTGGTATCAGAGCGAGGTCCTTCTGCAGAAGCTTGATCGCTTGAAGGAGATCCGTCGCAATGGGAAAGAAGCAAAAGAAGAAGGTTACTCAAGGAAAGAAGAAGCCTCAGAAATCATGTATAGAAGATGAAACAGGTATTAATCATTGTTCTTGTATTTTACTTAACTGTATATGCAAAGATTATGATAGTGAAAGTGAAGATGAAGAAGATTCTGACCAAGCTCTACAAGTGCTCATGGCAAAGAAGCAAAAGGCTACTCAAAGTAAGGAGATGTCTCAGAAAACCTGTATAGCAGAAGATAACAAAGATGAATCTGATAGTGATTGGGGTCCTTGTAATCTTATCGGTGCAAGAAATGATGTAGATGTAGAAAGTGATGTTGTGGATTTAAAAGAAGTCATCAAAGATCAACAAAGAATATTTATTGAGAAGGACTATGCCTCCAAAAGGTTGGTCTTTAGACTGAAAAGGATGTTCGATGATGTATACAATCGAAGTAAAGGATATGAAGCTGGAATCATCTCTCTGCAAGTAGATCTTGAAGAATCAAATAAGAAGAATGAAGGACTTGAAGCAGAAAACGTTTCTCTAAAAACAGATCTGGAAAAATCAAAAAGGAAGAATGAAGGTCTTGAAGCTGGAATCATCTATCTACAAGCAAAACTTGAAACATCAAGTAAGAAGAGTGAGGAACCTCTACAATCATTTGAAAATGAAGGACTTGAAGCAGAAATCATTTCCCTCAAAGAAGACCTGGATAAATCAAATAAGAAGAATGCAAGACTTGAAGCAGAAAACATATCTCTGAAAGAAGATCTCGAAGCATCGAATAAGAAGAATGAAGAGCTTCAACAAACTTGTGAAGAAAACGAAAATTGGTTGAAAGAAGAGATTCTAAATCTGAAGGATCAAGTAGAAGATGGAAGAAGGAAAGAAGAAAGCATGACAAAGCAATGTCAAGCCTTGGAGGTTGAGGTAAACATTCTCAAAGGTAAATTAGAAGAAAAGGTTAAACTTTTGAGGTTTCAAGATAGTACTAATATTTTGGACAATATTCTGAGTAATCAAAGGTCTCCTGCTATCAAACTTGGTCTTGGTTTCCATGAAACTTTTAAAGGAGAATCTAGCTCACAAGGAAGTGCTAAAGATTCAAAGGATGTCAAAGCAAAACCTGAAGTAGTGAAAGAGACAAAAGGGCAACCAACAATTATGAATTCTCAAAGGAAATCACTCAATAATATTGAATGCTTTAAATGTCATAATTATGGGCATGTTGCAGCAAATTGCAGGAGCAGATCATTTCAGCCTCAAACAAACAATTCCTACATAGAAAGGTACTCTGGTTTCTTCAAGGGATATTGTTTTTCATGTAACAAGTATGGACATAAAGCAGCTGATTGTAAAAGGAGGAAGATTAGAAATACTCATTATGATTCTTATGCTTATTTCTCTGGACACATGAGATGTTATTCTTGTAACAAGTATGGACATATAGAAAAGGAATGCAGGTTGAACAGATATGAGAAATTGGATAACTTCTAGCACACAAATAGAAAGTTCAAGCAAAGTTGAAAAAAGATGGAAGACCGATCAGAAACGTAGGGAATTCTGACCCTACTGCAGTCATCCGTTTCTGAAGCTTACTTATCTTATTGACTGCAGGAATGATGTGGGATACATTATGATATTGAGTAATGTATCGTCACAGGGGGAGCAATGTATGATGACTCTCATGATTGATTTTATTTTTCTGGTTATATGTATTTCTGACAAAGCATCTGATATGAAGAAGACAGGTACAGGAAGTACAAGTTCAGGGGGAGATGAAGGAATGTGAAAAATTTCTATGCTTCACTTTCCATACGCGGGTTATATTAACACAAGTCGCGTATACACGCGAGTTCCAGCAAACACAGTCGCGTATGCATTGATGATAAGAGAATTTATATGATAGCTGAAGATCTGGAGCAGAGGTTCAGGGGGAGCATCAGTCTAACTGTTTATAACTGTATTATTGACTCTGTATCAGCTTACTTTCTCAGTTCTATAATAATGATGATATGATACTTGGTTTCTTATGTTGAAGATTATGGATGAGTCCTGTTTGCTTTTTGATGAAGAGTACTCATTGTTGAGATGAAAGTCTTATAATTTGGAGATAAGGGCAGTTCATGCAGAGATTGTTGCTGATGACTTACTGATGAACGTATTCAGGTTGCACAAGTTAAGAAGGAGCACTGGTTCAGGGGGAGCAGCAGGTTGAATACTAATGATTGCATTGTTGGCAATATAACTGCTTATTCTTTGGTTTTTGTGATACTCATGCTCAAATGATGATGACTTGGTACATGGTTTATTATGATGAGATTTTGATCCCGGTTTACTGAAAAATATCTTTTGTGTTCACGCATGGATGAGTTGGAAGTCGTTTAATTCAGAAATAAATCATGCAGAGCTTTGTTACTATGGTTGAGATCTTTTGACTACATATGTTACTTCATGTTAAATCTTGAAGATCTTGATGATATTGGACCACATGGATGATTGACACATATTTGAAGATGTTGTTTTGGTATGACAATCTCTCTTGGGAAGATTGTATTGATGCTGCGAAGAATCTGAAGGCTTGGTTACTAATGTGCTCATGCTACAACCGTTGGATGACGCTTGAAGACACAACTGCACTGTTCTATCTATCTGTAGTCCAGGGAAGCATTCAAAAGAAGCTGAACACTGTCTTTTTCTCACATAGGATCAGATATGGTTAAAATTTAGAATATGGAATTGGATATGCGGGTTTCCTGAAACACAGTCGCGTATATACGCGAGTTCATGCACAGAAAACCGTGTATGTTTGATTGCTGACATTTTTCAGTTTGGAGTCAGCTCTCCTCAACACAGCTGCAGTGCTGTTTGGTATCTCTGATACTGTTTGGTCTCTGGTGGTGTTCCAGTTCTCATAATTCTATTTCTAATGTTTTGATAAAGATGCCTTGATGATTTGTTGGTGAAAGTGTTCAGGATGCACTAACTAAGGGGGAGCCTTAGTCATATGGAAAGGATGCTTTGATGCACAGATTCAGGGGGAGCATTAGTCTTGCTGAGTATAATTCATTTTTGGCATTATGGTGGTTCTGATATATGATCTATCTTGAGGTCTTTTTGGTATTGGTTATGAAAAGTCATATTTGTATTTTTGATGAAAAGGTCATGTTGAGACCCATGATGTAAAATTTGTAATATTCAGTCATGTAAGGACTTGTCAAATTTGTAAACCCACTTGGTTGGGTAGCTGAGTCAAATTTTGTAAACCCACTTGGTTGGGTAGCCGAGTTGGAATGTGTAAACCCACTTGGTTGGGTACTTGAGTCTCATATGTAAATCCACTTGGTTGGATATTTGATGTAAGTATGAGTCTTTGGTGATAGGAAGTTCATAGAGTCATGTACTTCATTGGAAAATTTGTTTGAAGATTCAGCATGAACTCAGGGGGAGCTTGGTCACTTCAGTATATATCAGATCTGCAGAACGCTTCTTCCACATGTGGAGAAAAGGGGGAGAGTATGTTGATTTTGATCCACCCTTTGCCCTTGATGTCAAAGGGGGAGAGTGACATGGTGTTTGAATGAAGAGAAAGAATGGTGTCAAAAATGGGGAATGTGACATGGTGTCCTTGTATTCTTAATGTACCTATTTGTTGTGGTAACCAAACACCATTGTGGTTGCCATCAAGTCCAAAGGGGGAGATTGTTGGCAATATGATGCAGAGTGTTGTCCTTGATGGCAACCCACTGAATGAAGATGAAGACATGCGACTGGTGACATGTGTTGTCCTTGATGGCAATCCACCTGATGAAGTTATTCTTGACGTGATGGACTTGGTAAATGATGTTTGTTAGCAATATGATGATGAATGTTGTCCTTGAAAGGCAACCCTCTTGATGAAGATAATGGAAACTTACCGGATGAAGTTGTTCTTGATAGAATATGTGTTGATGAACTAAAACTGATGTATCTACAGTGAGTACAGAAGGCAATGAAGAAAGAAATTCAGCATGTGCTAAATATTTGATGAAAAGAGTATGTCTCAAGGAATACGCGGATATGTCTAGGAGAAGTCGCGTATGCACGCGGAAAAGAACGTTCCAAGTCGCGTATGGGCAAAAGCGCTCAAAAAGTGCAAAACCAAGGGTAACCACCATGGTATTGACCCATTGTATTGGGTAATGATCTGCCTAATTGACCCCGTCCAGGAATACCATCGGAAGTAATGTAGTTTTGGGCTCATGGTATTGAAAAAGGGGCTCATGGTATTGAAAAAGGATAAACCTATATAAAGAGATGAAATTCATTATGCAAATCATGAGTGGTGGTGCAAGATGTCTGAGCTTGAATGAATACTTCTCTCTGGAGTATATCTGAATGGAAAGGGTTACAGTTGAATGAAAGATCTGAATGTATGATGCACCAATGATGGAGTGATGAAGAAGGGGATCTAGATCTGTATTGTACTTGTACCTGTTAGATCTGTTCATGGAAGGCCTAGATCTGAGATGAGGCGAACATCTGTCTGAAGCAAAAGGGTAAATCTGAACTGAATATCTGATCTGAAGAAGTATGCTGCTCTATAATAGTTGAAGATCTATATGCTAGTTCGCCGCAAAGGAAGCGCGTATATACGTGGCTTCGCTGAAGATAAAGCGCGTATGCGCAATAAAATTGGCTCTATAATTTATACTGAAGTATACGCGGGTTTATGTGAACGGAAGCGCGTATATACGCGACATCAGAGAAAGGAAAGCGCGTATTCAAACTAGGGTTTGTTGAAGTCTGTGGTAAGAAATGTCTAATCTGTTCTGCTGGTTTACTGATATCTGTCAGTGAGTTATATGTATCTGTTTCATGGTTGACTGTGCTTAAAAGTATGGAAAGGGTCCAGTTTGAAAATATGATGAAATGTGGCCTGCAAGTGGTGTCCTAAAGGAATCTTTGGATCCAGTGTGAAAATTGATGAAACGTGGTCCATAGAGGTGCTGAGGGTTGTAGCCTTCAGTCAGGGGGTTGTAGCTCCCTTCCAGGTGAGGCTGGTAAACGAGATCAGGGGGTCGTAGCTCCCTTCCAGGTGTGGCTGGTAAACGAGATCAGGGGGTCGTAGCTCCCTTCCAGGAGAGGCTGGTAAACGAGTTAGGGGGTTGGAGCTCCCTTCCAGGAGAGGCTGGTAAACGAGCGCAGGTGGGTGCCTGCGTGCTGGTAGGAGTCTGCACCAGCACATATGTTGTAAGATGTTTTCTCCATAATAAAATATTGAAGGCTGAGCAACTGCAGCGGTGGTTTTCTCCCGACTTGGGTTTCCACCTAAAAATCCTGGTGTTCATGTGTGATGCTTTGTGTGATGGTTTATTCTGTTCTTACTGCACATGTTTAATGTTTATAGAACATCTAATGAATGAATGATGGAATGATATAAGTGAAGAACTAATGGCATAATTAGATCTCTGTGTATACGCGAGTTTTATGAAGGATATCCGCGTGTATATGCTAGTTGGCTTCAAAAAATTAGCGTATGGGTTTTAGAGCATGAAAAAGTAAAAAGTTTTATTTTGCCCTAAATACTGATTCACCCCCCCCCCCCTCTCAGTATTTTTCCCAACACATCAACACCTCCCATAGGAATGGAAAGCATTGGATTATTCAATACATATTCCCCCATGGTTAGCTTGATATTATGGCATTTTCCAAAGCAATTTATATTTCCTCCATTTTCAACCATCACTTGACATTCTGGTGCTGGGTATAGGAAACAATTCAATTCCCTGGCTAGCTTACAATGAATAAAATTATGGGTACTACCTGAATCAATCAAAACTATTACCTTTTTCTTCTTGATATGTCCTTCTATCTTGAAAGTTTGAGGAGTGGTAATTCCTACCAATGCATTGCACGATATGGTCAGACTCATTTCTTCCTCTTCTTGGGTTGGTTCCTAGTGTATATCCTCTTCTTGTTCATTTTCTTCTTCCTCTTCACAATCTATGTAAAATAATTTCTTCTCAGCACACTTATGACCTTTAGTGTATTTTCTATCGCAACTGTAGCAAAGCCCTTTTGCTCTTTTTTCTTCCAATTGTTGTGGTGTCAACCTTGTAGGTTGTGGAAATATAGGAGTAGCAACACTTCCCTCTTTATAGAAGTGAGTGGTAGGCTTCCTTGTCACCATAATTTTACATTCAATTTTTCTTGCCAACCTGAATGCCTTCTCCAGTGAATCAGGTTCCAAAACGCGAACTTCATGTTGGATGTTATCCTTTAAAGTACCTATGAAGAGATCAATCCTGTGTTCCTCTGGAATATCAGTTACCCTTATATTCAATTTTTGGAAGTCCTCAATGTGCTCCCCCATTAAACCCTTTTGTTTGAGATTTATCAATTGGCTAAAGAAGGTTTTGCTCTTTGTATACTCATAATGTGCTATCATTTCCTCCGTAAAAATTAACCAAGCGACAATTTTTTTATGGGAGTAAAGCCATCAATACCATACAAATGTATTTTGTTCTAAATGTAAAGTTGCAATGCGTACCTTTTGTGTGTTTTTCACATTATGGAGATCAAAATATTGCTCCATCTGTAGTATCCATGTTACAGTATCCTTTCCATCAAACTTCCTCATATCCATTGTTGGAATATGGTGGTTCTTCCCGCTAACATTAGATTTTATGAAATCATGATTAACATTTATTTTGTTCTCATCATGAGTTTCCTCTACTATCTTTTCACGATTAGGAAACATTTCTTGTATCAACTTTGTCAAACCTTCCATGTCTACTTTTAGATCATTCTTCATGTTTTCCATTTTAGATTCCATGCCAACTTCCATACCCTCTATCTTAGATTCCATGCCATTCTTCAAACCATCCATCTTAGATTCCATGCCTTTCTTCAAACCATCCATCTTAGTTTCCACGCCTTTCTTCAAAACTTCCATGTCATTTTTTGTTGCTCTTTGCGAGAGCGAAATTTGTTGCACTTACTCTTGTAATTTTGATATGTCATGTTGCCATTTTTTGTCTTCATGAGTCATAGTAGAGCTTTCTAAAGGCTTAATGGGTGGTGAATTATTTTTAGGGGCCATTTTAGAATCAATACTAATATCTATTCTACAATATTCTCTTGGAATCAATTCAACTTGATTCTTCAAACAAGACTTATGCAATTCAGAAAAAAAAAAATACACACCTTTTACTTGCTTTGGAGGAGCTCGATATTGAAATTGAATTATCTCTATAATTGCAGATCCTCAATATCCGAAATTAAGCCCTGTATTATCCCTCTGAAGCTTCTTTCAAATGCCATAGGTCTGATCTGATTTGGATTCTTCAAGGAAAATTTATGTCCAATCTCCCACAATGACCCAATTTTGGACTGGTTAAGTAGAGTGAACTTGTACTAATTTCCACATGTCATTGTTTCCTCCTCTGGCTCTAAAATTGATAGAAAAAAAAACTGCATTCCGTGCACTTTCGGCCACATTTTACAGCATTCCAATCCGATGCTGAGAGAGAGAGCTATGAATTTTTTCCCACGATCACCTCTTTGAGATGAAATTCAGAAGCCTCAAAAAGCCCTAACTTCCACAGATCATATCTCCGAAAATATTGCGAACTAATATCTGAAATGTTTTGACTATGTTCCTCAGGATTTTAGCTTCGCACTCTAAAAATTTCAGCTTCTGAACCTTCGTATAAAAAATGTTATTACGAAAATACCACTATGACCTGTTTAGGTTAAATTCAGGAGCCTGCAAAATGACCTAACTTGCACAGACCATATCTTCGAAAATATTGTGAACCAAGCTCTGAAATATTTTGACAATGTTCCTCAGGATTTTGGCTTCGCACTCTAAAATTTTTTGATTCTGAACCTTCATAGAAAAAAGGTTATAGCGACAATTCCACGCTGACCTGTTTGGAGCAGCGAAACCCTAGAATCTCAACGATCTGATACCAAATGTTGTGAAACCAGCTCCAAAAAGAGAAGAAAAGAGATATCAACGCCTTAGAAATAAGCCACTTTGACGGGGCAACATCCAATACATTACATGAATGAACAATTCTTGGATGATTCAAATTACAAATCCTCCTTTCTATATATAGGAGTCCATGGGGCCACAATGTAATCCTAGTGGGGCCACAATGTAATCCTAGCCGACCTAACAATAATAATTTAAGGGCACAATAATAAAAATATGGGGGTTACACTAACAAAAATAAGGGACTATACTAGTAATATAGGGACCTAACACACAAAAGGGTGGCACATGAAATAAGGTCAAGTATGACAGATCCGTTTGTCCAACAAACATGGTCCTCACTGAGGGGGACATTGACAAGATCAAGGATGTTGTGTGACAGGCCAATGAGAACTTTTGGGGCAACATCAAAGAGAAGTACAAGAATTTACAAGAAGACGTCCACAAAGGGTTGCAAGATTTGTAGGTGCAGGCGAGCATGATTCCACCAAGAAGAGCAGCCACTAAAATAGGTACAACTGCACAGGATTTGGCACTGTTTGCAGATACCCATGAAGTGTATATTCCTATGGGCACGCTCCATTTTGACACAACTGAATAGATGAAGGAGGTGATCCGATGGTGGAACAAAACATTGAATCTTGCATCTATTCCTTTACAGGGCTTACATGATTTTCACCAGGGCATCACCGAGGAGCTAAAGATCTTGGAACATCATTCTCTTCTGGTTATTCAAGATTCCTAGGAGGAATTCCAAAGCATGGTTGTAGAGAAACATATTTTTGTCCAAGAACGCAAGGTTGAGGCACCACAGTGCCAGTAGCTAGAAGAAGCAATCTCGAAGGCATGTCCTGAGCTACCAATCTCGAGATTCAGACTACCGTTGCGCCTGAGGAAAAAGTGGCCAAGCTAGCCACAATTGTCAAAGAATCCAAGGCTAAATTAGATGAAGTATGGATCAAGATGGAAATGAAAATGGTCGAGCCAAAGATGCGGCTATAGCCTGCTACTATTCTAGAACTCTGCGATCAACACACAACAGAGCTGAAGGCCGCCACAACATAGATCGAGTCTTGCATACAAGAGTGTGCAAGCATATTTGGAAGAGCTTGGGATGTCTGATCCTCAGTACAAGAGAACCCGCAAGTACAGAAATTTCAGACCAAGTTGCGCGAGAAAGAAGAGAAGCTAGATAAAATCAAGGTCACTGTAAAGACCTTCGCGCCAATTCAGAGGATTAACCATCTCCAAGAGGGTGAATTTTTATAAGAACAGATTGAGGAGTTGCGCCAGAAAGAGAAGCTAGTCATTTCTAGGATGAAGCCATGGGAAGATGAGGCTAGTCAGCTTTCCCAGAATTTGGACAAGAATTTTAAAGAGTTGTGCACAACTCAAAGGTAATTGAAGCAGAATGCAATTAAGTCCATCACATAACCTTTGCTCGAAGAGATCCAGGATTTTGCAAAGAAGTACACTGATACAGTTCCTCCATTGAAGGATGCCTTGAGTGGAATTACAGAAAATATTGATTGCACACCATCGTTGTGACTCGGGACAAGTCACAATTTTGTGTTGGTCGTGTCCTATTGGAGCTGGGATTCCCCGCGAAGTAAAGGCTCCATAGATCGAGGAGTGGAGCACGAAGTCTATTTTTTGACTTAGGGGCTTTGGGGTGGGTCAAATCCCCTTATTATGTAATGGGATGGGATGTTTTGTGAAAGTTAGACTCCGCCCATAGTTTGGGACCATGGTATTGTATTATCCAAATATATATAAGGATTCTAGATAGAAGTCATAGGAAGGTTGTGAATGATATATCTTTTACGAAATATTTGGATGTCAAACTGAGTTAGAGTCTGTGTTTTGGGTTAGAGGAAAGGCTCTTGCAACTGTGTGGGCAGAGACCTTACGAAGTCTCCAGTTGTGTGCATAGACCCCTGCAGTTGTGTGCGCGGGGTGGAAAGTGGATGTATAGAGAAGATTTGTTTGTTAATGAAAGAATTGTTGAGAAAGATCTAAGTATATTGATTTGTTTTCTTTTTACTTATTTTATGAATGTTTATGCTCAATAAGGGTTTTTATCTATATCTAAATAACTTAGTCTATTTTATGGTTATTTGTTGTGGTTAACACTTAAAGAATTAAGATTGCGTAGTTTTTCAGTAAGTTCGATAATTGTGTTGAACATCGTTGGTAATATTGATATGTCTGACCAGGGTAGCTCTCATAAGAAGGAAAATCCCTAAATCCACAGTGATGTGTCCCTCTGGATGCATAAACCTAATTCTATAAACCCCCTATATTTCCTCGAGTGAGACTTTTATCTGCCCAAGAAGATCGTTGCCGAAAGGGACGCTAATTGTGGGTTTTGTTGGACTTCACAATCACTTCAAACCTATGTCTAGGCCCCATCAAGCCACTAAATGGTTATGTTTCTAGGACTAGGATCTAACTTAAGGATAGCTAGATGTGGAATCCATCTAAGGAAGAGATTGAAAATTGGGTTGACCTAAAAGATCGTTAATTTGTTGTGCAAGAAAGACAAAGTCTGTGCATATCTACTAAAAATTGGCTACAAAAGTAAATCTATTGGGAAAAATACTGAGAGCAGGGGGTGAATCAGTATTTTAAAAATCACAATAATTTTTCCTTACTTTTACTGATTTCTATACGTGACTTTAATTAATCCAACATGTGTATGCACACAAATTTCTTTAAAGAAACTTGTGTATTCTAGTGAAATTATTAGACATATAAATCTTTAGAAACTCTTCTTAATCCAGTACATCATTTATTCATCAGACATTTACTAAGTAGTAACCATTTACAGTGAGAATCTAATAAATCATCACACATTAGAAACACACATGAATACCAGGATTTAAAGTGGAAACCAAATTCGAGAGAAAACCATTGTTGTTGTCATCTCTGTCTTCAATATTTATTATAAAGAAAAAATTCTTACAATTTTGTACTAGTGTAGACTCATACCAGCACGCAGGCACCCACCAGCAGAAGGTTGCAACCTTATCTCGTTCTTTAGATGCTATTGGAAGGGAGCTTCAACCCCCTGGTCTCATTTACCAACTACTACTGGAAGGGAGCTACAACCCCATGAAATAATCACCAACTTCTACTGGTAGGAAGCTTCGACTTCCACACTTAAGGCTTTAACCCTCGAAACCACTGCAGACCACATTTCATAAATTTTCACACTGGATCCAATAGCCTCAGCAAATCACAATTTGTATATCAATCTTCAAACAGAACAGTGAGATCACTGTAACCAGATCACATTATTAAACCCAGACTTCTATATATTCATGCAGAATCAACTTCAACCCTGATAATTTATAAAAAAACTATATACGCTACTTCACTTACAGTAACCTACGTGTAAACACGCTTTTTTGTGAAGCAGCCCACGTATAGATCTTTATATACTGAAATCCAAGATTTGACTTGACTCAGAACGGATCAGAGACATTCAGGCATACTTTGTCAGATTTACAGAACCCTTATTCTGTCAGCAGCATCCATCATATTCAAACACCTAGTCACTAATCATATTTATACATAATCAACTAGCAACATAAACAGTATTCAAACAAACCAGATCTACATGAAGGCTTCAATGACAGACATCAAAAACATAGTAGAAATGATCAGACATTTTCTTCAGCAATATTCAGAAAAATCCTAACTTACATACGCTTCTTTTTTGAAGCGAACCTGTGGGTATAAACGCTTTCACCGTGACGAACCAGTGTATAGATCTGTAAATATTACAGGACTACATACCACTTAAAAGCTACAAACTTGCTCATATCATATCATTTACTTCAACAATTATGCGCCAGGTCACAGATCTAAACAACTCATAAACAAATCATGAAAATACATAGTCATTTCAGGTCTAGAGATCCTGTTCCATTATTGTATTCATGAGTGCATCAAAATATCATATCTATCTATTGAAAGCAACACAATCCATGCAGATATACTTCAGACTGAAGTATTCATTCAATTCTGACACACATGCACACCCTTGCACTATGATCTTCTCCTCCTTATATAGTTTGAGCCTTAGCTAGTACCATGAGCCAAAACACAAGTGCCAGTGGTATTCTTGGACGGGATCAAATAGTCGTGACTATGCCCAATGTTGTGAGCTAATACCATAGGAAAGACCCTTGGTATTGTTAAAATTAGTGCACCAACTCATACGCGACTTTTCTTCTTTGTACCCACGTGTACCTGCAACTTTTCTTCCCAAGAACTATGTATACACTGATTCTGGATGTATTCTCGACTTGGCCTCATTGAACATATGGGTATACACGGGTTCCCTTCATCAAACATGTGTATACTTCTTTACCTTCATCATTCCTCTTTTAGTGAATGGAATTCCTTTATTTGTCACATCTGAAGTGACCTGTAGATACATCAATTTTACATCTTTAACAAATAGGTTGTTATCAAAAGGAAACTCATCGAGTAGGTTTCCATCAAGGACAACATATTACATCATAATGCCAACAATCTCCCCCTTTTGACTTCATGGAAACCATGTTGGTGTAGATAGACACATCAATCATAAGCATTATTCAAACACCAAGTTACTCTCCCCCTTTGACATTATGAGCAAAGGGCGAACTGATACAACGATGCTGAGATCTGCGTTGCACTATACAGACCATACTCCCCCTGAACACATGTTGAAGCTTCAAAATAGATTTGAAAAACTCTACAACCTTTCCTATAACCAAGGACGCATACATACATCAATTACCCAACCAATTTGGGTTACATATTTGACTCAACTACCCAACCAAGTGGGTTTAGATTTTTGACTCAAGCACCCAACCAAGTGGGCTTACCAATTTGAAAAACACCCTACATGACTGAAAATGATAATCTTTACATCATAGGTCTCAACATGCCCCTTATATAAAATTACAGATATGACATTATAACCAAGACCAAAGGACCTCAATAGAGAGAGATCATCGAACACACTTCAGTAACCAACATAATTCCAACAATTCATTATATCCATCAAGGGTAATGATCCCCCTAAACATGTCTGTCTTGAACATTTTCAACAACCAATTCATCAAAGCATCTTCATCAAGTAGATAAATTTTAAGAAAAGGAAATGTAAGTTGAAAACCAAAACCACAAATTGTACCCATCAACACCTGATCAATAGAGCCAAACCATATATGTCAGCAACATGACAAATATTGTTCTGAAGGATGAACCACATATTTTATTACATAAGGATCCATACATGATTGTATAGCGAGAAACTCGTGTATATATGCGACTATGCATCATGAAACCTGCGTACCGAATTTAATCTTTTAAAATCACACAAATTAGATAAGTGAGTCCGAGACGACTCCCAGCTTTAGTCTGAGATATTCAAATGCTTCTCTAGGAAAAGGTTTAGTAGATATGTAACCTGTTGAAAAGTCTAACTATGTTGGTCTTCATTTTGACTATGTAATTATGAATTTATGTAAACTAGAACTAAAGATAATAAACGTCGCATGCCATAAATAAACATGTACACTCAATAAATCTGTTGGACAAGCAGATTCACACCGCTTACAACCTACGCAGGTTTAGTTTCCAACATTGAGTTTGGAACCCTGAACAAACTGTTGGTGATAAGCCGGAGGAAGGTGAGGATGATGTCCTCGGAAAAAAGAGACTATTTCAATCATCAAGTCACAAGTATCTAACATATTCTTACCTAAATATTTACAAATAAAAAGGAAGTGGTGAATAACCATTTTTTGTATTTTGCACTTACCTCATGGGTTTCATGAGAAAGAGATTATTAGAGGTTAGTAGACTTTTTGTTGATGTCTAACTAGGTTTTTGTCTTATAGCTATAAATTTAATATGTGTCGTATGTATATGAAGCATCTAGTCTAAGAAATTCTCCAAGACCTAGTCAAAGAAAACGTGAACCAATGGCTTAATTCAGCTCCACATCAACGTTGAAAATAAAGCTATTATGTTGCGTTACAAGTCAGCCTACATGCCAAAGTGTTGGTTGGCCTAAAACAAAGTAAGTTTGTCTATATTTATATACTTGTTCTGCGGCTCATTTTAAAATCAAGAACTCATTCATCTATGAAAAAGCATGCAGATTCCTGTGGTAGATTCAATACGGATATATTAATGGGCTTTAAGTGCGAAGTTTGAAGTGTTTGAGAACACTGCAGATCATACAAAAATTTTGTAGTGCAGATCTGTTGTTCGGTCATCTTTGAAGCTGCATGCGGATAACAAGAATACGTATAATAATAATTTGTTGAAGTTAAAAGTATGGATCATATGTTTGAATAACAGTGTGGAATTTTTTTAAGGATAGGAGAACTGATTTACATATATACATATTGGCATTTCCTAAGGTGCAACACTTTGGTGATAATTTCATAACTAGTATATAAATACATATTCATGTATTATATAAGTGTTGTGACATACTAAAGCAGGAGTGCGGATCAGTACATGAGCATGAGTGCGTGAGTATGAGACTGATATCTCCTGTAGTGCAGATCTAAAGTGAATCTGCATAGTTTGTAGTCAAGTTGTTGAGACAATGGTTCACAAATAAGAAGCAGTCGGAAAGTAAAGGAAAGAAGGAAAGTAAATATGAGATTTACTTTCCTATCTATAGCCTATATATATAACTCAAGAAACTGAACATTCAACTGAAGCTTCAAGGAATTACTAGGGCAGAACAGTGCAACTTGGTGAAGAAAAGAAGGAAAAGCATTGAAGGACATAAAAGAAGTAAAGTCTAGGTCTTGGATGCATAAATGGGTCAATCGTCTAAATCTGGGTCATGGTACTTGTCATCTGAACTATATAAGAAGAATTTCTAGTGGGTTTCCTCTCCAAGAGGAAGAGGTTTTTCCCTGGCTCTAGGAGCCTAATTCTTGTGTCTCGTGTCTTTTGATAATTGACTTGATGAGAGATTTAATAAGCTAACAAAGAGAAGATATAAGTGACTCAATTAATCTCACAAGTAATTATCAAGAAGATAATTTTCATTTAATCAATAGCCCTCTAAATTCTCAACAGGGTATCAGAGCTAAGGTGCTAATCTCAAGGGCTGCTTGACAAAGGAGACACTCTAGGAAGCGAAGATCAAAGCTTGGGTTAAAAAAATAAAATCATTTTGCAAAAGAAGACTCTCTAGTTACTTCGAAAAATATCTCCTATCTCATTTAAAGGATCAACTCAATCAAGAAATAAATCCTTTCCATCAAAGTTTCACATTCAAGAATTTTTTAGAAGGAGGACCTCAACTTCTGAAGATATCCTTCATCAAGGATTCAAGAACACCTACATTGAACATTTCTATCTTATAGGATCTCTTGACTTCATCTTCAAACATCATCAAGGAAAATGCAAGCCACTCTATTCAAGTAAGTATCTATGACCTTATTTAAATATGTTAAGATGACTTATTGTAAAGAAAGCAACAAGCTAGTTGGGCCATCAAACTTTAGCGCATGGAAGAAGAGGGCAGATTTGAATCTAATTGAAGAAAAAGTTATGGACTAAATTAATGGATCGACAATTCAACCATCAAAATAAGATGCTCTAGCTCATACCAAATACATGAAGCGAGAAATCCGAGCATAGAGGATTCTCATAGAATACATCAAGGACTCACTTATTCCCTATTTATCAAAACTAAAGTCTGCTAAAGAAATATGTGAGAAACCGGTGGAGCTATTCTCTGTGAGTACTGGAGGAGAAGAAATATCTTTGAGACAAGAACTATATAAAATGAAATTGTCAAGGGAATAAGGAATCACTTAATACTTTATGAGGATTTCTAAAATAATAGATCAACTACAGGAACTGGAATAATTAATGTCTGACACTGAGATGACTATAGTGGTGTTGAATGATATAACAGAGGAATGGGGAAACTTCACTTCAAGTTTATACGGGAAGAAAGAAGCCACTCCATTCCATGATTTATGGTCTTTATATAAAATAGAGGAAACAAGACTAAAAGCCAAAGTTGATACAGGACCAAGTGAAGGGATCAAGCCTTTGCAGCCACATACAGGAAGAAAGGAAGATTTGGAAAATTTGGCCCTCAGAATAAAATAAGGAATATGGACAACGTACGATGCTTTGCATGTAATGAACTTGGGAATTATAAAAGAGAATGTCCTAAATCTGACAAGGACAAGAGGAAAAGGGGAGAAGCCCATATCTCAGATGTGAGGGGAAAACCTTATGTGAAGAAATCTAAGAAAGAAGAAGCAATGGATCTCTACTATATCATCTTCTCCTTTAATTGATTTCTGTTGGTTGTAAAATAGTACGATAGGAAGAAATGTATATTATATCAACATGATAAAAGGAATTTTAGGATATCTTTGTGAATCAGCTCCAGGAGAACCTCTCTGATAACATTACTAATGGAAGTTAGTCATCAAGATCAAGAGTCATCATGGAAACATAATTCTGGAATATGATGACATATTGATGGAGCAGGCCAAGGGAATGAAGCTCTTCATTCTAGAGAAATTGCTACAAAATGAATCAAGGGAAAAAGGTATGAGGTATGTATATATTAATATGTTGACACTGGATGTTGTGAAGTCATGTCTTATGGTTGTAGGTAATAAACTTTCATATTTAGAAGTATGATCTATGAATAAGGATCTCTCGGTGCACTGACAGATGAAATCAACATAATATGTCCTCATGGAGTATGAGGTGGTTGTATATGAACGAGAAATTGGAAAATTTGTAAGTTCCTGGGAATGAAGAATGTGCAGAAAGGAAGAGATCATGAAATGAAACCATGTCAAGAGGCAGTTAACATCCAGAAGCAAGGAATGTGTGACTAGGATATCTCCTGGGAGGATATGTAGACTCTGACAAAAGTATGGTAAATAAGAAGACCCTTGACAAAAAATATCATTAGGAAATGTGTTAATCTGAATATAGGATGTCGATGCCTAAAGGAAGATATCATCATGAAAGACCATCACTTAGGTAAATTTTGTTTTAAAATCTCATATGTATATGCTTATTAGGATGAATTTGCGAAGGACTGCTAATCATGAGAAAGGATATATGATCCTTAGAGATGATTTGAAGGAAAGTAGCAAGGCACAACAGTGAACCATATGAGAAACCCCAATGAATCACTTTCTGATAGTGGACATGAATCGTGACTGAAAGTGATGGATGATTTGTGCCCTATGAAGCCAAAGGTTGAATATTCCTCAATATCGAAATCCATGACATCAAGGGGAGGATTTATTCATGAGTAGTTGGATTGCTACTACAGGACCATGGTTGAGAGAGAGCTTGGTGGTAATTTTCTTACTTGGAAGAAACTTGAAGTATTTCCTTCCTGTGTTAAGAGGGAGTGACATATGTGATTCTCTAATACACATGTCATGCACTAGACCAGGAATAACAGTCGTAAGTATTAGTGAAGGCCTTGTGGAGAGAATATATAGACACATCCTTCTAGTCTTCACCTGGAAGACAGAATGGAGGATTGGGCAATCATCTGGCATTCGATACTCTTTGAGAATGAGATAGGGCATTCAATATAATAGTATTTGAGGACCGATATTCTTTGAGGTCTGGCTACCCAAGAGAAGAATAGTCCAATAAGTAGAGGATTTATGTGCTCCTGAAGGAAGAGTGCAAGACTTATCAAAGTAGAGGAGACTCCTGCTTTGGACCCCAGGAAGGCCTTTCGAACATCAAGGCTAAGGTTGTAAGGTTCTTCTGTATATTTTAAGATTAATACAATCAAGTTCTGTTTTTCTCAATAAATTGTCGTTCGATTGTTTAATTCAATAAGTTGTCGTTTGATCGTTTATTTCATAGATTCCTTGATCACTATGATAGGTATGTTTTATGATTATTTGTTATACAGGTGCTATTGATATTTTCTTGTTTGTGATTGCAGATCAACGAAAGATAATACTTTCTTGTGACAAAAGGGCCCTTGTTGCGACGAAGAATTATTGATGCAACGGAAGCACTGCGACCGCAAATAAGCATTTGGATCTAAGGTAGGATCGACACCTTCATAACATTTATTTGTAAAACGAATATATCTAGAGAAAGACAAACTTAGTTGTTCATTTGTTGCTAGATTGTCTTCTGACACTAGGGATATCGGTCTTGTCCGCAAGAACGATTTATCCGGCCAACAAATTGGCGACTCCACTGGGGAAATCGGTCTTGTTTCATTTTTTAACGAGCTCGACACAGGAAAAGAACTATGCTCATGGCAACGTGTTTCATTTTTTAACGAGGTTGACACAGTAAAAGGAACTGTCCTCACCCTTATTGATTCGAGTCTTTGAATAGACCTCATAAATGTTAAGTCATATATTTAGGTTAGTTTTTAGGTCGCGTCTTTCATATGATCTCGTAAATGAACCTTCATTCCATCCAGCGATTAATTACCAGAAGTGTACTTAGTTGAATGAAATGAAGCTGGGGGGGCATGCGCTCTAGCAGTTACGCTTAGGGGGCATCAAGCACAGTTTTCTCTTTGTTTCAAGCTTGTGTAAAAATGAAACTACTATGAAGCACAGTTTACTATGTTTCAAGCTTTTGTAAAAATGAAACCTATCTTGAGTCAATTTCGGTTATTATTTTCAAGACTCATTAAACTCATGAAAATCCCAAGATTATTTTGCTATCTTTCATTCTCGTAAAACACATGAAAATGCTGAGTTCTTTCCGTCTTTTCCTGCTCGTTAATTAAATTGAAAGACGGCCACAGGAGTACATTTTTATCCCTTTTTCGAACTCGTTAAAACTTACGAAAAAGTGAAAACCATGAGTACATTTTTATCCCTTTTTTCGAACTCGTTAAAACTTACGAAAAAGTGAAATTTGGAGTTCTCTTTTAAGCCCTTTTCAGACTCTCTAAACATGAAAAGATTGTCGAGCACTTGATTATTCGAACTCGTTAAAGTAAATGAATAATCGTCCCTTCAGTATAAGTTTACCCCTTTTACGGACTGAAATGGACTATTTACGAAAAAGGTATACATTGACTAAATACGGTCAATAGAGTTCTCTCCCGCGTTATTATATCCTTTTTCGGGCTCGAGAGACTAAATTTACGAAAAAGTACACTTATGGAGTTTTCTTAAGTTTTTTCTTCTGACTCCCTAAAATTGAAAAACACCGAGTTTCTCCTATACTGGACTCGTTAAAATTTAACAGTAAAGGACCTGTTCAATTTCAAACAGGAACGAACCACTTCTTCTTAGGGTTTGAATCTTAAACTAAGTTGGACTCATCCGAAGGATGAGCTTATAAACAAGAAAATTTTATCCTCCTCAAGCTTGTCAAAAATAAAGAGGTACTTGCCAGAAATGGTGGGGGAAAAGAGAGAAAAACGAACCTGTTTGTTACATTTTGATTATTCGGAAAACCGTTAACCACTCTTGAACACAACACTTTTGTCCACCTGGGTTGGGAAATCCTTTGCCTAACAGTTAATCAAACCATATTGAAAGTCTTCAGCCGGTTTCTGGGTATTAGCTTTGGGTCAATTGTTACCAAGCCATCTGCAGTGTCATTATGTGTTCAAGAGGACAGTTCAAATAAACCATTCATCTGCAAAATATCTGTCATCCATTTTGACCATTCCTGAGTCAGTCCTTTCCAATATATTTCTTCAAAACTTGATCTATGATTTCGTGTTGTGGGCTTGCCTACGACAGATCACTTTCTATCGACATCAGCTCATTATCTAGGAAGTTAATCCAGAAATCGTTAGTACCTTGGAATCTGCATGCCTCAATGGCAGGTTTCTCGCCTTCGACGACAGGTTGCATCATTGACCTTCAATCGAATGATTCCGTGAGATGTTCGACTTCAGATCATTCATTCACATTTCATGGATTGTACTGGGTACTTTGAGAGCCATTTACATTACTGGTGGTTACTCTCACACTTGTTAACAGTTTACATCATTGACTGGTAATCAAGTGGTTTCTACCATGTTCGACTTCGACACATTTAATCGCATGGATAGAATCGTACTAGTTCGAGAAGCAGAAATCAAGACCCTGGATCTAGTTTCCACCATCCAGGCTGCGAGGAGTTTTATTATTATACAGTAGACTATTCATTATAGATGGCTGCGCCCATGCTGTGTCTACACATGTCTATACTGTGATGTAATATTAAAATCATTCCTGTATCAGAAAAATTTAAGTTAGAATCTAGTTAGTTTTTGATCTGAGTATGGGAATGCCTACCTCAGCGAGGATATGATTACATATATATATTTTGCATTGAATTTTTTTACAGGTTCTGACTGGGGTGTCCACAGGATGATCCTTGAAATGATAAATTACTTCACTCTTCATATATGACAGACTTCATCTTCATCTATTTCAGACTTCGCACTTTAGGGGGAAATCTGTTACACTAAAAAATGTCACCATGACATTCTGCTGACTATATGAGCTCATTGACACTCATACTTACCTCCTCTGCAAGTCTTACAACCTTTGTTCCCTATTCCAAGCCTCAAAATTGGAAGAAAAACCCTAAAAATCTCTAAAACTCAGGGTACGCAGGTAACATTTGACCTTCTTGCATTTTTAGCTAGGGTACGCAGGTAATGTGAAGAGAAAATGCGTTCTAGAACGCATTTTTCCAGTGTAATGCCTGCGGTACCCCTGTAAAGTCAAAAAAGCGCGAAATTAAACTGAAAAAGTTGAATTTTGGTCAATTCTAGAAGGTTCTGGATGAGATTTTTTGGGGATGAGTACGCTTTAGTAAGGTGCATGTATCCCACACCTTAAGGAACTAATCCCTTGATGTAAGGAGCCTATCCCTTTGAAGGAGGGTTCTATCCCTTTAAAGGTGGAATCCTAACCTCCTCATCTGCTCTATAAAAGGAGGCATTGGGTAGCCTAAAGGGGGTTAAGTTTTGATGGAGATTTTGGAGATTGAGGATTAGAGTTCAAGCTTTATGTGTGATTGAGCTGAAGTGCTGTTGAGATTTAGACTTCTTTCTGCTGAGCTTTTGAGAGGAAAGATCACATACCTCTTTGTGCTCCTGAAGGAAGAGTGCAAGACTTATCAAAGTAGAGGAGATTCCTGCTTCAGACCCCGGGAAGGCCTTTCGAACATCAAGGCTAAGGTTGTAAGGTTCTTCTGTATATTTTAAGATTAATACAATCAAGTTCTGTTTTTCTCAATAAATTGTCGTTCGATTGTTTATTTAAATAAGTTGTCGTTTGATCGTTTATTTCATAGATTCCTTGATCACTATGATAGGTATGTTTTATAATTATTTGTTATATAGGTGCTATTGATATTTTCTTGTTTGTGATTGCAGATCAACGAAAGATGATACTTTCTTGTGACAAAAGGGCCCTTGTTGCGATGAAGGATTATTGATGCAACAGAAGCACTGCGGCCGCAAATAAGCATTTGGATCTAAGGTAGGATCGACACCTTCATAACATTTATTTGTAAAACGAATATATCTAGAGAAAGACAAACTTAGTTGTTCGTTTGTTGCTAGATTGTCTTCTGACACTAGGGAGATCGGTCTTGTCCGCAAGAACGATTTATCCGGCCAACAGGTCATACTTTTGGAACACCTGGGTGGAGTATGTAACTTGGAGCGACAATGAATATGGTGTATATTAGTCACATGCCTCACTAGCATTGTAGCCCATTGTCTTGTTGAGAGATGGGGTTGTTATTCAAGGCCTTGCACTTTACCTAATTTTAAAATCATTTTAATTCTACCTAACACTGCAAGAAAAAAGTACATTGGTGAGGGTCATGCTTGTGACGGACATTTAAGGTCCGTCACCAATGTCACATATGGTGACGGTCCTTAAAAAAGTGTCATTGTAAGTGTATATAATAATGGTCCTTTAAGATCCGTCACCAAATCCATTTTCAATGACACTTTTGGTGAGGGTCATTAAAGGCCCATCACTAATTCTCTCTTTGGTGACACTTCTAGTGATGAAATTTTAATGATCCTCACTGATGCTCTTTTTTTTACTTTTGGTGACGATCAAAAAATTTTCATCATCATTGATCATTCCAATGAGTTTTTATGACGTTATGTGTTTTTTAATATATTTTTTCTCAAAATATAACGATTTAATACCATTATTGTGGAGTCTTTTTTATAATATTTCCAAGGCCATAGTGGTTATACTTAGTCACTTTTTTAAGAAGTAATTACTGTGTATCATTAATTCCCTCAAGTAATGACTAGTCAAATAGAGTTTTCCTATGAGTCAACACATGATTCATATCTATTAAGTTTATTATCCAGAAAATTCCCTTTAGATAAAGTCCCACTAATGTGTGTAGGAAATATATTATTTAATACATAATAAAGCTCTGCCAATTCTATTAATGAGAAAGACATAACACACTTCAACAATCTGGGCACACCTTAAATTAATGCTTTGGCACACACTAACATTTCTTAGCACCTTGCATGTCTTGGAAAATATTTGTACCTAGAAAATATTTTCATGACATTGAAACCCAAGCACATGGTGGCATGCGCTAGCACAACATAGAACTCTCTTATCATGTGTTGGCATGCATGTAGTCCCTAGTTGCATGCCCTAGAACACCTTTCTTTAATGCATTGACATACATTAGCACTTGGAACAAAATGCCACTTGGCATGTATTGGGACCTATTATTAGTGTGGCTATCATGCCCCTTTTGAAAAATATAAAGTCCTTAATTATTAACCCTCTTATTGGTTCTTCCTTTTATTTCCTTGAAAATTCTTGACACATATTGACATACCCTAGCACCCTGCACATCCTTAGCACTTGGCATGTATTGGCATATCTTGGCACTATTTGGCACAAATAATTAGCACACCCAGGAACTCCCAAGCACACTTTGAGACTCCTTGACATGCTTTGATATTACCTAGAATGCATTACCAATCCTTAGCATACCTTGTCACTCCCACCTTGGCATGACAACTAGCACTCATTAACACTAGTCCCTAACACACGCTCCTCATATTCATTAAATTCCATGAATTTTGACCTAGTGCTCCCTTAATGTTCTATATTAGTACTCCTTAACAATCATCAACGTGCATTAGCACTCTCTAGCACCCCTTTACACTCTTCAGCATGCCCTTCCACTTCATAGCATGTATAACACTCTGTGATGCATATTGACACTTGGAACGTGTTGGTGCTTGAAAATTCTTAGCATGTATGGAATACGTTTATGTGCCTTGGTATGATTTGGCATGGTTTAATATTGAATTTATTTGAGATAAACTGTCGGAAAGTAGATGACAAGCAACAAAGGAAGACTTGGCACTTAGAATGCACTAATACTTTGCACTTGGCACCTATTGATGCCTAGTGTTTGTATGCCTAGCATGCCCCTCTTGGAAACGGTAAATTGATCACTTATTAACCCTATTATGTGTTAATTTCCTTGTAGTTTAACTTGTTTCTCCCTTTTGTTGCCTTGACAGTCCCTGGCCGCATTGACACGCCCTTGCACATCTTGGCATGCCTTATCACTTGGAACATCTTAGAAATTTTGACATGCCTTCACACTATCTAACACATCTCAGCATTCCCTAGAATTCCTTGACACTCATTTCCTCACATCTAGCCTTTACATTTTTTTCACGAATTGGGAACGCAATCAATTCCTTGGATACTGTAGTTCATGTGACAATATTGGCTTGCTTCAACCGCAACAAATTGACCAATTGCACCTACTACAAGTAGATTTTTCCTTGTTCACCTAAGAACTACCTATAAATCATCTTATGCCACTCATGTCCAAGCTCAACTTGTCCCACTTAACTAGTTACCAATACAAGGATCACATGATCTAGCCATGGCCGTAAAACAACTAAGAAACATAGCTTACATAGGAAATATTTCACATGTATGTTCAGTTCATATAAACAATAGAACAGTAACTAAGAGTTTGCAAGAACCACAAGATGCCCAAGGCACACAAGATATAAGCTAACATAAGTCGAGTGCCCCAAAACGTATACACAACCATGTACAATATGCAATTATCTAGAATATTTTAAAACATGAGCATGTAGCCAAAGTGTCCCTCATCTCATATAAAAAAATAGCTAAAGGCAAAACAATGATGTGCCTAGCACAAAGTGATCTCCCTTTGTCTAATACTGCTATGTCGAGACCCATATAACAACCATAGTCTTGCCTCATGTAAATCATATTGTGAACTTCTCCTAACACACTTCATCCTTAGCACACTTGAATTCGCTGACACTCCCTAGCACACACTCTTATTCACTCCTTTCTATGTATTTTGACCTAGTTATCCCTTGATATGCCGTAACACTCCCTAACACTCTTCAGCATGCATTAACATTTTCTGACATGTGTTAGCATGCCTTTTCATTCCTAATGTGCATTCCCTGACCCTCCATAGCTATCATGGCCTCACAACTACCCTTACTTAATTTTAACCTTGGGAACCCAACCAAGCCCTCGCTTGACTACAAGAGCTTGAAAAAGTTATGGTTACTACAACTAGACTATGTTTTTGAATTGCGTAGCTTGGGAGGTACTCCACAAGCCTAGTGAGATGGGTTTTTGTGAGTTTGGTGACAAAAGGCTTTGTGGGAAAAGAAGCCAAGAAAAGGGATTTTGGACCCAAGATGGGGTTTAAAATCTAAAATAAAATAAAAAATGGAAATCAATATTTCCTAAGGTCTAAGTGGATAAAACCCATAAGTTCTAGAGGGTTCCTAAGAGGTCTAGGAAAAACTATTTAAGGAGGCCTTAGGATGAAGGAAAGAACATCAAGTGAGAAGGAGCTCATTTGATCAAGGGGGTGAAGAGAGATGTAGTCCTAAAGTAGGTCGAGTAAGAGGGACAAGTAAGGGTTGCTAAAGGGAGGCCAAAATCATCCTCCAAGGGAAATATCATCATGTGAGGGTTCACAAGAATGTTGCATACCTTAATGGTCGGTTCGAGCTAGGAAGTAGGATGGCATATTGTTGGTTCTCTTATGGCAGATCGAGCTTAAGAGAGGTTGCTCATGAGAATCTGGGCATGCGATTTCAATGTTGTCTTTGTGCGAATGCCACATCAAATTATGAAATGTTTAAATTTGCAACAAGAAATATTGAAATTGGAAACGAGAAAGGACAAAAAAAATGCACCCGCACAGGTGAAGAATTTTTATGCATCAGGAGTGAGGAATGTGGGGTGTCTAATTTATTTTTCCCTTAAATAAATTGGACAATAAATTGTAATTTCATCTCATAACAACTTGTGTTAGTTAACTAATTCATGATGACTCAATTAGCCCAAGAAATTCGAGTTGAGGGTCTAAGATGAGGCATGTAGAGGGATTAATGTAATATTTTTGGGGTCTAGTTGCAGTTGATGCATTAGTGGGGTGTTGGTGTGAATTAGTTAACTCAATTAAATGAGTTAAAATCAGTTTAAATAGTTATAACTAAGTGATGAGCTAGTGAGAGGTCTACCGGTGAATTAAATTAGATTTAATTCATAATGAGTGATCAATCAGATAAATGATAATTCACTATTAATAGTTTCATGCATGTCAGTTCTGAGGAAGACCCAGTTGAGATAGAGGTTAAAGGGAACATAAACATTAGTTGTATTTATACAAAATTTCCCATGTGCAACTATAAAGTCATTGGGATTCCATGATGGATTGCGCAATGAAGGAAGACTAATTTTCCTAACTAATAGGGAGATAATTCGTTAGGAATTGCATGAGAAAGGAAAGTTGAAGGAAGGATGTGAATTGTCTAAGTACTAGATCGAGTTCGCCTAGATCAGCGGGAGACAATTGGCAGAGTGTTGGATAATATCATGAGAGATTAAGAATTATTTTGTTTCATGATTCCTTGACTTAATACATAATAGAGATAGAGCGGTTTTGAGTAGTTGCTTTCCCCAGATACATCTTGTGTTGTGCGATTGATAATTTATTTCTCTTACTTATGTGTGATTGTTCAATCGTGTTTTGTTTCCAAAAAATTTAGGAAGGATTCAATATCTTGTTTTAGTACAATACAAGATCAGATTGAATCTCGTTGGTTAGATGTTTTACGTGGTATCAGAGCATGAATTTTTTGGGTGGCGAGTTTGCAGAGAATATTTGAATATTTTGGTGTAAAATTAAAAAAAAAAAGGATATTTGGATGCCTTGTGAAAAACTACCCAAATGGAAAATCAATTCGGAGCTCGGATGGGGGAGATATCATCGATTTAAAATCCACTCTTTTTTAGAAACTTTGTAACTGTTGGACACTTACAATGTGTGCAAGTCAAGAACCTATATTCACGTGCGGTACTAGATGCATGCAAAGCTTTAAGGAGAAAAGCAGAGGTTAGAGAATTGGTTGTTGAGAGGGAGTACAAATTACCTCTCAACATGCAGCCTTAGAAGCAGCCTCAAAAGGTTATGGAGTAGCCACAATTGGAGAATCAGAGAGGAGACCGAGTGGAAGCGTTCACTCAAGCAGAGACCTCCATGAGGGGGGATTTTCAAACCAGATGGGCAGAGGGAGCACATGCTTCCATACCTCTAGGTGAAAGGGGGGTGATATGTAGACATAATCCCAAGATAAGAAATTTGGTCAGGGTCCATTGAGATGGTGTGTCTCATGGATCAAACCTAGCTACGAGGAGTCCATATTACAATAGTATCAGGAAGGATTAGTTATGTTGGTGCAGTCAGATGTCACGAAGATAGAAATCACATCGACATATGTGAGATACTGGAGAGCATATCAGAGTTGGAAACAATGCAAAGGACACAGATGCAGATGTCAACAGTAGCATAGAGAGTCTAGTAGACATGTGTAGTAGCTAGCAAAAGTCATAAGAATTTGATGACAAATGTATTACTAATTTAGATGTTCAGAAGCTATTCAGTTTCAGGATTTTCAGGTGCAAACAACACTAGAGAAGTGTTGCATGCAGAATTCCAAAGGTGTCGGATCACGATAGATTGAATTCCTTTCTTGTTTAGAGGGAGTGTTGAAATTTGCAAACATAAAGGAAAAAAAAATGCACCCAAATTGGTGAGGAATTTTGATGTGCCAAGAGTGAGGAATTTGAGGCATCTACTTTATTTTTTCCTTAAATAAATTGGACAATAAATTTTAATTGCATCTCATAACACGTTGGGTCAGCTAAATAAGTCATGATGACTAAGTTAGCTCAAGAAATTAGAGTTGAGGTGATTGAGGTGGATATTTGTGGCCGCTCGCCTATTTCACTTGAGACCATGCCGTTGTCTCTCATTAGTTTTTCAATTTCCTTAATTATAGCAAAATTTACTATTTTTGTGAGTTTTTCGGGTTCTGAACTTCCAGATCCATTTTGACGCCCCAAACGACGTTTTTTGGGCATGAAAGGTTTGGCTATTTCATATAAATTGCATTATAAATTGTAGTCCTCGAAGAGATATTTCTAATGAGGTATCACGTGCATCAAACGAAGATCATATGACCAAGTTGCGACCCCGGGAAGTTGGCAGCCCAACTACCCCCAACGGGGCCCATAAACTCTTGGTGTTACATCTCCTCGAGTTATGGTTTTCTCTTATTTTAAATAACAAAAATAAACTTCAGCATTATTGTAGCACAGTTCAGAGGCATGTAGCTTCCACATCTCTTCTCAGAGATAAGCTACCATCGCCCAAGCTATTTTGTTTTCCATTCTGTTTGTAAGCATTTTTAAGTATTTGATATTAATGAAATGAAGTGTTATTCCTACTGCATCTTTGTGTTTATTTTTGTTTCTGTATTTTATTGAATTCCTTCATATTTCCGGATCATGAGGGTCTAAGATAAGGGTTTTGTAAAGGTTTATGAAGGAAAAGCTGATGTATTGACAGATCTGAAGGATTAATAGAAGGAACAGTTTGGCAAAAGCTCTGTGTTATGAGTTTAGTTATTGTTTTTTCTTACTGTTACGCTTTGATGAGATCGCGCTATCTGTTTTCTTACTTAGGAATGCACATAGGTAATTGATATCATCATCATGTTCAATCATTCCTAAACACATAGAAAACTCACAATTATATTAGCTTATTGGGCCAATAAAAAAGGACATGCCTCAATATTTTTAAATCATCATTTAATATTTGACACGCCTGAGTACATTTCCATGCACTCTATTAGGAATTCTCTTGATAAATTTATTAGTTAAATACTCACAATCAATTACTTAACTTTCCATATCTAATTATCATTCTCAAGCTTATATCATTTTTACATTTCCACTCTCTTTGGTATATTTCTTGGCCCATCCACGTCCATTGTTTGAACCCTGTTCCGATACCACTTTGTAACATAGCCAAACCCCTTTCTAACTTGTTCAGGGTATATGTATCAATTTTTTGTTTTTTCTAATTAAATTATAAACTTTGTTATGATAGCACCGTCACATTCTCCTCATTAAGATCTTTCCAAACTTTATTAAAATTCGAGTTTGAATCATTAAGATACAATCATCTGAAGATTTTCACCCTTAGTGCCATGTCAATGCTAATGAAAAACTTCCACATGGTAGATGAAATTGCATCTTAGTCCACATGTCACACTAAGTGGAGTGTTGAGTGAGCATTAAGGCAATCTAACTTACCATGTCTTTTACTAGCTCCAATTAATTTACTTTACGTGCATTTACATAATTGGGATTTTAAATAAAAATTGTAATCCATCAATTCCATGTAAATATTTATATTTCACCCTATTTAAATAATAATTAAACCCCAAGTTCAAATAAATCTCATGTGTAAGCATAATCCACATGTAGATTTCCAAAGTGTCAAAGGTTTCTTCCACAAAATTTGACAAGTTGTTGATAGTACAACCCAACATATTTCCTTGCCAATGGGGTAAAAGTCCAACTTTTCATTAACTGCTAATGATGTAAAGAATACATAAAATAGATAGATAACCCTTCAATATATAGATAATAAAATTTGATACTAGAGAGGAATAAATGGACTAATCCATGTAACACATTTATTCAAACTGATTAGGGAGGGAATGAAGAGATGATAATAGAGGTTCAATTTTTTATAGCTTTTTATCTTGCTTTTACATCAAGTATTCTAGCTCTAAAATTAGGTCAAGAACTGTATGAATGATTTTTCTAACCTTTTTGGCCTAGCCATAACCCAGATCAAGCAGGTCAGAAAAAAGAGAGGAAAATAAATAACTCTTTTGAACGAAATGAGCAATACGATTGACTAGATTGTTCTTTATCCAACTCAATAATTTCAATATTCATTATATTGTCGATACAATCTGTACATACTATGGTATACACCTTTACTCCACAATTTATTTTTTTACACATGAACTCTTCCATCTTGGAGAGATGGCTGAGCGGACCAAAGCAACGGATTGCTAATCCGTAGTATGGATCATCCGTACCGAGGGTTCAAATCCCTATCTCTCCGTTCGTACACTATTGATAGGAATGAGATCCAACCCTAAGATTCCAACCTATTCTAATCTGCCTAGCTATCTTCTCTATCCATCTAGCTCCCTATCTGGTCTAACCCTTCCAATTCAAATAAGTAGTGAAAGAAGAGGATGCGTAAGCAAGATCGACCACTGAGAGAGGATATTATTTCATAAAAATAAGATGCTATCAACATAAGACAAATTGTATTACCATTTATAAAAGCAGGGATCCACATAAAGGGCTCCTCGGTCTCAATTTCCTGCCTAGATATTTAGGAGATACAATTTCATACAGGAACCACAGGACACTGATATTTTTCTTTCTCTTGGAAAGGAAACCAACCAATAATATTGATAAGGAATCACGGGTATTTATTGATTTCTTGGCAAGGAGGAAGCACAGAATCAAAATCAATCACTAAGAATCATAACAAGAAACCATGAACCATTTCTTCATCTTTTGACACTGGTTCAAGTAAGACAAGGCGCACCATTAATCCCATATGTTAGGTGAATCGATACTGCTTACTTGTAATGGCTTGGATCCCATTCCTATCAGTATAGTGAATCGAATAGGGAAAGCTACATGATAACACGCTTGATTCCTTATGTAAGTTGATCTCACTTCTAGTGCATAGAAATTTTGTAGATACATGATTAATATAATGCTAATACTCAGGGTAAAGGTTTGATCTATATTAGTATGAACACTAGTATAAACATCAGTACTAAGTAATTACACATGCATATGGTATAACTATGGTTACCTCATTGGTTTCATTATGGATAGCAGGTTAAGAATAAGTGACAACCACAGTAACAAGGGTTGTAGATGTGCTTAAGTGAATAAAAAGAGTATCATTATAATCATCATGCTCTATTCATTGATTAGAGAATAATCTATATGATACAAGCCTAATCAGTGAGATCCGGGGTAATACAACTATGTATAGATCTAATCCAATGCCATTTCTAATATGATTCATGTCTATTTCATTATATTCCCATATCTATGGGAATAGAGGAAATACATAACACAATTAGGGAAAACATGGCACATAGATTGATAGTCACAGTACTACTAATACCATTACATTCACTTACAGATGATACTTACAACCACTCTTGAGTAGTAGGATGAGATAGTGTGATGAACCTCTGTGAATAAGAAATATCAATATATTAACTACGATACATGGCGGTTTGAACATAGTAACATCACTCAAATGTAGATTATGTGATTATCTATATCAATGGAACAAGCTAAGAGCACTAGTAATAACAAGAGATCAATACTGGCTAAGCTGTGATATCACTCTATTCTATCTATATCACTATGCCTAAGCTAAGAAACCCCTAAGGTAGAACCCCAAACTTATTTACCAACTATCTATGAGGTCAACCACAAACTTGTTTACCAACTGTCTATGAGGTCAAACCCAAAATTTTCGTTGAAAACAGATGGATTGATCAGCCATCATTGAAATTTAATATGTTACCCTTTGAAAAACTATGTCCAATGTCGCTGGTGGATGATGACCTTATTGGCTATCGATGAAATTCAACACTTTGCATTATGGAAAATTTGATCCAATCTCGTCAATCCTCGATGAGATTATCGGCTATGGGTGAAATTTAATAATTTTACCATTTGAAACCCTTAAGTCATTCCTCGATTGTCGATGCCATCGATGAGTTCACACACAATGATAATAGGTAAAAATCAAGGAGTTTACCTTTGAAAACTTTGGACATTTGGTGGATATTTAAGGTTTTGCAATTCCTGCAAAAAATCTGATAATTTGCAATTAACATTAGAGAGGATTATATATATTGAGGGAAATCAATCAAATTTACATGTGTAAAATTTGAGTTTAACTTTGAAAACTTTGGACATTTTGTTGATAGTGAAGGTTTTGCACTTCCTGCATCAAATCTAGGAATTTGCATTAAACATTAGAGAGGATTATCTCTATCAAGGTAAATCGATCAAATTTAAAAAGAACATCAACCTCCAAATGATCATTGTTTGGGTAAAAATCTTGCCAATAATTCCCTTCTTCTTCATTTATGGAAATTTCATGAATATAAGTTTCCATATGCATATCCACATTCACTCATATAAAAATATTTCTTACCAATGTTCAATAACCCTAAATTTTATGTAGACATTTCTCTTAAGCAAGTCTTTGCACCAAAATAGGCACGAGTCACATGAAAATGAGCATACTTACCAAAGTTACTGCCCACCATAATTTATCATTCCTTAGTATATAAGTAGATAGGAGTACTTGAGGTTACTATCCACCAAAATCAAAGCAAGCATTTTCACACGATTAGGAGAGAGGATTATGTAGTTTAATTTTTCCACTTCAAACATCAATTTATTCCCTAAAGATAGATCAATCTCAAAAATAATTTAGATATGAATTTTTTCAAGTTGGAATGAGTCCTTTTACACCCAACCATAAGCTCAATTGCACATCAACTTTCTACAACTAGCCACCCCTTAGCTATGACATGATACCACAAGGGGAAAACCAATAACTCACTAGTATCTAACTACATGAAAAAAATCTCTTTCAGACATAAACCAAAGTTGTGGATCTCCTTTCCCAATTAAATATATGCCTCTGCGATCTCTAAATGCCTCTCAGCTTGGTTAGTAAAGAAAAAAAGGCAATTCCCTTTTTAGCTCTAAAGTCCCTTGGAAATTTCCCTACCTTTTACTTGTCATTTTCAACCAACACACAACAAATCACAACCCACTATGCCCAACTAGAGTCCATAACTCTTTTTTATTGTTTTCCATAAGCAACATTCATTTTTAGGGAGTCGATAACACACCAACGTCACTCCCTTTTGTGATTGGCACGTTTATTAACATATATGGGCACTCAAAATGCAGTTTAATCACTTAGAATCCTTCATCATTCATTCCACTTGTGAGTTACACTACTTAAGAACTTGTGTGCCTTTGTTCCTTATGCGTGTATCCCTTTATGCGTGAATGGAAAAAATTATCTATCTATGAATGTCTTAGACCCCCTTTTTCCTTCATGGGTCTCTGTCACTTTCCATATTTTTCCATAATATAGTCCCACATTTATCTTAGTCTCCCAATGAATCCATGGGTAAAATTCAAAGCCCAAGGGCTGCACTCAACCCATTCCTTCCATTAAAATTTTAAGACCTATTGTAGTTGCCACCCAATGTCCCATAGTTATGAGGGTGATTGTTCCAACTATCTAATCCTTCAAAATCAATTAGTTATTGCGCAAGAGGAAAAAGGCTTATATTCAAATTTCAAATTAATTGAAATGCTTTAGCAAGACAATTCCCTGCAACACCTTCATTGTTTTACACTCATGGTATCATAGCTCATATTAGTGCTCATATGTTCCAAGTTAGTTGTGTCATCATATTGATTAATGAAGCATTTATATTACATATGCATTTTTCCTTGATTTATCTAGTTCATTTTTGTTTCACTAACAACACATTAATGCTGACACAATTAATACAATGTTATCAACATAATTAATTAAAATTTTACAAATTAACTGACGAGTCGAGATTGGATTTTATAATAACCACATGAAGAACTTGTGAATCTGAATTTAATATTTTTTATTTTAGCTTCAAAGTAAGTTTATATATAAATAAGAGTGCCCTCTTCATTATAAATGAGGACTCTTAGAGCATATTCCCTATTATGATGAAATATAATAAAACTTCTTGAGATTTTATCTTGTATATATTGTAAATTTACAATTATATGTATAACACATCTTGATTTAACTTTATGTTGTTATAGTGTAATTTTATTCCTTGATTTTTTGGAGACCGAGCTCACGTCATGAGAACATAGTGGCCTTTTGTTTTATTTTGTTTCATGCAATTTGATTTCATGATTACCTTTACATTGATGCAAGAATGTTTGTTTTTTTTTGTAATGATTAATTTCAACTCATAGAATAATTTTCCTTTATCAACAACAATTCATGGAAATAATAGGTGTGTGGATCATGTCATGTCAAAGGATAACTTGGTGACAGTAAGGTCCCAATAGCATTATCAGTTTTCAAGTACATGTTCATTTCCAAGAATGATCAAGTAAGCTAGTGTCTTTGTTTCTAAGTTTTCAGATTCATTCCATCACCAAAAATATTCAAACAATGTAATTGTTGTCATGCAACTAGCCTAATGCCTAATTACATTGTTGAAAATTAGTCGGTTTAAACCCATGGACAATTTGTATTGATATTAACATATATAATGCACTTTTATTAATTCATTTTTTAAAACTATTGTAACATTTTTTTTGTAATAAAAGTGTATTTCCCTCTTCTTGCTTGATTTAACGAATAGGTGGATAGTAGAACATATTTTAGGATAACCATACATACATATTCATGTCAATGAGACTTGAACCTGGGTACGGAGGTTATCATTAAAACCTCCCAATCACTTGGGACATACTCAATTGACTAAACTATTGTAACACATGCCATATAATCATTATATTTCCTTACACATCTCTCTCATATTAGGTTGTACCAAGTGTCTCTCATTCTTTAAATACAAAGTTAGGATAAATTTAAAAAAATATTATTCAATTTTTAATCATATGAATGCCTTTTTGGGAAACTCTTGAGAAATTTTCTTTGTGCCAAGAATGATACCTAGTGTAAAGTAGAAGATGTAAATTCACTACTATGACCTTTATAAAAATTATATCAAAAACTTGTATAACATATAGAGGTATCAACCATGCCTTAAAAATGATGAAAACAACTTGAATGACCCTAATAGCTAAGGATATATACTTCTTTGTGAGAGTTCAAAAATTCAAATCTAAAAAGGAGTAGAGATAAAAATAAATATATGGAAGTGAATACCTAAATTTCTCAAAGTCAAAAAGACTTCGACTCTAAGTTTGGGGTTTATGGCGCTTAAAAGCAGAGTGTTTTATTTGTGGAAGGGGCGAAGTCGAGGTATATAAATAGGGCATGTCCATGGGAAAACAACACTTTGTATTAGTAATTCTAATACTACAAGGGCTTTATTTCAAGGTGCGACAAGAATGGCACGGGAAGAACCCATAACGATGAATTTAAACTGATAGAGAGGCCTATTGATGGGGGGAAGAAGAATGTATTGGGGAATGCATGAAGTTTCTGGTTTGAAAACCCTTCGGGTAAATCTAAGTCAACAACACGGGGCAACTCCCTTCGTTCATTCTATACTTCAAGATGGTTGAATATTTATGGTGGTAATTTTTTTCAGATCTTGAAAATGCAAAATATGCGGTTCATCGGGGTTTTCTCTACCATTTTCTCAAGTCTTGTATCCCCCTGATCACGCTGTGAAATTTATATAACAGTGTGTTTTTTCCACGCAATCTACAGTCAGCAACAGATTTCCACTACTTTAAAGCAGGTATAGAGCCTAAGTATCCCCTGATCACACTGTGTAGTTTATATAACAACGTGTTTTTGCCACGCAATCTGTAGTCAGTGGCCAATTGCCACTGCTTCAAATCGAGTATAGAGCCCAATTATCCCGCTGATCACGCTTTGTTGTTTATATCTCAACATGATTTTTCCATGAAATCTGCTGTCAGTGGCTGATTTCCATTGCTTTAAAGCGAGTATAGAGCCCAAGTATCCCGCTGAGCACACTGTGGTTTCTATAACAACGTGTTTTTACCATGCAATCTGCAGTCAGCAGCCGCTTTCCACTACTTTAAAGTAGGTATAGAGCCCATGTATCCCCCTGGTCACATTGTGCATTTTATATAACAACATTTTTTTGCCACGCAATATGCAGTCATCGGCGGATTTCCACTGCTTTAAAGCGGGTATAGAGCCCAAGTCAAGGTATATAAATAGGGCCTGTATCTGTGCAAATATTACTTTGTATTAGTAATTCTAATACTACAAGCGCTTTATTTCAAGGTGTGACAAGGCTGGCACTGAAAAAACCCCAGAACCGTGAAGTTAAACTGATAGAGAGGCCTATCGATGGTGGGAACAAGCATGTATTTGGGAATGCATGGACTTTCTAGTTTGACAAACCTTCAGGGAAATCCAAGTCGGCAGCATGTGTAAGCTCCCTTTGCTCAGTCTATACCTTCAATACGGTTGAAGATTTCTATTGGTAAGTTTCTTCAGATCTTGAAAATGAAAAATATGTGGTTCATCGGGGTTTTCTCTACCATTTTTTCATGTCCTGTATCCCCCTGATCACACTATGCAGTTTATACAACAACGTGTTTTTTCCAAGCAAGCTTCCCTCAGGGACATATTTCCACTGCTTTAAAGTGGGTATAGAGCCCAAGTGGGAAGACCTTACATGTGCCCATGGAGGAAAGTGGACTGCCACTAACACCCGAGGTGGAAAGGCTGGATTGGATCAACTATGGCTTAACACTGTAAAACCCCAACTATCATACATTCATATGTGTGTATAGGCATTTATGTGTAGATTCAATTCTGCTCATCTAAATTTTGTGATATGATTCTAGTTGTTGGCCATGATCAGTGAACAATTTGATGAAGGCGATGAAATTTGTGGTGTTCTGGCTAGTGTGAGAGCTAGACAAGAAAATATTGCCTTGTGGACCAGAACTTCCACAAAAGAAGCTGCCCAGGTAATTTTTTATTTTTTCATCAAGGGCATGTCTTTGTAATGTGAATCTCTTAGAGATACACTGCGTAGGAAGAATGACCTAGGATCAGTTAAATATTAGATACCACAATATAGAAAAACAATAAACAACACCGATTTTGCATACCCAATGGTATGAGAATTGAATATGTGTCTTGTGAAAACAGTTTCACTTGATTGTTTTTTTTATTTTCCCCTCCCTTCTTTACTTCGACCCATTCCTTTTCATCTGTTTTAATTACATCTATAACCGAGTCTGATTGATTCTCATCATTCAGGAGTTCACAAGGGTCCATTTCCCTCCCCTCTTTATTTTAATCCAATTGTTAGTATGAATCTTAATTCCAAGCGTACGAAAAAATACCACTTTTGTTGTGCATAACAAACAACCCTAACAACAAAGATGGCTGCCAATATCTTCAGATCTTGAGTTACGCGATCAAGATAAATGCTGTAAAAATCTAGATATGTGCATTAGAAGACATTAAACAGTAGAAAAAACAGGATTTACTCCATGCATCCAACAGAAAAGACAAGAATATGTTGAATGAATTTTGTATTAGGGGCACCTGGGAGGAAAACATAGGAGGGTGTTCCTAGTTCTCTTCAATGGGATGGGTTCTTGTAAGTCCTCAGCACTTCAGATCAAAAATTCCTCTCTCTTGATGGTGTGGAAAACCCAGACAAAAATGGTAGCAAAATATGACTATGATGGCGGATAAATAGTCAGACCAAAGGTGGTAAATGAATGGAAAAAGGTTGTAAATGAATGGAAAAACCCTTCTATTTATAACAAAATACTGAGTTAGCCTATATATTGGTGCAAAATTAAAATATTATTAACCAAATCAAGATCCAACTTTTATGGAATATTTTATTATATTTGTTGGAGGGAAAAGGAATTTGACTTGGGTTAAATCCCTTTATTTGTAAATAATAAATAAATAAATGATTTTTTTGTCATTTGAAGGATGTGGTTGAGTAATAATCAAATAAATAATGATTTATTTAATTATTTATGGGTGATTTAGTCATATTTAACAAAGAATATTATTTAAATAAGGTTTAAATAATTATTCTTTAGCAAATAATAAGATAAATAATGATTTATCTAGTTAATTTCCTTGTTTTGGGTTAAATATAACCATGAATATTAATCAAAGTGTTGTTTAATTAATTATTCCTAGAGGAAAATAAAACAAATGTAGAATTATTTAATATTTCCTCATGGGGTTTCCTGTTTAGACCATAAACAACTCAATAAAGGTGGTTTACTAAGTTATTTTTTCATAGTGAATGCAATTTTACTTAGGGTAAAATTGGTCTTACATGGTGTACTTGGGTCCATCTAATGACAATGTGTTAGATGACAAAAAAATGGTGTAACAGATTGTCCCCCAGCGTGCGAGTGTTAGGAGCTAATCGTATGACCGAAGTACGTTGTAAGAACTCAATCACTAGATGTCGAAGGGGAAGTCAAAGAGAGAGGAGTATAAGGTAGACAAAAGTGCTGAAAGAACTAGACCCTGATGAGGCGAGACTTACCGGTGCGACAAGTCTCTTTGATGAGTGAGTACCTATGCTATATGCGGCGGGGGAGGCATACCTATTCCCGCCGAGGCAAAGTACAAACAATGAGGCGTCCGAAAAACCACGAGACGGAACAATACAGTATATTCTAGCATAAACATCAGCCAGATAAATAACATGATAATGAATCCCACATACATATTGTGCCTGGCATAACAACAAGGACTTGTACAATAATGTCTGAGTACATGAGATACAAATACAACCTAAATGCCCCTGTAAACAGGAAAGGGCTCTGAAAATATGACTGATATATGCAATCAAGAAGGCGCTGCAAGCGGCTGAGGCCGACATCATCAAATCTATGGAGTTGCACTAAAGGATGAAGTGAAGAAGTCATTCGGGTATGTAGGGGGCTACCTGTAGGGCCACCCCCTCATGAGGGCTGGGACATCTCACACACACCCAGGAATCACTGATATTAGCTGTTGCATCACTGAACCATCAAGTATACGGATCTCGATCATGCTGAAAGGAGCTGAGCTGAGAAAAAATCAAGTCAAAGGGAAATAAGGAGTCCTTTTGCCTGATCCAGGGTATCGAACAATATTGGAAGCTGGAACGAAGGTACATCGCCCTCTAGACCTGTCTTCTGGAATGAATGAGTTGATGTCGACAGAAGGAGGTCTGCCATAGGTGAGGCAATAAGGGATCCTCAACTAAGGCACGAGAGAAAATAGTAAAGCGACTGGCAGATTGACACCGATGATGATGATGAAATGGAGGGTACTAAGGAGCGAACGGAGGACTTCACTTGTTAGAACATAAAGGGCATGGATGACTTGGCAGTGACTGACACAACATCATGAGGGATAGGGGATAGTGGGACTGAAGGCCATAATGTGCGACACGAGAGAGGGACCAAGAAATGAAGGATGGAGGACTATAGCGGGATGCAAAGGGACTCGGGATAGACTCCTTGAATGAAATGATGACTCAACTTGAATGCTCTAAAAAAGGGCAGCTCGATGGTGCTACCACACAGAAAAGGTCCAATAGGGACCATAAAAGCATGAGTACAAGATGGTAACTCACGACGAAAGTCGACACGAACATGGACAAGTATGGAGGCAAAGTGGTGCCCCTAGTACAAGTGTTGCAAGTGAAGAAATTAAATTTTGAGGAGGGGCGAAGTGATGCTTCTTGGAAAAAATGTGTCGTGGTGAAGTATCCAATCACTAAAAACTAATAGATACCCATTTGAGGGCTCGATGAGAGCTTTCCAACGGTGCAGATGGTTTGGTAAACAGAGCTACAGTTGGGTCGCAGAAGGCGAAAGAAAAAACAGGGGTTTCTCTTTTAATAAGGAATTTTCCCTCCAAATTCACTCATTTTCATGTGGAGCTGTCGTGAATGTAGAGAGGAGAGAAGGCCCTAAATCTTGCATCGATCATAGCGGACAAACCGACTATTGGAATTGAGATCCGTTGGTTGCAGGTAAGAATCCTAACCCTACTCTTTCTTTTTAATGGATTGAAAGTTCATATTAGGTCCCCAGGGCTCAGGAACAGACCCGTGCTCCTCTTCACGGCCGGGTCACACTTTTCGGGGAAAAAAGTGCGACCTAGGTAGCAGGTTTTGAGCAAACAACTACGACCTAGCCCAGGTTTGGACCTGAAAAGTGCGACCTGTCAGGGAGGGGTTTTTCTGTGCTGTCTTTTGGCTGAGTACTAGGTTTTTATGATGAGATATAGTCTTTCCTATCTGTATGCTGACAAATATGATGGTTTTATATTGATATGGAAGAATTACGGATCAACTGCAGAGACAGAGACCTGGGCACATTACGGTCGGAGATCCGGGAGCATCAAGGTGTTTGCAGTGCACTGGCCAGGTTTGGGGTTCTGAAGTTTGTGGAGAACCCTTTGATGAGAGCTGGAGAGCCCTTATTGGCCCGGATTTTCAGCTATTGGGACCCGGACCATGAGGTCTTTATAGTGCAGGGGCACCGTATCGAGTTGAAGGTCCAAGATATATATTTCCTTACTGGTCTCCCACCACTTGGGATGGTAGGGAATACTCAACCAGTATTACCGCGGGGGAAAAACATCATAGAGATTGTAGAGCGCCATTGTCGACTAGGTCTCCAAGTCAAGGGGACTCAGATACCCATCATGGATTTGGAGAGGTTAGAGACCCGTGTTTTGGCCGCAGCGGTGCTGCGGATCCTGGGCAACCAGGCACTCCATCACATCACTGGAGGGCAGATGATGCTTGTGGAGAGTGTTTTGAGTGGGACCTACTATGGGTGGGCCCAGATGATGCAGTCGTCATTCAAACGACAGTTGTCGCTATGCGAGCGGTAAGTGAACCACGACTATGCATATGGTACAGTTTTTGTGTAACACCAATGATTGACCTTGCTTATCCTCCCTTGCGGGGGTTGAGGATACCATAAAATATTGCTTCACCTTCATCCGAATCTCTTTCAATTGGTATCCGAGTCTGACTAATTCTCATTATTGAGGAGTTTAGAAGGGTCTATTTCTCTTCCCTCTTCAATTTGATCCAATGATTCACCTCGCTCATCCTCCCATGTGGATATTGAGTATACCATCACATGTTGCTTCAACTTTATCAAAATCTTTATTGATTGGCATTTCCTTTTTTTCTTCAAGGCTTACTAACTATGAGGGATCTGCTACTTCCACCATGGGAAAATTTTCCTCAACACCTTGCTACCAAGTGGGTCGTTAGATATCTTGCTTTATTGGGCATAGACACCTTAGAAAAAAGGTTACCAAGAAGTTGAAAACCCATTCAAGGCTATTTTACTAAATCTTAATTCTTGAGATCTTTTCCTGTTGATGCACATTGATCATGGAGTTTATTTAGTTTTATCTGGTTGTGGTATCTATTTTTTTCATTTGTGTGGCTCTAAGCTTGTTCGTTAGAAGCATATTTCAATTTTTGTTCTCACCTTGATATAGATTTAAGATAGCATCAAACATCTCCTTATTGATGGTCTTACTAATGATGTGAGGGATCCTTCATGGAGTCCGGGATGACTTGCTTTGTTTTGGCTATCTTCCTTTTATTTTTTACCAATTTTATAGATTGGTATGTCATTCAACCTTTTTCTTTACAAAATTCCAGAGATCATTATCCTCTAATAACATCTATATTTTCACTTTCATGGTATGAAGTTGGAGGGACCTTATAATTTGTTTTTGTATCTCAGATTGAGTGTAGTCAAATTATTACTCTTGGATTACACTGTTAGAAAAATAGATCAAATACCTAAAGACAAAATATCATAGGTCCATAGTACTTTTCTCAAGAACGAATCCTAGGCATCCCACTGTTGAAACCTTCCTACAACTTCCTATCCCAAGTAGAAGTCCTACTGTCCAAACAGGGGTGATTGGAAGGTTTCAACAAACATGCTCTGATTTCATGTCAAAAATTAGACATTGGTAAGCAAATTCTGTTTTTTTTAAACCTGAACTGAAAATATATTTATATTTCATAAAATCTATGTTGGGGAATAGTTGTATAACCTTTACAAGTATTTCTTGCCCAAATTAATCAACACCGTGTTAAGCTACAAAATTCTAAACTATGACCCAAATTTATGCCCTGGAGTAGGCACATGGGCGTTATAGTGTTCTAAATTCACTAGCTTGTATATCCTCCAAAAAATACCAACTAACACTTACAAAACATGGAAAATACATTTTATTTAAACCCCTCTTTGTGGGATACATGTTATTCATCAGGGAAAACTTCCTTTATATCTGTATTACTCAGATAACTAGGACAAAATGGACAAGTAGGATTGGTTTTGGACACCTTTTGGTTGACTTTGAGAGTGAGCCCATCTAGCATCGATCTTATGTAGGAGATTTTATAATTCGTCTTGTTGACTTTTGATTGCAGATTTAGTAGGTGCCTTGAGTCTAAACCAAGGCTCCCTTTCAAAAAATTTCTCTCAATCCTCTTTGTGATCAAATAAAGTAATATGAATTTCTCTTCTACAGATGAAGGAAGAGATATATCCTTATCCCAATGATATCAAGTTCCATGAATATATAAGGGTTGGGTTGGCTAGCGGCAAGAGAACTTTCCAACCAAGGCATAATTAGCAATATTGGGGGCCAAATTTTGTGCAAGGACTAGTGAGAGTTTGAAAGCTATAACTTCATGTTATCTTTTAAGCTAATGTAAGTTATCCATATTTTCATTAGGAGTCTTGTTTGTTCACTTGCTGGGTAATCTGACTCATGAATAAAATCAAATAATATATCTCATTGTAGAGGGGAACATGTTTCAAGAAAATTTCTAAGTTAGATGGCCATAGCCTTCCAATGTAATGGAAATTATAGTTATACATATATAACATACACCATGAGCCATCACCCATGCCTTCCCTTTGCTTGTGTTTTTATCGACAGTTAAATTAAGATAAATTTTAATATTATCACGGTCTCAAATAAAATTTTCCTTTAACAATTTATATCCTATTGTAAATGTTTCTATTATTAAGAGGGATGGACATAGTACCCTTATTTCAAGACCGTTGACATTTTCAACGTATAGCATGTTGGATTGTTGACATTTTCAATGTATAGCGTGTTAAAATTGAATTTTATTAACATCATTTTTAGGTCAGGAATTTGTCCTCTGTAGGTGAATTTTCTCATAAAATAACATTGTCTGTGGAAAGTTGCATTAGCTTGTTATTGTCATCCTATCGTATTTATCATTTATATGATCTTGGAAAATGGAAGGCTTGGTAGTGCAATGCATAAAGTGTATCTTATACTTTGATTTTGGATTTTTTTAGCAACAGGTAATAGAGAGGCAATTTAAGGAAATACTCTCACTATATTGATTTACCTGTATTTTTATACTGTTTTTTTTTTTGTTTTTTTTCAGAAATGAGAAAATCCAAGCAATAAAAATTGCATGAAGGGCATGTGAATTTGGAATCAAGGAAAAGGAAGAAAATAAATGAAAATAAACTTGCAGCAGTGGATGATAATGTGGATGAGGAAAATAAGGAGGATACGTCTTTAAGAGGGATGAAAAATATGTAACAGTTGGTTGCAAACCTTTATAATGTTTTTTTATTTTGATATTTGATTGATTGTCTAAATTTTTCAGTCTTGCATGAGAGTTGCCTTGTACAAAATCTTAGTCGGTGAAAGTTTTAGAGAAAGTATGAAGACAACATAGTTTCCATGTGACAAGCCAAGTCTAGCTCCGAGAATTTGACATAAAAGTATTTTAATGACTATTTTTCATCTTGAAAATTTCCTTGGAAGCAACATGTTCATTTATAGCTTCTACATACACACATGATGTTTGTCCAAACCCTAGGATTGATATTATAGGGAAGACTAACATATGTTAAAATGTGTTCATATGGAACTATAACGCATTCATTATATTTTGTTTTCAGTCGACTATCCTTACCCTTTTCTCTTTCTTTTACCATGTGTTCAATACATTATTATTATCTCGAAACTTGACTCTCTTGATTTACCACTTCCTGCTTGAAGTCTAGTATTTTGTGAAACTCTGAAATATTTGTTACTAATCCCACCATGAATACCATATTTCAAAGTAACTAAAACTGATAAATGTTGACAATTCTCTCCTGCTTCTCCATGAATGCACCTCTTAATGCCTTTTTAACTTGTGTTTTCTTGACCTGTCCATTTCCCCTGATAATGTGATTCAAAATGATAAGTTGAACAATCCTTATCATCAATTGGCGAGCCTTTCTCTGCTTCTTCATAACTAATTATATCTTCCTTATACAATCATTATTTTGAAAGAGGTGTGGAGAAAAAAACCTTGACATCATTTGCTACTCTACTTTTGAAGTTACCATCCAAATTATTTGATATATTGTCTTTAGTATCCCTTTTAATGCATCTTGGGGTTAATGCCATTATATATGCATTAGATTCCATTCTCCCTTGAGAATGAAATGCACCACTTGAAAGCCTATCATTTCTATAAAAATCCTTTTCTTTAGGCTTCCTTTCAAGCTCATAATCACTTCTCCAATTTTCAGGAATCAAACAGTGAAAAGAAGTGATTAGGTTAATGAATACCCATCTCAACATAGGGTTTTCCCTATGCACAATATCCTCCCTAAATATTGAGAAGAGGGAAGGAAGAGAAAGGATTAGTCTATAATATTGGACCTTCCCCCCTTAATGTTGAATCTAGATTGTGTGAAGTTAGAACCTCCTCAAAACACTAGTGTACCAGTAGTAAGTACCGACAAAACTCCACAACCAAGAAAAGAGGATTTTCGGTGGAGAATTGAAAGGAGGCACTAAAGTATGCTTCATATAGGATATCCATGAAGACAAATATTATAGTCCGGAAAAATAATATCCACAGAAAATGTGGACCTGTGACTGAAAATTGTCATAGAAACATCATTTGTATTTTACTTGGACTAAATTATTTTTTATTGCTTGTCATACTCGAGGGTTTCATAGACTCATGGGATCTTGGTTGTGTTTGAAGGACAAAATTGAGTTTTTGAGTTAGATATTAATCTCCTTTAACATAAATATCACATATTGCAAGGGATATTATACTGAATTTATTCTTTTAGAGGCTTTTCGGTTCAGCTTTATACTTGACCATATAGAGAATAAGGTTGATTTGAACACAACCTCTTATGGTTACTTTGCTACTTTCAAATTTTCTTTTCTTTCTACTAAATATTAGTGATGATGTGGATTGAATTTTGTGATGATTTATAGACTACATTTCTTTCATTTTATATGTAACGTCATCATCATGCATGTGAAATGGCATCTAGTTTGTTTTTATCTATTTTCTTTTGATCCAATTTTATAGTTGGAATCTTAGACCAATCCTTCTTTGTTAGACAAGTCATGTTTCCTTCTACACTCCTTGGAACATGTGAAAATTGGATTATGATGAATATTTTTTATATTTTTTGAGTTTGACAATGGTGAGGCTACATCATAGTCATGTCGAAGAATAACAACAAATAGGGTGGGGAATTGAACCAGTGACTTGACATTTAGGGGTTCTTTAACAGTGCACCCGATCATTGTCTATCGAAGACCCCATGGATGATGAAGGCAATTAGAGTTACTAAATACTTAAATTATGAAGTAGGTTAGTTATACATTGATATTGTCTAGATATAATATATTTTATTTTTGTTATTTGTCCTTCACATTTTTTTTCCATTTTGGTTATGGAAGATCAAATATTCTTCCAATCTATAATATGAATCTTCATAAACCTATTGGTATATAATCATTAAATATTCATTGTATATAGTTTTTTAGCAAATACAAAAACAAGTCTTCAAGTATAACATAGAATTGAACCATTGACTCATATAACGTCATATGGTTCTACAATTGTTTCCAAAATTCTGCTTTTTACACCATCTAGTGACACCACTTATTACTATACTTCATAATGGTTGTAAGTAAATTTTTTTAAACCAAAGCGATGGGTGTGTTTGGAAATAATGCTAAAAACAAAAATATCCCCATGGAGGTCTAGTGGTATTATTTTCTGACAAACTGGCATGAGATTGATCATAATCCCTCATCTTTTCCATGAATATATCCATCAAATTGGTGAAAAATGAGTGATCAACTACCCAACCACAAGAATATTCTGTAAATTCCACCCCTAAAATGGGTTATGATACCACAGGGACGAAGGATGGTTGTTGGATTTATTTCTCATCCATCACAACCCACAATACTAAAAAATATAGCCACAACCAGACACCAACAATTCTTTCCCTCATTGAAATCTTATTTAGGTATCTCACCCAATGTTCAAACAATGAAAAACCTATTACACTTAGAAAAACACAACACAAGGTCATGATATTCATTAAATCCATCCCCTCTAGTTCCACAATGTTGGCACAAAGAATTTGAGCTATTGATTGCTCTTTGGGAATCCTTGAAATTCATATACCTTGGCTCATTGCAGTAATGAATCAGACAAGTGGATAATGTGATTTCAAGGATACCTTAGCTCATTTCCAGTTAACATTGATTTAAAAAGGTTAGTAATGAGATGCATTGTTTCTTACTCTATAAATATCTCTTCAAATGCAATGCCTTCCTTCCACTTTTGCCACAACCCCTCTAGCTTGGCACAAAATCACACATATTTCAATATCATTGGCTTCTTGGGTTGGATATATGGAGTTCTAGCTATGGAGGCATGTGTTATCTGAGCATGAGGAAGAATGTAAGAATGAAAAGGAAAGAACCTCTCCAAGAAAAAGTATATGTTATGTCTCCCATGCATGAGGATCATGTGTCTTCTATATAAAATTTTGAGTTTGGAATTGGAACATATGATCAACATAGCAGGTGAAAGAGCTTTTAATATAGCATGGTTAAAAGATAGAACCTCTGCAAGAGTCACAAGGCAGCAATGACATATTGGGTTATAAGAGGCACCCCAACCTTGATAAGAAATCCCATTTGTGTTGTTGTCATATGGGGTTTCAAGATAACTCATGCTATATTTGTAGGCAACTCCCTTCTACCAGCCATGTAGAGGGCCATATTTTCCATACATAGAGACATCCCCCATACCATATCCATATCTTTTACCCAACTTTATATCCAGGGCTTAAGATGGTAGGATAGCTTCCCTTTTGACTTTAGAGGAATACCCTTTTTTTGACAGTGGGCATTCGATGCATTAAGGATTATCCTGTACTTGGCTCCACAGATTTGTATTTCTTCTTCTTAGCATTGTGATAGTCATGGTTAGATATTTTTAAGTAGGACATATTATTGATTTTATAGGGGTGGCCTTTGAAATCCCACTTTGTACTACCACTTATGAATCCAGTAATCTTTTTGATGTAATTTTGGTCCCTTTTTGGACATATTACCTTCCCAAGGACTCCCTTTACTCTTCCACTCTTGGATTCAACTCCTATGTTGCTCCTCAAGCAATATTTTTGGAGGTTATTTTGTTATTTATTATACTTTGGTTTTATAACAGCTAGCATAACACAAAAACCTAGTCTACCTGCCATTTGGAGTCATGACCATTCAATAGTGGGGACTTTGCCTTGGGCTTCATGATATTTACGTGGTTCTACAATTGTTTCCAAAATTATGCTTTTTACACCATCTAGTGACACCACTTATTACTCCATAATGGTTGTAGGTAAATTTTTTAAAACCAAAGGGATGGGTGTGTTTGGAAATAATGTTAAAAACAAAAATATCCCCGTGGAGATCTGGTGGTATTATTTGCTGACAAAATGGCATGAGAATGATGATAATCCCTCAGCTTTTCCATGAATATATCCATCAAATTGGTGAAAAATGAGTGATCAAATTCCCAACCACAGGAATATTATATAAATGCCATACCCAAACTGGGTTATGAGACCATAGGAACAAAGGATGGTTGTTGGATTTATTTCTCATCCATCCCAACCCATAATACTAAAAATTATAGCCACAATGAGACACCAACAATTCTTTCCCTCATTGAAATATTATTTAGGTATCTCACCCAACGTTCAAATAATGACAAACCTCTTCCAGTTAGCGAAACACAACACAAGGTCATGATCTCCATTGAATCTGTCCCCTCTAGTTCCGCAATGTTGGCATAAACAATTTGAGCTACTAGTTTCTCTTTGGGAATCCCTGAAATTCATATACCTTGGCCCATTGCATTGATGAATCAGACAAGTGGATAATGTGATTTCAAAGATACCTTAGCTCATTTCCAGTTAACATTGGTTTTAAAAAGTGACTAATGAGATCCAATGTTTCTTACTCTACAACTCTCTCTTCAAACGCAATGCCTTCCTTCCACTTCTGCCACAACCCCTCTAGCTTGGCACAGACTCACACATCTTTCAAGATCATTGTCTTCTTGGGTTAGATATATGGAATTCTAGCTATGGAGGCATGTGTTCTCTCATCGTGAGGAAGAATGTAAGAATGAAAAGGAAAGAACCTCTCCAAGAAAAAGTATATGTTATGTCTCCCATGCATGAGGATCATGTGTCTTCCATATAACATTTTGAGTTCAGACTTAGAACATGTGATCAATGGAGTAGGTGAAAGAGATTTTAATATAGCATGGTTAAAAGATATAACCTCTACAAGCGACACAAGGTAGCAATGATATATTGGCTTATAAGAGGAACCCCAACCCTTGATAAGAAATCCCATTTGTTGTTGTCATATGGGGTTTCAAGATAACTCATGCTAGATTTGTAGGCAACTCCCTTCCACCAGCTCCATGTAGAGGGCCATATTTTCCATACAGAGAGACATCCCCCATACCATATCCATCTCTTTTGTCCAACTTTCTATCTAGAGCCTAAGATGGTAGGATAACTTCCCTTTAGACTTTAGAGGAATACCCTCTATTTGACAGTGGGCATTCGATGCATTAAGGATTATCATGTACTTGGCTCTAGAGCTTTATATTTATTCTTCTTAGCATTGTGATAGTCATGGTTAGATATTTTTAAGTAGGACAGATTCTTGATTTTATAGGGGTGGCCTTTGAAATCCCACTTTTTACTACCACTTATGAATCGATTAATCTTTTTGATGTAATTTTGGTCACTTTTTGGACATTTTACCTTCCCCAAGGACTCCCTGTACTCTTCCACTCTTGGATTCAACTCCCGTGTTGCTCCTCAAGCAATACTTTTGGAGGTTATTATATTATTTATTATACTTTTGTTTTATAACAGTTAAGCATAACACCAAAACCTAACATGCCTTCCATTTGGACTCATGACCATTCAATAGTGGGGCCTTTGCCTTGGGCTTCGAGCTAACAAAATTTTCAAAGCAAGTTCACATTCTACAGTATGGGGTCATTACAATTCAACCCTATTGGATTGACACAATTCTCATAAACCACTGCATTGAAAATAATACATGATTTAGTCTTTTATAATTGAGGGGTTAAAACTGGAATCTTAAATTCTCGAGGTCATAAATTCACTTACAAACACTGATGGGGGCATTTTATGCTTGGACTATTCGAATATCTTGAAAAAACAAAATTTACATTGTTGTTGGTCATTTTTATTTGTGATTTAGTATCAACTCTTTTGCTTCATTAGCGTTAAGTCCATTTTTTTCTCGTAGATAATTGAACGCATTGTTTTTTTCCAATGTTTTTTAGTCTTAAAGTGAACTAATTATTGTATTATTGTTTGGTGTTCACTGTTGAAAAGAGACACTCTTACTATGATAAGTTTCATTTTTTGTATTTTTCGGTTGTTGTCATGTTTTTGAGTGTGTACTTATGATATCTGTGTTACAATTGCACAGGAGTTTAGATGCCATTTAGATATCTAGAATTTTTAATTTTTTATTTTAATATTTACGTGATAAAGGAAAGACAAAGTTCCCAATTATAAAAAGTCACCCAATGACAACAACATTGAGATTTTTCTTTCATTCAACCTGTAACATTTTACATCTGTATTCATCACTTCTCTTCTTCCATATACTATCCACTTATGACATTTCCTTTACAATATTTGGTGCATTTGTGAGTTATAGGTCATATGTAGGCTATAAATGTCTTCAGAGTTTCAATTATCATTGAGGTTTCAACTAAAGATATTAAGTCTCTTATATGTAACTATTTTCTCCTCCACCCACTTTTCATAACTTCCATAACCATTAGCTAGGGACCTGTATCTTCGATGATGTTTTGCTTGTTTAGTAAAAGATTGTCGAGACTTTAATTTATTGAAAGTTGTAGAATTTACAATCTATAATGTTTCAAGATATAATTTTTTTAAGTCTAATTATTTAAAGGGTGCTAGCTCAATGGAAGAGCACTTGCATTACAAGGATGAGGTTAGTGGTTCGATTCTATCATGCCCTCGTATTCATATGGAATCACAACGATTAGCTTTTAGTGACAAAGGCTATTTTGACCATCACCAATGAGCTTATGGTGACATTTTTCGACCCTCACCAAAATATGAAATGGTGACGGTCAACAAACACCACCATATATATGCATCAATAGTGATGGCCATGAAAGGTTTGCCACCATAAATCATTTTTGTTGATATGAAATGGTGAGGGTCATTGTTCATCATTATAGTCATTACTCGTGACGGACCTTGATGTCACCAATGAGCTTATGATAACATTTTTTGACCCTCACCAAATATGAAATGGTGATGGTTGATGAACGTCACCATATATATGCACTAATAGTGATGGCCATGAAAGTTCCATCACAAAAAATCGTTGTTATTCATATCAAATGGTGATGGCCACTATCTTTCATTATAGTCAATATTCGTGATGGACCTTGAATTTCACCACAACACATACTTTCAGCGACGCCACCTTTGGTGAAATTAAATTTTTTGGTGACGGGGGCTATTGTCCATCACCATTGCTCATATGAAATGGTGACAGTCACTATCCGTCATTATAAATAATTATTGGTGATGGACCTTGAATGTCACCACAAAACCTATACTTTCAGCGACATCGCCTTTGGTGACGTTCAGGTTTTGGTGACAAAGGCTCTTTTGACCCTCACCAATGAGCTTATGGTGACATTTTTCGCCCCTCACCAATGTCCTTTTTTCTTGTAGTGTAAATCCATGCCATACAAAATAATTACAATACTAGAGGATAGATACTTAGTTCACACTTGACTCCCTATATCAAATCAATTATTCCAGACATTCTAAACCACCTAATGGTGTTCAATATACCAATATTAGTATCTTCATTTATAATAAAAGAAAAATAATGGATTTAAACCTCAAGGAAATTCATGTTATGAATCTCCATCCATTAAATTTAATTACACATAATCAATCCTCCTTAATAATGTCTATGAGATTCCATCAAAATATTTTTCTTCATTCTAACCAGAATAATTACTTACCTCATAGATATATGTTAGTATGGATTCTTCACCAATACATTTTCTCATAAATATATTCTAGTATGGATTCCACACCCATGCATTAGCTCATAGATATATTCTAGTGTTGATTCCACACCCATACATAACTTAAGGAAAACATAACCTTCAAGTGTTCCTTAAAATGGCTTCCACAACCCTTCATGCACTAGTCATTTAAGTCTCTTGTTTATTAGGAAGGGCATACCTCAACCTAGTATTTGAGTAATTTCATGTTATTTGATGCATAATGTCAACCAAAACTACATAAAATCATGTCAAATAAATTATAAGAACTCAATTCTTACTCATTAAGAACGTATTCCCAAATCATATTTTAACACATCAAATTAATGCACACACATTACTCTTGAATCTACACTCACAGTTAAAAATGACATCCTTCAAGGTAGATTATGTTAAGTTTCCATTAGTGTAGGTAAGAAAAGATTCAAAATTAACATGATGAAATCAATCATCATGTTAATTGAATCTTGGCCTTATACTTGTTACACATTCCCAAAGCATACAAACCAACGTCATCATACTATAGTTTAGATTAGGCCAATATTTTCCTTGGTAGATACAATTTGATCTAGTAAAGATGGCTAGTAGGCCCATATCACATTGATAATGATGCATTAAACATATATTCAACCATGCATCCACTCCACTACCTCACTCACCCATTGACATTCAAGCCATTAACATGCTTGGGTTTAACCCAAACTTCTCAAGCACATCCTTTCCCAAAATGTCTGTAAGTCATTTATCATTTTTTTTAATCATTTATCTTAAAAAATATATAAAGGAATATAAGAAGACAATCTTTTTCTAAATCACATAATAATAATAATATCGTTTATGCAACCAATATGCTTCCAAGTCAACATACACAATAATTCAACATGCATGCAAAATCAACATTCATGCATCAACCTACAAGCAAGCATGTTGGCCCATTAGGCCCTAGTGTTTTAACTCGGCTCTAATACGATATGTAAGGTACCACCTTGCCAACCATCATTATATAGAGAAATATTGAACACTAAATTCAAAATGCAATATTATTATTGATTTATTTATTCCAAATCCCAATACAAGCCCAAATCCAAAGTCTCACTCAAACCCCAAAGCCAAACTCCAAACGAAAACCATCACTTGATCCTCAAGTTCAAAAGTCATATTTAAAACAAAGAGTCTTTAGTGGGATAGATGAACATCAAACTTTATGAGCCATAATTTCCAAAAAGCTAATTGTTACTTCAGTTGTGACTAATTTGATTTTATTTTAAATAACATGGTTATGAATTCTTTGCCTAAAAGGAGAATTTAGCTTCTATAGGAGTGGTATCCAATATTTGTAATTTCATATGTAGTATGACATTACAAAAATTCACTTACCCAAATTTGACTTTATCGACATGAATTTTAACTTAATGGGATTAACACACATATTCATTGAGACACTTCTTACAAATCCTAATTTCATTCACGCATTTTTTTATATATATATAGAAAATTCATAAATGTAAATTCCTAAAGCCATTGAGTCATTATGAAAATAATTTACAAGAATACAATATACAGCCATTGAGGAATTTTTTCAAACACTTGGCGATCGTCATCTCTTAAGACAATTTTGACAATCATTAACAACATGAATATATGATTCTTACTCAACCTATTTGACTAATAAAATTCATAAATTTAAACTTCAATATTGGCATATTAAAACAAAAACTAAATCTTCTTAATCATTGACCAAAAACTCAAGAACAGACACCCATAGTTGGATGCAGTAATCTGAAAAATCGACAAGATTTATGATCTGGGTTTTAAAAAGGATTTTGTTGAAATAAAATGGGGGGTTACAGGGCCATAAGGCACAAATACCCCCTGTTTTTGGGCTGAATACATTCAAAACTCCCAAGACTGCAATTCTTAAAACAACAAAAAATTAGATCCTTAATATTTCATTTACGACTTTTGTCAAACACGTGGAATGAAAATGTTCAACTATATCTTTACATGAGGAAAATCAATCCAGATTTATGCTACTAAGATATACTCATTGAATTCACACACTTCTAAATCCACCATATGAGTTATTGAAACATTTTACAACCCACAGGCTAATTCATTTGACATGATTTCACAAGCTTATTTCACCCATTGTTACAATTTGACAAACACACGGAAGCCCTGAATGTTGCAGTCATTAAGGCTTTCTGGAAAAATTACGATAGTACTATTACAAAAAATTTAATAAAAAAAAATTGATTTTTTTATAAGAATATGAAACATAAGGCATAACTAAAATTTACCTCAAACTTACCTCAAGCATCTCATCTTCCAAACCATATTTTAGTTTCCATTATTTTTTCATTTTCTTTTAAGGGTTGATTTTGTACTTCTTCTAGGTATATTTTTGGTACATGTCCATTTTATTACTTCTAGTGTAAGCTGCAAGTTAGAAAAATATCCTAAAACCCCTTTCTAAAGCATGCATCTAATTACTTGAAACAAAACCATAACTCATGAAACTTTTACCCAAGTCCTTTGGAATTTATTTATTGCAATTACCTTCAACAATATTTGGATTTCCTTTCTCAAATGCTACAATACCAAGGTTTGTACCATAAACTACACCAATAATAACTCCAATATTGAGATCTAAACATCAATACATATAGACTGCTCTTAGTATTCATTTTTAACTAATCAATAATATTATAGATACATAATCTTAAACCAAAATTAGATTCTTACAAAATTTTAAATTTATACTTTTTATTTTATGCTAAAGCTATACTATAATTTTAGGACAATGAAAAGTATACCTGAAGTGATATCAAGCTCCAATCGTTGAGGATATGATTCACCTTTGATCCCTTAACCCACTCATTTGAACCATTCAGTTTTCCACCCAGCCATATCCAGGGAGAAATCCTCTCCCTAGAACCCCTGAGTTGTAAGAGCTCACAAACAGTACCAAAATATAGAAGTACAGAGATATCCAATGCAAGTTAAGGAAGATAAGTTTCAATTCCTCCCAATACCACTCATGGTAAGCTCCACCATGTATAGCTACTTAGTAATTTATTTTAGTAATTTTAAATTCATTTCGAAAGAAATTGGTTACTCTCCAAGTCTCTCCCTCTCATAATATTTTCTAAATCTCTCTAACTCTTGGTATCATAATGCACCTCCCCCAAGTGAGAATACATGAGAAACATATATAGGAGGAGCAACAAATTATTGTCATAAAGGAGGAGTAATATGAATGCCTTTTATTCCCTTTATATGAGTGTAACTCATGTCATTAAGGAGAAGTATGCATGTCTTAGCTCAGGAGAGTGTAACATATGCATTAAAGAGATTGTAAGTGGAATCTTTTATGACATGTCTTTAATGAGTGTAAGAGGAATATGCCTTTCTTTGATGAGTGCATAAAATATAGTGTAATGTATTATTAAAATAGAGATAGAGAGAGTTACATATAACCAATAGAATCATCAAGGAGAGAGGCGTGGAGTGATTAAGGAGATATAATTCCCTTTTAATAATAATATCATAGTCTCATAAAAGATAATAATAATATTAATAATATTGAGGATTAAGTCGAGATTGAAATATTACGATTGATTAATGATAATTTAAGTGATTTTCCTTCAAGTATACTTGATTACCCATTGATCGAAGGTCATTTACGTTTTTTGGAAAGTCATACTTGAAATGCTAGACATGACTTTCTATTTTTAGAAAGTCCAAAATTGTTAGTGTTAGTGTGAATTCTAATCACAAGCGTACGAAAAAAACTCACTTTAGTTGTGCATAACAAACAACCCTAACATCAAAGATGGCTATCAATTTACTTAGATTTGTAATTAGTGATTAGAATAAATGCTACAGAAATCCAAATCTATGCAGTTAAAGACATTAAATAGCAAATAAAAGAAAGAGTTGCTCCATGCATCCAATGGACAAGACAATAATGTTTTTAAAGAATTTTTGTATTTATGACACCTGGGAAGGGAACATAGAAATATGTTACCAGTCGCCCTCATTGGGATGGGTTATTTTATGTCATCACCACTTCAGATCTAAGATCTCTCTCTCTCTCTTTATGGTGTAGATAACCCAGAAAAAAAATGGAACTCAAGGGGAGCTCACAAGAAAAAAGGTAGAGAAAATATGACAATGATGGAGGATGAAAGTTAGATCAAAAGTATAGATCCAGAGCGACCTTTAGGCAAAAAAGGGTAGTGAATGGATGGGAAAACCCTTCTATTTATAACAATATATTGAGTTATTCTAGATATTGGTGCATAATTAAAATATTATTAACCAAATCTAGATCCAACTTTTATGGAATATTTTATTATTTTTGTTGGGGGCGAAAATAATTTGAATTTGGTCAAACCACTTTATTTGTAAATAATAAATAAATAAATTATTTATTTATTATTTTAAGAATGTGGTTGAGCAATAATTAAATAAATAATTATTTTTTCAATTATTTATAAATGATTGAGTCAAATTTAATAATGAATATTATTTAAATAATGTTTAAAATAATTATTCCTAGAAAATAACAAGTTAAATAGGGATTTATCTAATTAATTTTCCTGTTTTGGGTTAAATATGACCAAGAATACTAATTAAACTATTGTTTAATTAATTATCCCTTGAGGAAAATAAAACAAATGAGGATTTATTCAATTATTCCTCATGGGTTTCCTTTTAGACCATAAACAACTTAATAAATTATGGATTACTAACTTATTTTTCATAGTGAAAGAAATTTTACTAGGGTAAAATTGGTCTTAGATGGTGTACTTTGGTCCATTTAATAATAAAAAGTTAGATGACCAAAAATTGGTGTAACTAATTTCCTCTTAGCGTGCAAGCATTAGGAGCTAATAGTATGACCGACGTACATTGTAAGAACTAAATCACTAGACAATGAAGAGGGAGTCAGAGAGAGAGAATTATAAGGTAGAATAAAGCGTGAGAGGACAAGACCCTAAGGAAGCGAGACTTACAGGTGTGACAAGTCTCTTTTATGAGTGAGTACCTGTTCTACATGAGGCGGGGGAGGCATACCTATGCCCACCGAGATAACAAAGTACAAAAAATAATGTGTCCAGTAAACAAGGAACTGATCTATATAGTACATTTTGTCATAAACATGGGCTAGATAAAAACATGATAATGGATCTCACATACATAGTGCGCCTGGGACAACAGCTAGGAATTATACAATAATATATGAGTACATGAGATATAAGTACCACCAAAGAGGCCTTGTAAAACAGGAAAGGGCTTTGAAAATTTGAATGATACATGAAAATTAAAAGGCGCTACAAGCGGTTGAGACCGAAACTATCAAATCTATGGAGCTTCATCCAAGGTTGTAGTAGAGAATTCATCTGGGTATGTGGGGGGCTACCTGAAGGGCCACCCCCTCATGAGGTCTGAAACATCTCACACACACCCGGGAATCACTGGTACAATCTGTTAGCCACCTATAAAATTTTGACATAGCAAACGGGTGGCTAAAAATGTTTCTGAGCCTTCAATAGAGACATTTTCTTTGAAAATCTATCATCCTTGAAGCATCCATGTGTCTTTTTCCTCTGAAAAAGTTTTCACTACTATTTCCATTTTATTAGCCTCATTGTTTGTGAAAGAAAAATGCTCAGAAAAAGCCCCCATCTGCTCTATTTCATCCCTTCAAAATCCCCATTTTCACCCCTTTTTCCCCTCACAAAATTCCCACAAAATCCCTTCATTAACCCTCCAAATCATCAAATTTTCCTTTTAAACCTTATAGCTCCCTTTATTTGGTTTAAAAACCCCCTTTTTTGCCTACCAGAACCCCTTTCTTGGCCTAAAAAAGCACTCTTTTGGCCTAAAACCCCTCTTTTTACACTATATCAGGAGTTAAGCCCCTGAGGGCTTATATGTCGTGGTCCCTTTCTTCATAGGCCCTTAGCCCCACAACCAGGCGCTAAAACCCCAAATATCCCTTTAAAAAACACAAAAAATGCATTCTCCGCCCTTTTGAAATATTAAGCCCCCAAGGGCTTAAACTCACTGCTAGCCCCAGTCCTTTCTATCCATGGGACCATGTATGGGCGCTTAGCGCTAGCCCCAATCGTCAATCGCAGTCGGAGCTTTCTATTTCTGACTTTTCCTTTGTTCTTCCGAAATCTTCCGATGTGATGGGTTTTCTTCTCCTGACCTCTGATTTAATCAGGATCGTTGATCATCCGCAGATCCAACGGCCTGCGCTCAATCGCAAATCGGAAATCACAACTTTTCTTTTCCATGCTCTTTTCCTCCTCTGATGATGATCCGTCAATTCGATCTAGACCGTTGAATCCATAAGAACCAACGGTCCAGATCTCGTCGCACTCCGCCCATAATACTCTGTTGTCGCCCCGCCTATTTAATTTCCATCATCGATCTTGCTCCTTGATCAGACGGCTAGCGCTTAATCGCGCATCGCAAGTCTCAAAGTGCCACCCCCTTGTCTCCTCCGATTTGCGATCCCCGATCTAATCTCGACCATCCATCCATACAGATCCGACAGCTGAGACACCATTGCACCCCACTCCTGAGTGCAACATCATCGCTCCGCCGATTTAATCTGGACCATTGAATCCACAAGAACCAATGGCCCAGATTCAATCACGCTCCGCTCATTAGCCTTCTGACATTAACCCACTGATTCAATCCTGACCATTGATTTTCACAGATCCGACGATCAAGATCATTTCTGCATCCGTATAACAGTCCACTGCCCTTTGTAACATTGTCGCGTCAGTTTCAAATCTCAGCCGTCCATACAAAAGATCTGACGGCTGACAATAAACCTGATGGCCCGATACACCCCTGCTCATTTCTTTCTCATCGACAGATCTTGACCGTCCATTTCCAAGATCTAACGGTCGGGATTTAATCCGCCATTGACCCTATCTACCTGTTCCGCCCGTGCACCTTTCCCCATCGCACTGACATTTCCACCGTCAGATATCCCTGCCCTCCATCCAACGACTGATATGCATTTCACGTAATTTTTGCATTTGAGGATTAATGTTTCAAATTTACACGATATGGACGGTTTTGTTTAGCCACGTGGTGTGCGATGTATGGGATCGCGTTTTTTTGGCAAAAGTATGAAACCACTTTAAAATTGCGCGATAACCACTCCGGTTTTCTACTTACCGCCCTCCGCATCAAAATTCTCCTTTTAATCTCCGCCGTCGGTTGACTTAATCAGACGGTTCATATTGAGTCTCACTCTTCCTTTGGCCCCCATCTGACCTTTCAAAGGACTTCCTCCACAGATCTCAACTGCCCATTTACCTGATCTAACGGTCCAGATTAGATATCGCCTTCACTCATCCATCATTTGCCCTTTTCTCCCCAGCGACCCTATCGATGAATCTCCACCGTCCGTTAATATGATCCCACGGTCACGATATAATCTTCCCCCCCCATTCATTATTCATTCGTCCATCCTCCCAATAGTTCCATCGGTGAATTTCAATCGTTGTTCGCCGATGTCTGGTCTAATCGGACAGTCCCGAACCCACGTCGCACTAAACTTCCATCAAGCCAGTTTTCCTCCATTCCGCCATGATTTTTACCCGTTTCTTCACCTGCATCCACCATTTCCATTGCTACGACACCATTTCCTCGGCCTTCCAGAGAAATCCTCCTCCACTCCCATTGATTTTCTTAACATGTTGGGTTTTTACAGGGTTACAGACGGTGAAAACCATTCTTTCTACACACTCACTGTCATGGTGATACAGGGCACAGAATGCCATTTTTTCAGAACTGAAGACTGCAGGGAACACACCTAAGAAGTTTTTAAACGTGTATTTCATTAAAAGATCAGTGTGAAACCCTCTCATAAGTCTCCAGCGCCATTAAAACCTGCATATTCACAGACAGATCAGAAGAGAAGCGGAAAAGTGTATCAGTGACAGGATTAAGGGATTTAAAGCCTATTATTGAATATTAATGTCATAATCCAGCGTTTAAAGGACGAAGATACAGATTGAAGACCTTATAAATGATCCAGAAGGCTAATAAGGCCTAAAGCGCATGAAACAATCCATATCAGTGTTTTCACATCAGCGGAATGTTCTTTCCCAAGAAAGCAAAAGTTCCCATAGTATTTTTTATTCTCCATCAAGTTCCTGAGAAGATCACCACCCTGACAGAAGTCCTACTATTTCCATAGCATTAGTTACAAATTATGGAAGGCCTGAAGTCATTAATCTACGTTACTTGTCCGAGAGTAAAAAAGGAGTACAAACAGCCAGAAAGTACCTCAGAAACATACCTCTGGAGTTATTATCAACCTGTCGAAGACCACTAATTCATCAAAAGGGTACTGAAAGTCAATACGGGGGTATTAAGACAGAATGGGCTGCAGAACACTTCTCCCTCTGTTTTAATGAGCCATTTAAAGTTCTATCTACCCCTACTGCCACTCTTTCATCTATAAGAACTCAAAATAAATACATTTTAAAGGTTGTTGGTTGGTTAACCGTGGATTGTAAGCTGTTTCATTGAGATAGAGTTCTGTGTGTATTAGTTGTAAAATAGGTTGGGAGATGATTTCTAGTTGATATCAAGCTGCTGGAAAATTATGTATGTGACTGGTGTTGCTTTTTAATATGACAAGCATGTTCATTGGATCCTGATCTAAATCAGTTGTGATGTGTTCTATCTATTACTGTTTTCCCTCTGTTATGCAATCATATTTCATTTCTCTTATAAGAATCAGTAATCTAGCTTAGGATATACTGCTGTAAAGTACCCTAATGCTTCCTGCTCTTCTTATATTTGATGTTTTCTTCTAATTATGTGATCCGAGAACAAATTCAAGATAATTTAACCAGTATAGTAGTTGGTTCTCCCTGCTTATTGATTTATGAATTTAGAGTTTGTTTTTAGATGTTCTTGTATGGTTTTAGTTGAAATAATTGGGAAACTGGGAGATTTAGAGTTGGTTCTGTCTCACTAGGGTCCTTTTCTAACAGTTATCCTTTCTAATGTCCCTTGAGTTGAATGTCAAAAGCATTGAAAGTTAAAAGTCTTTCTCTGATCTTAGGCTTCACTTTGTGTCAAATCTTAAATGTTTTCTATTGTCTGAAGAGTTATCCTCATTAGGAGTTTGATCATAGACGGTTAAGGCATGCCCTGTCCCTATATTTTCTCCTAAGTGGTCACCTTGGAAGGTTTCCTTGTCATTCCCCTTCATTCCCTTATCATTTCATCCCATTACTATCATCTTTAGAGATCCTCTGTTTTAGATGACTAGCCCATTTGAAAGCCTTGGATATTGAATTGCAAGTAAACCCTTTTATGACCCTATTGCCCAATGGACTTGATTTTTCTTTGAATTATCTCCCCATTGCCAAAAATCCTTCTTTGCTCACTTCTTTGCCTTACATTGAACCCTTCTTTCATGTTTTCCCAACCAAACAAACAAAAAAAAACAAAACAACAACCCTTGTGCCCTATAACTAGCCTAATACCTTAAAATTGAACTTCAAAGATATATATTTCTTTTCCTTTATAGAGAGATCCCTCTCTGGATCCAGGAGGGCTAGATCCTGAGATCCGAAAGTGGTTTGATGTTGTCTTTTTTTTGGTATTGCCAAACCTGCCAAAACACAGGAACCCCAACATAATGGCGACTCCGCTGGGGAACATAGACCAAAATTAGATTTGATTTGGTATTTAATCACTGTGGTGGACATTAAATCTCTTTGAAACATTCTAAACCTTCCACTTTGTGACTCCACAGTTCCTAAATGACCAAAGATGTAACTGATGATCAGTAGGCCTGCTGATTATCTTTGTTTTCAATAGACTCTAATGGGAGACTAGTTTCATTACAACATCATCCATACCAAAAGAAACACATAAGATTAAGCTTCATTGTTTGAAGACAGTTGCCACCTAAATACTGTCACATCTGGCTAACATTATTTTTTGAGTTTGAGGACTTAACATACTGGCTTCAAGAACAATCCATACTAGAGCTCATCCTAATCCAAACCCACCTGAGATAGTTGACAACCCTGAGAGTATTCTTAGGAAGCCTTATACCTATAGGGATCCAACTATCATCAAACACATTAATATAGCTAATTCAGCACCTGAAAACTTTGGGGCTCTATCAAACACTCAAATTTACTTAGACTTACCAAGTAATTTACCAAGAACTCAGTCACTCGGTGCTATATAACACACAGACTTTGAGCCTCCAATATCACCACCACATAGTGGTCAAAACATTAGGGAAATAGAAACCACTCCATCAACACCTCCTGATATTCATTTCATCCATAACTTGGCACCTCCAGGTCTAGGAATATTAGGTAAGACAGTATAAACATAACCAGACTGTGCGTAGATTAGGTCATATTTCAACGCAATCTAGAGGGCAGATTCCTCGGTCTGAGGGAAGTGAGATGAGACATATTTTCCAATAGGAAAAAAATGGATCTGAGAAACCAGTACATGCACACACGGTCTTCGAAGGTAGGGGCTCGACATAGGCTCTTTCTTCTCTGCCATTCTTGGACATGATTATATAGGCGGGTCGCAGGCAATTAAAAAAAAGAGTTAAAGAGTTCGGTACCAGTTTCATGGAGAAGGGGAAGCTGGAAGTAATATAGAAAAGCATGGAAAAGAGTCGCAAAAGTAGTATGAGAGGCGTAGGCTTGGTCGACATACCACTTGGAAGCTTCTCCAGTAAGTGTACGCTGGACCAACCAAAGACAGAAAGATTCATCGGTGATGGAGTTAGACGAAAACCACATGTGGAAAGAATGAACATGGTGCATAGGATCCTCTTTAGCAAGACCTTCAAACCTGGGAATGTCTGAAGGGAGATTGGTTAGCATAGCAGGCCAACTAGGATCATGGTGTATGGGGTCATTGATCAACTGGCTAAAATCGGGAAGACTAAGGCCTACCATATAAGGGAGTAAGGGAGCAGTCGGGATAGTTCCCAGCATTAGGGTCGGGGCTACCACCACTGTTAGGTCCTGAACCATACATGGTGAGGGTGACATGAGGAGAGTCGGGGATAGAACTAGAAGGGGAACCCGATGAACCAGAAGCAGAGTCAGAATGGGGACTCGGTGGAGGACTAACTCGAATCCTATGCAGAGGAGTAAGTCTTGCTAACAAAAACTGAGGATGAAGGCTAAGGAGTCTCTAAGATAAATGACTTGGGGGCGCAATGATGGAAAACAAACATGGATCACAGATCTAAGAGAGACCAACAAGGGCAAGCAAATGCAGGATCAAATGATTACAATGTTGAAACAAGGGTAGGGAGGTGCAGGATCAATTGGTTACAATGTTATAGTCTTGGCCTGGTGGTGTAAACCAGGCGCTCTTCACTTAGGGTGTGCGTGTATGTGATAAGTGTGTTAATTTTAATTAAGCCCAGACATGTGTAGAGAAAAAGGAAAAAAGATGTTGTATAACTGTAAATAATTCTAAAAATGACAGTAAAGTAAATTGAATATGACAAAAAATAAACAGCTAAAGATGCATCAATTTAAACCCAAGGACGAGGGATTCCCAACAACTGGTCTATGGGTGGGTGAAATCTAGTCAAAACACGCAAAATGGCCAATGGATCTTAATTCGGGAGGGACAAGGATCCAAAGGTCAAATCTGCTGGAAATAGGTGCAGAAAACAACAAAAAACCAGAGGGAAAAGTGTTGCAAATAAGGTGGCGAAAGGCTATAAATTGAAGAGAAATGGAGGGGACCCCAAAGGAGGACCAAACAAAACTGGAAAGAGGTGTTTTGGATGGATAAATAACTGATCTGAAATGGATCTAAAAGTATAGGTTCAGATCTGAAAAATGGCTGAACACACTGAAATCTTAGGCGACCTGCTTCAGCTAAACTCCTTATGAAAAGGTGGAAGCGTACTGAAGCCCTAAGGGGCTTGGTTCCTACTTTGATGAGTAAAACAGAGCAAGTACAAATCCAAAATGTATGGAGAGGGAGGTGAGACAACCCTGAACAGTAGCTTAAAGAAAAACAAAAAAATCACAGAAAAATTCCCGCAAAAAGTTCAGGTCGCAGTTTCTGACCTGTTTCCTATGGAGGTCATTGTTTTTTGGCTGTTTTCTGTGCCCTGAAGTTTGAGGTCATAGGTTTTGGCCCAAAAAGTGGGACCTACACTTCCGACCATCCCGAGAGAAAGTTTAAGAAAAAATTGTCATATCAGCTACGGTTGATACCTATTACCTGCGCAATAGGCCCAAAAACACATGGAAGTTAGATTTTTTATTGTTTTAGGATTTTAAAGGTTAAAAATAACATCAAGAAATGAAAAAAAAGAAGTTGAAGAAAAACCCTAGGGGTTGAAGCAGTTGGTCATGCACGGATCTGAGAAACGACAACGGTCGTAATTATAAACCCTTGTGGAGTTGCCAGTTGTTAGTGTTAATTCTAATTCCAAGTGTACGAAAAATGCTCACTTTAGTTGTGCATAACAAATAACCCTAACATCAAATATGGTAGTCAATTTCCATAGATTTGCAGTTAGTGATCAGAAAAAATGCTACAGAAATCCAAATCTATGCAGTTAAAGACATTAAACAACAAACAAAATCAAGAGTTTCTCCATGCATCCAATGGACAGACAAAAATGTTTTTAAAGAATTTTTGTATTTATGACACCTGGGAAGGGAACATAGAAAGATGTTACTACTTCCCCTTAATGGGATGGGTTCTTGTATGTGCTTACCGCTTCAGATCTAAGATCTCTCTCTCTTCATGGTGTAGAAAACCCAGACAAAAATGGAACTCAAGGGGAGCTCACAAGCAAGAAGGTAGAAAAAATATGACAATGATGGAGGATCAAAGTCAGACCAAAAGTATAGATCCAGAGCGATCTTTAGGCAACAAAAGGTAGTGAATGGATGGAAAAACCCTTCTATTTATAACAAAATATTGAGTTAGTCTAGATATTGGTTCATAATTAAAATATTATTAACCAAATCTAGATCCAAATTTTATGGAATATTTTATTATTTTTGTTGGAGGGAAAAAGAATTTAAATTTGGTCAAATCCCTTTATTTGTAAATAATAAATAAATAAATGATTTATTTATTATTTTAAGAAGGTGGTTGAGTAATAATTAAATAAATAGTGATTTATTCAATTATTTATAAATGATTTAGTCAAATTTAACAAGGAATATTATTTAAATAATGTTTTAAATAACTATTCCTAGAAAATAATAAAATAAATAGTGATTTATCTAATTAATTTTCCTTTTTTGGGTTAAATATGACCAGGAATATTAATTAAATTGTTGTTTAATTAATTATCCCTTAAGGAAAGTCAAACAAATGAGGATTTATTCAATTATTCCTCATGGGGTTTCCTGTTTAGACCATAAACAACTTAATAAATTATGGATTGCTAAGATATTTTTCATAGTGAAAGAAATTTTACTAGGGTAAAATTGGTCTTACATGGTGTAATTTGGTCCATCTAATAGTAACAGGTAAGATGAAAAAAAATTGGTGTAATAGTTAGGAATGAGATTTGATTAAGGAAATTCATCCCTGAGCTGCCCATGAGTGGAAATTCATCCCTGAGCTACCCCTGTTGCATGCATCTCTATGCCTTAGTAGACTGAGGTTTCTGCACCCTGATCTACTCTAAAGATCCAAGATTCCAAACCTTGATATTTTTAATTATTCAAGACTCCACACCCTAAAAAATTTATTTTAGATCCAAGACTCCTCGCCTTTATCTTTCATCGATTTAGGAATCCCCACCCTAATTCTATTATTATATATCCAAGGCTCCAGGTCATTATATTTCATGGATTTAGGACTCTGCACCCTAATTTCTATGGCTTCTCAAATCTACTCTTGTTTTAAAATTTGTGCTTCACCTTAAGGTACTAATTGTGAGTTCATACTCATCTAATGGTTCGTTGGTAAGGTCTTCTTCCAAGACTTGCGCAGATCACAGTCTCATAGATCAAAGGAATCAAATGAATTTCATAATTAACTTATTCACATTTTACCAAGGATTGGGCATGACTTCCACAGTCATTTATAACTCGAGCATCCTTGTTGAAAATGGCCAGTTATGATGCCACATCATGCTTAGTACGAGATTAAGAACATATAATCATACAAATCATGTATCATCCATAAATCACAATTAACCATGTGTTCCACATAACCATGATAATCCATGGATCTACGTGTCCCAATATTGGATCACTATCCATGTCATACACCTATGTCCAATTTACGATACCAAAAGAGAAAGCATCGATAATATTCTTTTAACCAAAATCAATTATTATAGACACAACCATATATATTATCATCCACACATAGCAACTAGGTGACCCAAACTAGGTCAATCATTTACATAAGTTTTTCATGCATAACCTTATATCATTACATCAAAATCATCTTCTATAAGTGTAAAAAAACAAGCATTTCCAAGGTGGGACACTACAATTGACAAACTGGGAGAAGAAAAGAAGACTGATGGAGCAGGCCATAATGAAATACAGTCATTAAGTAAAACACTATGCATTACTGGTATTATAGGAACTAACTATCCCTATTACAAGGTTGCATAAGAATATTTTCCTTTCATGAAAAATCATGTTGGATACAAAGGAAACATAGGGTATATGCCCACATTATAAAGGGATGCCATCGGAATGAGCATGGAAAAATAACATAAGAATATTGTATAACTAATTTTGACCTGGAAGTCATAGGCTAAGGGAGAAAAGTAATTAAGAGAATTTTTGTAATTCAGTAGATCCTTAACATTTATATTTCTCACAAGAGAAGTGCACCTTAACACCACTACTTAGAAAATTGCATTGATACATTGTAATAAAATTGAAGCCCAGAGAAGGAAGGTGAACCAACCTAGTAGCCATATGGATTGTATATCAAGATTAATGGTGTCATATCACCTTAGCACAAGGGAGATTGTTGTAAAGGGTAGCACACACTTACATGACATGGGAATCATGACATTAGTGTTACGTAACTAAAGCTTAAACGCTACAAAACAAAATTTAGGGTAATAAATAGGAACAAAAAACAAAACTAAACCTGTACATGTCCATGGAAGACATGCAAGAGTACAGTGTGTGGGCCTCCATAGATAGACCTCCCCTGTGCAATACCCTTACAATGCAACAAAAAATGGTTTAGCATTAGTTTTCACTAAAAAGACACAAAGGTTGGATGCCATAAGAACTCTTAATTCACTGAGAATATACAAGTATTTCCGCTAGAATAATTTCTAATACAATATCGCTACTCAATTACCTAGATAGAGATCATGACGGCCCAAAGCTAACGGAAGACAAAAACCCCTAAAATATTGAACGTACATGTCATTTCCCATAAGTAAATATGGCCACTAAATGAGGGGTTTTTGTATTTGGCGCTCCTTATATAGAATGAAAAAAGGAGAAAGAGCATAGTCAGAAGTGAAGGAACTTGAGCTCAGTGTCGTAAGAAAAAAAAATAGATAATAAACCATAAGACAACACCCCATTAACCTAGAAGTGAAAACCCAAAAAGAAGCAAGAGATATATTGTAAAAAGGATAAGTTTCACTGTAAAATTAGTTGGAAGGAATTTTGATCCTAACAGAACACCTATAGTCGTAGTAAGAAAATAAAATCAACTAGAAGATTACCTAATGATGAATGATGATGAAAAGGACTTGGTTTTCCACCGGAAAGCCACACTTCCAGAAGAGTGAAGGTAGGCATGCCCAAACCTTATAATTCATAGCAGTGTGCAATGGCAGGATGGTTGGGTGGATATTTAGGCAAAGCATATAAAGTAAAGAACAAAAAAAAACTCGATGGTAGTCACAAAACCAATGCGTAAGAATGACCCGAAAGAAATATGATTTGAACAAACCTTATATTGAGAGTGGGAAATGACTTACCGTCAATGGATGAGGTGAAGTATTGCCACGATTGATGCCATAGCTTAATTGTCGTCCCTCAAAACCAAATGCCAGCACTCTAGGAGAAACAAGTAACCCATACGCGAAAATGCCAAATGGAACATGGACCTAGAGGGATAGTAGGTTTATGGTTCAGACGAGTAATATTCACCGTTGGATTTCCAAGACTGTCATACTAACACCCATTCCAAATGTGACCGACATACCATGTGAGTTTTACATGGGAGGGGGGTACGTGGCCGAATAGGATTTGACATTGTTTTCCAAGATAAATGTTATGCAACCAACTCACAAAATAAAATAAAAGATAGATCAACAAATTAGAAATCATCCTTTTCGAGGGGGAAACCTCCTTTACATTACATAAATGAACAATTCTTGGATTATTCAAATGAAAAACCCTCCTTTCTGTATATAGGAGTCTAAGGGGTCACGATATAATCAGAGCCGACATAACAATAATAAAGTAAGGGCACAACATTAACAATAGTGGGCTTCTATGGGGCACAATAATAACAATATGGGGACTACATGGGTACAACAATAACAGTAAGGGGGTTACACTAACAATAACAATAAGGATATAAACTAGTGTTATAGGGACTTAACATGCCCCTCTCCATTAAAATAGTGTTGTCCTCAACACTTGAGTAGTTGAGGATGCTTTTGTATAAAATTTTCATGCTTCCATGAGGAATCTTCAACGGGTAAGTTCTTCCACTTGATGAGATACTTTGAAATTTATCAATTTCGGAGCTATCGAGTTCTTGTTTCTGTGAATTCTTCAGGTTCCAATATTATTTTTCCTTCCTGGTCAAGTTCTGGAAATATTGTTTGAGCTGGGAGCTTGTCACCTATAACCTTCTTTAAGCATGAAACCTCGAAAACTGGGTGCACTCAGGAAGATGTCGGAAGCTCCATTTTGTATTTCATATTACCAATATTTTGAAACACCTTGTAAGGACCATAATACTTTGGTGATAATTTATTATAATTCTTATCTTGATTGAGGGACATTTGTTTGTATGGTTGTAGCAGTAAAAATACCTAGTCGCCTACATCAAAACTTCTTTCATTTCTATGTTAATATACCTATTGTTCCATTCGATTTTGCGCCAAAGTGAGGTTATCCATTAAGAGTTGGATAGCTTGTTGTTGATGCTCGATGTGATCTTCCACTGCTTGAACCTTAGAATTTTCTCTTAATGATGATGTGATGGACGATGGATAATATCCATAATGTTCCATAAATGGGGTCATTTTTGCTACAATTTGGAAGGAAGTTTTATAACACCATTCAACCAGAGGTAACCACTTGACCCCTTGTGTTTTTTTATCATATCCAAAGCAACAAAGGTATCCTTCCAAACATTTTTTCACTATGTCAATTTTCCCATCATATTGAGGATGATAAGATGAGATATGAGCTAATTGAGTAGCCACAAAATAAAAATAATCATGTCCAAAAACTTCCAGTGAAATTGGAATCTATGTCGCTTGCAATACTATTTGGGTTTCCATGTAACTTTTTAATTGTTTCCATAAATGAAGTAGCAACTTTACTCAATTTAAATGGATGTGATAATGCACAAAATTGTCCATACTTGGTAAGTATATCAACTACCACCATGATGACACTCTTTCCTTCAGACATGGTTAAACCTATGAAAAAATCGTTTGAAATCTCCTCCCAATGTTGACTTGGAATGGATAAAGGTTGTAACATACTTGAGGTATTAATTGTCTCACCTTTATTTTGTTGGAAAACCAAACTTTCCACCACAAAATATTGAATACCATATTTAAGTCCATCCCAAAAAAAATCCTTCTTAACATTATGGTATGTTTTTTAATATCCCGAGTGCCCTCCTAAGGGAGAGGTGTGCAATTCCAAAAGAATATTATGTTTGAGTTGGGAATTCTTGCATAGATATAAGTGATATTTGTACCATAATGAACCCTTTTTCCATCTAAATGTATAAGATGTATTGGGATATTACTACAACGTTTTAATGAGTGCCCACACTTCATCGTCATTCTTCCATTCATCCCTTGCTTTGGTTATCCAATCTAGTTGGATAATATAAATGGCACAAATAAATTCTTCCACATCCTCATCCTTCCTTGAGAGTGCATCTGCAACAACATTTTTCTTCCCTTTTTTGTATATGATTTAAAATTCATAACCCAAGATCTTTGTGACCCATTTTTCTTGCTCTTATAAAGATAATATTTTTTCTAAAAAGTATTTAAGACTATCATGTTATTTCTTTACCTTGAAGTGTCTTCCCATTAGGTAAGGCCTCCATTTCTTAAGTGCATGTAGTATTTGCAACATTTCCTTATAATAAATAGGTTTTTGTAAACACTTTAATTTGATTGGATGGATTTCAAAAGCAATGGGTCTTCCTTCTTGCATTAAAGCAACACCAATTCCTATTACTAAGGCATCACATTCCACAATAAATGTTTTTATGAATTCTAGCATAGCTAAGACGAGATCTTGACACATTGCCTCTTAAAGATGTTCAAAGGCCTTAGTTTCTTTTGGAGTCTAATAAAATGCATATTTATTCAGTAATGTTGTTAGAGGTGTTGTTATTCTCCCACAATTATTAACAAAGCTGCAATAATACCCCATCAACCAGAGAAATACTCACATATGCTTTATGGTTGTGGGGATTTTCCATTACTTAATGGCTTTAATTTGGTTAGGGTATATCGTAACACCCTCATGAGATACAATATGACCCATATATTCTACCTCATGTACTCCAAAGAAATATTTGGAGGTTTTTGCATATAATTATTTCTCCTCCAATATTTTGAACACCCTATCAACATGTTGAACACGATCCTTACAAGACTTGTTGTAGATTAGTATATCATCAAAAATTACTAACATAAATTTCCTAAGGAAGGGTTTGAAAATGGAATTCATCAAACCTTGAAATTTAGAAGGTGCATTGGTAAGGCCAAAAAGCATGACCAAAAATTCATAATGACCTTCATGAGTTGTAAATGTTGTTTTTGGAATTTCTTCAGTCTTCATTCTTATTTGATGATATCCTAAACGAAGATCCAACTTGGTGAAGTAAATTTATCCATGTAACTCATCCAATAATTCATCAATGACAAGAATGGAAAATATTTGTTTTATAGTGATCTTTTTTATCTCCCTATAATCCAGACACATGCACCATCATCCATCCTTCTTGGGCACCAATAATACTTGAGCTAATATCATTTCCTCTATAAAAATTATGCAAGTGACAAGTGGTTTATGAGAACAAAGCGATTGATACCATACAAACTAATTGGGTTCTAAATATAAAGTTGCAATGCATACCTTTTGTGAGTGTTGCACATCATGGAGATCAAAATATTGCTCCATTTGTAGTATCCATATTATCGGATCCTTTCCATCAAAATTCCGCATATCTATCTTTGGAATGTGGTGGTCATAAAACCCAACATTGGATTTTCTGAAATCATAATTCATATTCCTTTTTTTCCTCATCGTGATTTTCATGGATTACCTTGTGACCATCGAGAAGCCTTTCTTGCAACAACTTTGTCAAACCTTCCTTCAAACCTTCCATGTCTACTTTCAAACCATATTATCTTCCATGTAATACTTAAAACCTTCCATGTTTTCTTTTAAGCCATCCATGTCCCCTTTTAGGTCCTTTTTGGTTGCTCTTTATGAGAGTGAAATTTGTTGCACTTGGTCTCGTAATTTTTATATATCATGTTGTAATTCTTCCTCTTCATTAGTCATAGTAGAGTTTTCTAAGGGCTTAATGGGTGTGGAATTATTTTTTGGAGAAATTTTAGAACCCAATGCTGATATCTATGCTTCAATATGCCCTTTAAAACACTTCAAACTACAAAATTAAAAAAATGTACACCTTTTACTTTATTTTTAGAAGCTCAATATTGAAATTGTTGTATCTTTCTGGTTCCGTATCTCCAAGATCTTAACATAGGTCCTATATTATCCCTTTGATTCTTCTCTCTAGTTCCATAGGTAAGACCTAATTTTTATTCTTCAAGATAAATTTATTCCCAATCTCCCACAATGACCTTATTATAGACTAGTTCAGTAGAGTGAACTTGTACCAAGTGTCATGTGTCATTGCTTTGACCTTTAGCCCTAAAATTTCTACACAAAAAGCTACAGTTTGTGTACATTTGGCCATTTTTTATAGAATTCAAATCTAATTCCTGAAACGAAAACTATGACAATTTTTCCTCTGTCACTTGCTTGATATGAAATTATGGAGCTTGCAGAAAGCCTAACTTCCTCAGATCATATCTCTGAAACTAAAGTGAACGAAGATCACAAATTCACCCATGACGTTCACCAATATTTTGAATCCATGTGGTTTCAATATCAGCTTCTGGAACTTCATATAAAAAAGTTTTAGTGAAACTTCTAAGATGGCATGTTTGAAGAAGCAAAACTCTAGAATCCAAAGCTCTGATACCAAATGTTATGCAAACAGCTCACAAAATAGAAGAAAATATAGATCAAAGACTTAGAAATCAACATCTTCGAGGGGGAAACCTCCTTTGCATTACATAAATGAAGTATTCTTGGATGACTCAAATGATAAAACCTTATTTCTATATATAGGAGTCTAAGGGGTCACAATATAACCAGATATGACATAAAAATAATAATGTAAGGGTACAATAATAACAATAAGGTGGCTATATTAACAATAACAATAAGGGGTTACACTAGTCTTATAGGGACTTAACAATATATGTGTGCCACTAGCTAGGGTTAGCATAGCACATTGGCTAAAGGAAAATATCAACCCTATTATGATAGGCGACCCCTATAATGAATGGTATCACTGAAGAAGGAGAAAAACCTAGGCTACACATAACATAAGAGGGTTATAGCCTTGTGATCACCATTCAGGGCATAGAAAATAACACCAAGGTCGAAGAGGACCTTCAAATACAACCTAGAGTCACACCAAAAAAGGTGAGAAAGGAGCATGATATTAATGATCAAAAATTTAATATTATGAGTAATTAAAAAACTATAGAGTATATATGTATATGCTACAAAACATGTAAAGTCATAGAAGTGGAATAGGTAGAGGAAATTAAAATGATTACCCTGTCCATGACATCTTTATAAACAAAGAAATCTTGTTTACATAACAATGGGTATGTCATAGTTATCTACACTTGTATAAGTAATAATTTTTTTTTTGTGGATTGGGGGTTGCTACATTTCGAATACTTTAGGATTTACAGAATCTATTGCATTTTCTTGATTATATTTATTGTAAGCCTATGGAAAATGATAAAAAATGAAAAAATACATGTAGAATCATGAGAAGGGAGAGGAAGGAGTGTTTTTAAATAATTATATGTACAAAATTGGTTGAATGAAATTGGGTCTGGTTGTGAACTCAATGTAGAATTTATTCATCTCTTACCTAGCCATTATTGTTTATAGTAGTGTGGTAGAAATTATCGATTCAAAATAGAGTACCGCATCAGGAGTATCCTTGGGATGAGGGATTCCAAGCATTAAAAGGTAAGTAACTATGCTCTTTGAAAATTATTGCATTTTCAAATGGTGCATGAAGTAATAAGAATCAAATATATTTCCATGAAATATTTCATATGATAAAGAGTCAAGAATTTTTTTTGGAAAACCTCCATGAAATTTTGTGCATAGACATTAGAGGAAATTTCAACTTAATAGTGGCCTCCTAAGGGAAAATAATAAAATAAGAGTTATGAATTTTAGAGGGAAAAGAAGAAACAAATTTTTTTTACTTGTATTTTTTGTTGATCTCCTTATAGGTTTACTCAAATTTCAAGTGAAGACACGTGTTGGATGCAGAATTCAATTCCACATCCAATGAGTACCCATTATCCATACTTTTGAGAATACCCACATTGATAAAAAAAGATGAAGATACATTAAAAAAGCATGTTGAACACACTTTTTTAATGAATCTTCATTTTTTGAAAAGGATGGATAATGGGTACTCACTGGATTTGGAATTTAATTATGCATCCAATGAGTGTCTACACTTCATATTTGAGTAAACCTATAAAGGGATAAGACAAAAATACAATTTAAAAGTAGTTTTTCTTCTTTTCCTCCAAAATATTTACATGTACCTATTTTTAAATTTAAAGGATTTTCATTGGTTTTCATATTTTGACATCGAAATTACATGAAAATTTCATGGCAAATTTCAGGTTGAAATTTCCTCTAATGGGAATAAGTATCTTGTGCATTGAATTCTTAAAATATTTCATGGCTAAATAATTGTGTGAATTGTATGAGTTATTGGAAAATAGGGTCCAAATATGTCTTTGTATATCCCAAACCATGATAGATGTGTAAAAACTGAAATATGTTTTCGTAAATGTGCCCTTTCTTGCAAAAAGCCTCTTTCATATTTTAAAATTTTGTTTCCAACTTCTCTAAAACTGCGTCGAATTTTGATGGCTAAAATAAGAAATTATTTAATATTTAAATGTGGAAAAATGGACTGCAAAGATTCATTCGAATCTTCCAAACCATGACGCCTATGTAAAAACTAAGAGAGGTTTTTTTTTAATAACCTATTTCCAACAAGAAACTTTTTTTTTTCAAAAATTCGTTTCGAGATGTTTGGAAACTACGCCCAAAGTCAATCACTAAAACAAGAACAAAAGAGTAGAATATTTTTTTATGTACATATAGAGGTAACTATTGTGTTAATTTTCTCGAAAAGAAATAAATTAATTGTATGCATAAACAAATAACTATTAAGTTTGATATTTTTTGGAAAGAAATAATTTATTGGCATGCAAAATAATAGAAAATTTATGTTGATATTTCTTAAAAATAAATAAGCTATTCACATTCACAAAAAGAAAAAAAATGTGTTGATAATTCTTGAAAATGAATTAAGTTATTTAATTTAAAATATTACCAAGGATGTTCTCATGATGGATATGTATTAAATTTTTAAAAAGAAATATTGGAGTCTTAAAGAGAATATGTGCTTATGTGCATAGGAATAATATCTAGTGTATTGAATCTACTGGAAATGAATATATTATTTTACATGCATGAGAAGCTTGAGTCGTACAGAAAGAGATAAGTAACATTTTTCAGAAAGAGTTCACATAAAACCTTTGCATAAAAGACAATTCGTTGTGTTATTTGAGAATTATTTGTTACTCATGTTATCTCTTGAGGAAATATTACAAATTTGTCTGATGTGTGAAATTGTAGAAAGATATTTTGTATCACATGCATAATACCTATTGAGTTAGCTAGCTTTTGGAAAAATAATAATTATTTTGTTAGATTCCATGGAAAATAAATATATATATTCGTATGCAAGGAAGTATTTGTTGTCTTAGAACTCTTCAAAAAGAAGAGAAGCGAAAAACATGTCCTTGTATCCATTATTGAATTAGATTCTTGAAGTGGAAAACATGTGATCGCATGCTTTTTTTTGTTAATATTACTTTTGAATATTCCTTAGAGAAACATATGCACTTGCATGCATGGAAAAGTGTAGTTTTGGTATTAGATTTATGGAGAAACGGAAGGCGCAGTCACATAATATTGATTGTGTTAGGCTTATTTTGGGAAAAATAATATGCATTTGAAAAACTAAAGGGATTAACTATTGTATTAGATTTCTTTTGGGAGAATATTGGGTTTAGTTATTGGGCCAAATATTTTGGGTAAGAGGAAAATGTATCTTTGCAAGCATAAAATAATAAATGCTATGCATTTGATCCATTCGAAAAGAAATGTGTTTATTTTTCAATGCAAAATTTTTTTAGTTAGTTTCCTTTGGAAATTTTAATATATGTTTCACATGCAAGAAGTACAAGTTATGATTATATTTTCTTTTGGAGAGGACAAGTAGTTGTGTGCAAGAAATTTTCTCTATTATGTTAACTTTGTTTGGCATAAAACTTGTATTTTTATATATAATAGCCATTGTGAATATCTCTCTTGTGGAAAATATATTTTTGGAAAAGAACATGCATTCACATGCATAAGTATAAAATATATTGCGCTAATCCCTTTGTAAAAGAAAACATAATAGTAGGAAGAAAGAAAATTGGTTGTTGGGCTATTTCTCTTGAAAGCTTGTTATGCATTTCCATGCACAAGAAAAATATCTAGTACTTTAGCTTTCCTTTGAAAATAATATCAAAGTGCATGCAAGATTATGTTAGTTTTTTTTGGGAAACATGATGCTTGATAGTGATTTTCTTATTACTAATGCGCGTGCAATTATGTTAAATAAGGCATTTTTTTTATGAAACTAGCTCCAAAAATAGAAGAAAAGAGAGATCAACGCCTTAGAAATAATCCACTTCGAGGGGGCAACCTCCTTTACATTACATAAATGAACAATTCTTGTATGATACAAATTACAAAAACCTCCTTCTATATATAGGAGTCCATGGGATCACAAAATAATCCTAGCCGACCTAACAATAATAATGTAAGGGCATAATAATAACAATATTGGGTTACAGGGGTACAACACTAACAATAAGGGGGTTACACTAGCAACAATAAGGGATTATACTAGTAATATAGGGACCTAATGTGCCCCTTTCCTTCAAAAAATTATTGTACTCAACGCTTGAGTAGCTCCGGATGCTTCCATATAAAATTCTCATCCTCCCATGTAGAATCTTGAATGTGTAAGTTCTTCCACTTGATGAGATACTCTGAAATTGATTGATTTCATAGTTGTTGAGTTCTTGTTTCCGTGACTGATTCAGGTTCCAATATGAATTTACCTTCCTCATAAAATTCTGGAAATATTGTTTGAACTCAAATTTTGTCCCCTATAACCTTCTTTAAGCATGAAACATGGAAAACTGGATGCACTCGTGAAGAAGTGAGAAGCTCCAATTTGTATGCCATAGTACCAATATTTTGCGACACCTTGTAAGGACCATAGTACTTTGGTGATAATTTATTATCCCTCTTAGCTTTCTTGAGGAACATTTGTTTGTATGGTTGTAGCCGTAAACATACGCAGTCTCCTACATCAAAATTATCTCGTTGCGATGTTGATCTGCCTATTGTGTCATTCGATTTTGTTCCAAATTTAGGTTATCCTTTAAGAGTTGGAGAACATCTTGTTCATGCTCGATGTGATCTTCCACTGCTTGAACTATAGAATTTTATCTTAAAGAATATGTAATGGACGGTGGATGATATCCATAAATGGGGTCATTTTTGCTGTAGTATGGTAAGAAGTGTTATACGACCATTCAGCGAGAGGTAACAATTTGACCTGTTATGTTTGATTATCAGATACAAAACAACGAAGATATCCTTCCAAACATTTACTCACTATCTATGTTTGACCATCGGATTGAGGATGATAATAAGAGCTATGAGCTATTTGAGTACCCAAACAAGAAAATAATTTCGTCCAAAAAATTCCAATAAAAATGGGATCTCTGTCACTTACAATAATCTTTGGGTTTCCATGTTGCTTTTGAATTTTTTCCATAAATTCAGTAGCAACTGTACTTTCTTTAAATGGATGAGATAATGCAAAAAAGTGTGCATACTTGGTAAGTCTACAAACTACCACCATGATGACTCTCCTTCCTTCGAACTTAGGTAAACCTGTGATAAAATCCATTGAAATCTCCTCCCAACTTTGACTTGGAATGGATAAAGGTTGTAGAAGACCCGAGGTCTTAATTATATCAACTTTATTTTGCTAGCAAACCAAAAATTCCGCCACAAACTTTTGAATATCAGATTTAAGGCCATCCAAAAAAAATTATTTCTTCACCCTGTGGTAAGTTTTCAAAAATCCTAATTATCCTCCTAAAGGAGAAGTGTGCAATTCCAAAAGAATATTTTGTTTTAGTTGGGAATTCTTGCAAATATATAAGTTATATTTATACCATAAGGAATCATTTTTCCATCTAAATGTATCAGATGTACTAGGATCTTGCTGCAACTTTTGAATAAGTGTCTGCACTTCTTCATCCTTCTTTCATTCATCCCTTGCTTCGATTATCCAATCTGGTTAGATAATAGAATTGGCACAAAGCAATGCTTCCACCTCTTAATCCTTTCTTGAGAGTGCATCTGCAACAACATTTAGCTTCCATTTTTTATAGATGATTTCAAAGTCATAACCCAACATCTTTGTGACCCATTTTTGCTGCTCTTCTGAAGATTGTCTTTGTTCCAAAAAGTGTTTAATACTATCATGATAATTTTTTAACTTGAAGTGTCTTCCCATTAGGTAAGGTCGCCATTTCTTTAGTGCATGTAGTATTGCCAACATTTCATTCTCATAAATAGCTTTCTGTAAATACTTTCCTTTGATTGGACTACTTACAAAAGCAACGGGTCTTTCTTCTTGCATTAAAACAACACCAATTCCATTTCCTGAGGCATCACATTCCACAATAAATATTTTTGTGAAGTCCGGCGTACCTAGGATTGGTGCTAGGCACATTTCCTCTTTAAGATGTTAAAAGGCCTTAGTTTCTTCAGGAGTCCATGAAAATTCATCTTTCTTCAATAATGTTGTTAGAGGTGATGCTATTCTCCCATAATTCTTAACAAAATTTCTATATTACTGTGTTAACCCGAGAGATCCTCGCAACTACTTTATGGTTGTGGGGACTTTCCATTCCTTAATGACTTTAATTTTGTTAGGGTCTACCTTAACACCCTCATGAGATACAATATGACCCAGATATTCCACCTCTTCTACTCCAAAGAAACATTTGGATGTTTTTGCATATAATTGTTTCTCCTGCAATAGTTTGAGCACCCTGTCAACATGTTGAACATGATCCTTCCAAGACCTGTTGTAGATTAGTATATCATCAAAAAATACTAGCACAAATTTTCTAAGGAAGGGTTTGAAAATGGAATTCATCAACCCTTGAAATGTAGAAAGTGCATTGGTAAGGCCAAAAGGCATGACCAAAAATTCATAATGACCCTCATGAGTTTGAAATGTTGTTTTTGGAATATCTTCAGACTTCATTCTAATTTTATGATATCCTGAACGAAGATCCAACTTGGTAAAATAAATTGCTCCATGTAATTCATCCAATAATTCATCAATAACAGGAACGAGAAATTTATCTTTAATAGTGGGTTTATTGAGATCCCTATAATCCGGAGACATGCTCCATGATCCATTATTCTTGTGCACCAATACTACTGGAGCAGAGAAAGAACTTTGACTAGGTTGAATTATACCAGCCTCTAACATATCTGCGATCATACGTTCAATTTCACTTTTTTGGACATGTTGGCTCAAGGGGTCCTAACCCAGGTTCGTTAAGCAAGGTTTTCCAACAAACCCCTATACTACTGGCCCTTTCGGCAGTGACCTGCTTCCTCAAGTCAAAGTCTCACCCAAAGTAGTATGGGTGGGTGCTGGAACCATGTTTTCACACCCTGAAAAAGGATGGGTAAAGCAAGCATAGCAGTGCTATATCCTGTAATCCCCGATTACCTTATTCTACGCAGAGTTAATTAAACATCTATTCGCATCCACGTGCACTAGATCTATAGTTATACACTTTTTATATCATCAACACAACAGTACATAAACAGAACATAACAGATCTAGATCCAGAAACACAGTACACAGATCTTTCGCAGCTTAATAACAGGAAATGAACAATACAGCAATTACCAGTAATTCATATAACGGTACTCACAATTTCAGTTCTCTAACAATCTTTCGCATTCATTCATCAATTCCTCCTTACAATTCCAATTCCCTTCCCAACCTGCGCACACAACAGCAGGGTCCACACACAGCTGGACTAGGATCTCCGCGCACACAGCCAGTAGGATTTCATTCCCCAAAACCAAAATAGATCACTTAAACAACATATCGCATCAATAGCTCATCATTTCCTATCCTTTACAATACAAATGCATCTATATTTATAACAATTTAGCCTTGACTTTCCTATGGTCCGCAACCCATGGTTTTTGGACCCCTAGTTTACCCTTTGACCCATTACAATGTGTTCGGGTCTTTGACCCACCCCAAAACCCCTCTGCTAGGATAAATATAATAAAAAATATAAAAATTGGACCAGTTTCACAACTTTTTAGGAAACCCTGTTCCAACAGTCCCCCAACACAATCTTGTGACTCGTCCCGAGTCACTGCGGTGGTGCGACTTATATCTATGCCTGCAAGTTGTCAAGAGATCGTTTGAGCTAAGGAAGTACATCCTTACTTTGGGCAGCAGCATTCTGTGCAAGAGTGACCAGCTTCTGAGAGGGTGGATCTTCAGGGACCGAGGTAACATTTGCAAGAAGCTGATTAAGACGCTTCTTTGCGCCATCTATGTCTTGTGTTAACCGGAGTGCGGAGGTAGTCCAGGGCTTTAGACATTCAGCCATGACGTGTTGTTTATGCCGGAGTTTCTCAATCTCATCTTGGAGGTCGGTGCTGGTTTTCAATCATGCCAAGCGATGGGCAGGCACCAAGGTAGGCAGCGTAGCGTTGATTTTTTCAACGGCTTCTTCTTTTTGTCGTAAGTCTTGATTGATTTCTTGGAGGACTGGGTTGCGCTGGACCCGAGTCCAGAGCTACATGGCTGACTCTAGCAGCGCGGCGCCTTGAGCAATTTTTCCCGTGATGGTCGTTGTTGCATCTGTTATTAGAACAGCACGCTAGGCACAGACTTATAGGGGAGTGCCAGGCTGTAATCTGGCCTGTAAGTCTGAAATCTATTGTTCGAGCTAAGTCCTGATAATGTGCATTTCCAGTCGGGAAGCTTTGAGGGCAGCAACCAATTTTTCCACCTTTTCCCGAGATGTGTCCTCAGCTGTGACTTTCTCTATGACTTCTATGCAGAGATGGTGGATCACAGTGTCCAGCTCCGCCTGCTGTGACACAACCTGAATTGCTTCATCATTCTTCTGCGCAATGGTGTGTTGGGCTGCCGCAAGTTGTCGTGTTGCGGATTGAGTGCGGTCACTGATCTCCCGGGAGGCAGCATGCAAGAGACTTTCTAAGGCAGTGTGGGGCAGCTGAGCGAAGTCCAACTAGATTCCTGTGATTTCTGAGGGCTGCGTTCCGACTAAGGCACCGTTAGGGATACTCCAGAGTCGACTGGCTTCCCTAATTTGTGTCGAGTTGTTGTCGACTGACAGAGGTGGCGCCTAGCCTGTACTGTAAGGGGGGTGATCCTTTTTGATCTGGAGAGCGCGGAGGTCTGCTTGAAGAGATTCGACCCCTGCCTTCCACTGGGCCGTGATAAGGGCCCACTTATCCTCTATGGCCATGGTGACTGCGTCCGCGATCTGCTCCAGGTATTCGTCTGTTAATGTGACTGTCGCGACATAGTGCTCATGATGGGTGTGTTGTTTCTTTCTTGGTCCTGATGCCGATGCCCCAGTCCTCTTAGTGCCGGGAGGAGGAGTGGTGGCGGTATCTACCTAGGTCAGAGCTGTATCGGTTTGTTGTGACGAGTTACCTCTAGGCTCGGCTGTAACTGATGCTAGAGTTGTGGGGAGACCTTTTTTTCCAGGCGGCGAGCCACAGCGAGATCAGTAGATCAATTTCTTCATCGGGTACCATATAGGGGAAATCCGTCCATGTCTGACTGGAAAGGCTATGAATCCAGACCTGGTGCATGGTGATTTGGAATGCCGCAATAAACTTGTATTTTTCATATATGGTGGGCGATAATAGGGGTCGGGAGTTTATGGCAGTGGCGACACTGCTCTGGAAGAGGACCCAAAAGACCTTGTTATCCTCGATGCGCTGCTTATCCTTAGAGTCCCATACGTGAGCATACCGAGCACCTTTTCACATCCCAGCAGGGAGTTCTAGAACGACCGACTCCTCTGGTTTTTCCCAGGCGACTAGTGCGACGAGGAATAACAGCCACGGATAGAAGAAAGATGTCCCATGCTCTTGAGACTCGCAGACATTAATGAGGAATTCATCGCAAAAGTATTGAGCCCAATTAAAGGACACGCCCTTCGCACACTGGCCGGCTAGCTGGATGATATAGGCGGGGATAGTCGCAACCTGGCACCTTTGCATGAGTTTGTAGGCTAACAGTCGAGTTCCCATATGTGTAGCAGGGTCATTGATGGTTTGGATCACAAACCCTCGTTGATTTCGATGTACTTCATAAGTCTCCCGAACAATCAGAGCGGTAGCAGCTTCAAACTTCTTTTCGAATTTTGCGAGCGGGTACGGCCCCTGCATCGGGAGGCCTGTAATCTTGTGGATCAACTCAACATTGATAGGGACCCTGTCGCGAATCCATAAGTAGTAATTGTGAATGAGGGCGAGTAATTGACATGCCAACCAATCTGTGATGTTGTATCGGCTAAAGTGGGGCATACAGAGTAGATTCAGGAGTCTGGATCCCGCCAAGCCGCATACCCATCACTGAGGTACTACCATGATTCCGTCATCCTCATAGAGTGTATCAAATTATAACGCAGAGGCTAGTCCCGGGAAAGCGTCCTGGTCCACCATCCTCGAACTTGACCTCATGGAGGCGTCCACAAGGGTCACCGATGATGGGGACCTCTCCTAGGGTTAGCGGAGTCTGCAGGTAGGTGATCAAGACATCCAAGTTTTTCAATATTTGCGTAGACGGTCCTCGTGGTCGAACGAAGGGGGGTAACCAGTTGATCAGGTTAGCTGGCAGAGCCCCTTCCTGGTCATATTGTCCTGAGGCTAGAGGCTTGGCACATCTTGGGGAACTTAGGGGCCTTTTTGCTGCTTGTGGGGTAGTCCCCAAACTCTGAGCTTTCTCCTTGCCTTTCCTTGTGGTCCATGGAGGGGGGACTTCTTCTAACTCATGCTCATCTTCCAGCACTTCTTCAACCTCAGGTTTATTTGGGGCAAAGGTTTCAGTAGGGGTAGTAGTTGGCATCCTTGCGCAAAAAATGAATCCTGGCTACGGTTGACTACTACCTGACGGAAGGGGTTGATCAGTCATGAGAGTGGTGCTGCATAGTTTGCTGCTTGATTACTTCCGTGAGACACTTGAAGTAGGTCGCTTGTTTATATGAGACAATACTGCTAACTGGACCATCCCACCCCCTTTTAAGCATTTTCCATCGGATGATAGCGAGAGATATTTTACGTGGGGCGGGTTTCCCAATGAATGGTAAAAAATTCCTGTAACTTTACCTACCAACGGCTTAGGAGCCGCATCTCGCAATGGTAACTTCCGCTTTTTACCATAAGGTACAGTCCCAACTGCTAGTTATTGCATCCTCAGTGATTTAAGCGTGCTCGTTACGCTAGGATTACCGATATGTGACAGCTTTGTATCTTCCCCCGACACTGGCTTGCTTCCCAGGTAGCTCTTGGCGCAAGACTAAGAGATTTTTATCATCTTTTCTACTAAGGCTTTAAGGGGGGCTGACGTTGGAACCAACTGCCTAGCCCCCGGCTGTGTTGTCGTTGAAGGGTTGGCTTGATGCATGGGACCGCTACCTGCGGAACCTACAGGTGTCATAGGGAGCCTGTTGCTCACTCGTGGGCCGACCGGTCCTTTTCCCGGGGTGGGTTCGCCGCAGTTACTCAGGCCTAGACATACTCCCATCCCTTCCCTTGGGCCCATACAGAGGGAGTCCTTTGAGATACGAAGACAACGCAACGTAGAGGCTTCCCCTAGCCGGGCTTGCCAAGCTTCTAGATACTTACTGGGATCCTCAATACCCTCCTCATAGGAGGGTACAGTGTCCTGGGTTAGGTTGTCCTTATCGTGCGATTTCAATTTATAGACATAATCGCCATCCCCCTCCTTAGGTATAGGTTCTGCATAGCATTTTCCTTCTACTGGGTCTAGAGGTACAATGACCTGTGTGCCATTGTTTTCAAATATCATGCTGCAATTTTTGAGATTGATGATGCCCCCCATGGCTATAGCGCAGTCCAGACCGAGAATCGCAGGGTAGGGATCTGCATCTTCCACAATTTCTATCACTTCAAAGTCAGCTAGGATCCTTACCCCTGTGATGTCAACCACAATGTCGGAGATTCTACCTAGAGGGATGATTTTTTGTTGATTTTTCATTCAAATCTGGATGGTGGGTCGCTCCAGCTTGGGTTCCCCCATGCGTTTCCAAGTGCGCTTAGGTAGTATATTGGCATCCGATCCGAGGTCTAATATAACCCGATCCATCTCATGGTCACCGATCTGGACTGTCAATTGCATTTCCCTACCAGTGTGTCTTTCGTATTTGTATACTTTATGCACATCCTTAATGTCGGGTGACCTGGTAGTTCGTGTTGCACAGCTTTCTAGTAAACCCTACAGATTTCATACTACCTGAGGGTTGCATAGCAGCCTCACACATGCTTGTAAGAAAGGTGTGACTTCTGCAGTTACGTCCTCAGCTCCCGGGTGTGCAAATGGTGGAATCTTAGACTCAAGGAAGTCCTTTCGATCTTCCATAAACGTTTCCCTTGCTTTGCCTAGTTCCAGTCATTCGTGAATGTTAACTACCCTGCGGATCAGTGAGTCGGTTTTGTCCTTCTCCTTAGCCCCCCCAGTCGCCAATCCACTATGTGTTACCACATTTACCTTGGTATCCTGGTTTCTTAGCCCGACCTGGTCCCCTCGCACCCTCTACGCAGATGGGAGTTGATTTTCTTGTATCTTTCATTTTAAGGTTGTGCACTCTTCTAGCATATGGCCCCACTGCCTACAATACCTGCAAGACTGTCATAAAGGGTTCAGGCAATCCTTCGCCACATGCCCCGTGCCCCCACAGTTATAGCAGAGTGACTGACCCCGACCCCGACCTGCGCTTCCACTCCAGCTCCCATCCCTCCAGGAGGGGAGTTATCCCTGCCCAAGGGGAATCCTAGCGAGGTAGGGTCTTTTCCCCCGTTTCTTATTTCATTAGGGCTTCGGCAGTCCTACTCCTTGTGGCCTATCAGCCGGTAAGTCCGGTACCAACATCGCTTTGGTTCGGAAACAGGGGTGCCATCACAGGGCCATTGGTGGATACTACGCAACCCTCCTGCGCAACCCCCTTCATGCCAAATTGCAGGTTCCCTTGAGCCCTACTGTCCTGGACCACGTGCTCCTGGTCCCGGGTGGCCTACTGTGTGATCTAGTTCCGTGCCAGCCCCTCTTCCTTCCTGCCGTAGGGTCTGAATTTCTTGGTGCATAGCCTCAAGCTGCACCTGAATCTACTGTACTTCTAACGTAGCATCTTTTAGAGATGTAGCTTCTAATCTCATCGCAACTTACAGGGCCTCATTCTGCGAGTCAAAAGTCTGGCGGCCCATAGGTACGCGTAAGTGAGGGCGTAGCATGGCGATGAACCATTCCGTCAGCTGTTTGTCGTCGTACCGAAATCCTCCTTCTCTGACATTTTTTTTTAGTCGCTAATCAGCCTCCCATACTGACTCAAATGCACCTTGTTTGAAGTCCTTTAATTCTGCTACGACCTGAGAGTAGGCTTTAGGGTTCCGGAATTGCTATTCCAGGCCATCCTTAATGTTCTGGATAGTTTCGTCCTTATTTTGGGATACGTATCCCATATACCAGTCCATAGCTCTTCCTACGAAGGCTAGGGATAGCTGCGCTTTTTTCATAGTGTCGCCCATCACACCCTGCGCAACCCATACCGACTCTGTCACAAACCAAAACTGCTCCATGTCCTCGTCGGTCGTGCCCTTGAAGGTAGGTATCTTCAAGTGCACCATCATGGTTTCCTAGGGGCCCTTTGTAGGTGCTTTTCTCCAGTATTATTTTGTCAGTGCCCACTCCCTTTCTCACAATCCTTTGGTCCCGACAATGGAACCATTTGTTGGCTCGAGGGGTCCTGACCCAGGTTCGGTAAGAAAGGTTTGCCAACAAACCCCTATACTACTGGCCCTTTCGGCAGTGACATACTTCCACAAGTCAAAGTTTCACCCGAAGTAGTATGGGTGGGTGCTGGAACAAGGTTTCCGCACCCTGAAAAAGGATGGGTAAAGCAAGCAGAGCACTGCTAGATCCTGTAATCCCCGATTACCTTATTCTACGCAATGTTAATTAAACATCTATTCACATCCACATGCACTAGATCTATAGTTATACACTTGTTATATCATCAACACAGCAGTACATAAACAGAACATAACAGATCTAGATCCACAAACACAGTACACAGATCTTTCGCAGCTTAATAACAGGAAATGCACAATACGAAAATTACCAGTAATTCATATAACAGTACTCACAATTTCAGTTCTCTAACAACATTTCGCATTCATTCATCAATTCCTCCTTACAATTCCAATTCCCTTCCCAACCTATGCACACAGCAGTAGGGTCCGCACAGAGCTCGACTAGGATCTCCGCGCACACAGCCAGCAGGAGTCTGTTCCCCAAAACCCAAACATATCGCTTAAACAATAGATCGCATCAATAGCTCATCATTTCCTATCCTTTACAATAAAAAATGCATCTCTATTTATAAAAATCTAGCCTCGACTTTCCTATGGTCCGCAACCCATGGTTTTCGGAGCCCTATTTTACCCTTTGACCCATTACAATGCATTCGAGGCTTTGACCCACCCCAAAACCCCTCCGCTAGGATAAATACAATCAAAAATAACAAAATTGGACCAGTTTCGCAGCTTGTTAGGAGACCCCGTTCTAACAGGACATAAGGATATCTGTAAGGCGTGATGTTTGGAGGAAAAATTCCTGGAATCAAATGAATAGCATGATCATGATCACGAATAAGTGGGAGTCCTTTGGGAGTTTCAAACACCTTGGAATGATTGTCCAAGATATTTTGGAGATCTGGAGAAATAGATGATTTTGATGTTGGAACTTCTAGTGAGCATAATTGTGCAATTACGCCTCGTTTTTCTTTCATCAGAAGCTTTGTCATGACATTAGAGCTTATTATCTTTCTCGGCTTCCTTGCAATACCCTGTAATTCAATTTCCTTTCCTTCAGAAAAAATTTTCAAGAAAATTTATTGAAAATTAAAAGCTACCATCCCCAAAGATTGTAACCATTGTACTCCTAGTACAACATCAGCACCTCCCATTGGAATGGAAATCATTGGACTATTCAATGCATATTCCCCCGTGGTTAGTTTGAAAGTATGGCATTTTCCAGAGCAATTTATAGTTCCTCCATTTGAAACCATCACTTGACATTCTGGTGCTGGGTATAGGAAACAATTCAATTTCTTGGCTACCTTCAAATGGATAAAATTATGGGTACTATCTGTATCAATCAACACTATTACATTTTTCTTCTTGATATGTCCTTCTATATTGAGAGTTTGAGGAGTTGTAATTCTTGCCAATTCATTACACGATATGGTAGAACTCATTTATTCTTCTTCTAGGGTTGGTCCATGGTGAATATCCTCTTCTTTTGAAGTTTCTTGTTCATTTTCTTCCTCCTCTTCACAATCTATGTAAAATAATTTCTTCTCAGCACACTTATGACCTTTAGTGTTTTTGCTATCACAACTGTAGAAAAGCCCTTTTGCTCTCTTTTATTCCAATTATTGTGGTGTCAACCTTGTACGTTGTGGAAGTCGAGGATTAGCAACACTACTGTCTTTACAGATGTGAGTGGTAGGCTTCCTTGTCACCATAATTTTGCATGCAATATTTCTTGCCAACCTGATTGCTTTCGCTAATGAATCAGGTTCCCAAACACAAACTTTAGGTTGGATGTTATATTTTAAATTCCCTATGAAGACATCAATCCTATGTTCCTCTGGAATATCAGTTACCCTTATATTCAGTTTTTGGAAGTCCTTAATATGCTCCCCCACTAAACCCTTTTGTTTCAGATTTATCAATTGGCTAAAGAAGGTGTTTCTCTTTGTATCCTCATAATGTGCTATCATTTCCTCTGTAAAAATTGACCAAGTGACAATTTTTTTACAGGAGCAAAGCCATCGATACCATACAAATGTATTTTGTTCTAAATGTAAAGTTGCAATGCGTACCTTTTGTGTGCTTTTCACATTATTGAGATCAAAATGTTGCTCCATCTATAGCATCCATGTTACGGGATCCTTGCCATCAAAATACCTCATATCCATATTTTCAATATGGTGGTTCTTCCATCCAACATTAGAGTTTATGAAATCACGATTATATTTTATTTTGTTCTCGTCATGAGTTTCCTCTATTACCTTTTCACCATTAGGTAACATTTCTTGTATCAACTTTTTCAAACCTTCTATGTCATCGTTTAGATCATTTTTCATGTTTTCCATGTTGTGTTTCATTTTTTCTTCCATGTCATCCATCTTAGCTTCCATGCAAGCTTCCATGCCATCCATATTAGCTTCCATGCCTTTCTTCAAACCATCCATATTAGATTCCATACCATTCTTCAAACCATCCATATTAACTTCCACATCTTTCTTCAAAACTTCCATTTCATTTTTTGTTGCTCTTTGCGAGAGCGAATTTTGGTGCACTTTCTCTTGTAATTTTGATATGTCATGTTGCGCTTCTTCCTCTTCATGAGTCATAGTAGAGCCTTATTAAGGCTTAATGGGTGTTGAATTATTTTTAGGTGGAATTTTAGAACCCAATATTGATATCTATGCTTCAATATGCCCTTAGAATCACTTTAAACTTATTTTTCACACAAGACTTATGCAATTCGAAAAAAAAAACACCTTTTTCTTTCTTTTGAGGAACTCGATATTGAAACTGAATTATCTCTAGGAGTTCAGATCTTCAATATATGAAATTTTAACCTGTAGTAGCCCTCTGAATATTCTTTCTAATGCCATGGGTCAGACCTCATTTGGATTCTTCAAGGTAAAGTTATGCCCAATCTCCCACAATGACCTAATTATGGACTGGTTCAGTAGATCGAACTTGTATGGCATGCCACGTGTCACTGTTTCCTCCTTCGGCTCTGAAATTGATATACAAGAAACTACAGTCTATGTGCTTGCAGCCACTTTTTACAGAATGCCAATCTGACACTCAGAGAGAGAGTTATGATGATTTTCCCACGGTCTCCTCTTTCAGATGAATTTCGGGAGCCTGAACAATCACTAACTTCCACAGATCATATCAACGCCAATATTATGAACCAAGATCTGAAATGTTTACATGACGTTCCTCAGGATTTTGGCTTCTATATATAGAAATTTCGGCTTCTGACCCTTCGTATAAAAAACGTTATAGCGCAAATTCCATGATGACCTATTTTAGGTGAAATTCGGGAGCCTGAAAAAACCCTAACTTCCACAGGTCATATCTCTGAAACTATTGCGAACCAAGATCTGGAATTTTTACATGACGTTCCTCAGGATTTCAGCTTCGCTCTGTAAACATTTCAGCTTCTGATCCTTCGTAGAAAAAACGTTATAGAGAAAATTCCATGATGACCTGTTTGGAGCAGCAAAACCCTCGAATCCAAAGCTCTGATGCTAAATGTTATGAAACCAGCTCCAAAAATAGAAGAAAAGAGAGATCAACACCTTAGAAGTAAGCCAGTTCGAGGGGGAAACCTCCTTTACATTACATAAATGAAAAATTCTTGGATGATACAAATAACCAAAACCTCCTTCTATATATAGGAGTCCATGGGATCACAATATAATCATAGGTGACCTAACAATAATAATGTAAGGGCAAAATAATAACAATATTAGGGTTACAGGGGTACAACACTAACAATAAGGGGGTTACACTAGCAACAATAAGGGATTATACTAGTAATATAGGGACCTAACACATTTCCTTACATTTTATTTATGTCGTATGCATGCAAATAAATAGATGTCGAACTGTCACTAATAAATATTGATTATTGGTTTATTAATATTTTATCTAATCATAATATCAAGTGTGTTAAAGATAGCAATGAAAGGAAAGGATGGTGAATTGTGCAAAGGATAGTTCATGTTTAATATTGTGGCAAATAAAGATTAGTTAGTCCATGCATATTGAGGAATTCCAACTACAGGATGATCCATTGATGGGAACATTCAAACCACAAAGACATAGAGATTGAGGATTCATGGGTAAATGATATCATGATGATTGTAAAAGCTTATAGCTAGTTATATTGCATTTAATATTTTTTATATATGTAATAATTTATGAAAATGTTCAAGAGATGGACTCCCTTATAACCAATGAGTTAGGGGTGAACACCCTCATGAAATTTTAATAATAAATTAAATTTTTGTTGGTTTGAACCCTATGGGGTTTCCAGGGTATGTCATTGTCTAACGATGTGATTGTTCATTGTGCCATTTTTTTTATGTTAATTCCTTTCATGATGTAATGTCTATATTATCAAACATGCGTTTTACTAACTGAGTTAAAAGAATCATGGAATCGATGCATAGTTATAGTAGGAAATTTAAGTTAATATGCTACAACAATGGCAGTTAATGGTTGTGTAACTCACTATTATTTCACTAATTTTTTCTCTATGTAATGTTTGCGATTATTCTAACAATCATTGAGGTAATATATAATGTAGTTTAAAAATTTACTCATGGATAAATGATGAAAAAAAAATCCTAACTCCATGCATTTCCTACGAGATTACTAGGAGATGTTATAAAAACTAAGTAGTTGTATGCATATATACACATATAAATTTAAGTTATTGACAAAAGGTTTTTACCCCTTTTATCAATTTTATATATTATTAATAACAAAAAAAATAACTCCATGAACTAATAGTTTAAGTACTTGAACCATTTATAATTCATTTATAAGTAAATTATATTGAAGAACATGGAAAATTGTATACGCAATTGGACTATTTTTTTATAATCCTATGGAAGCAATGTAGCGAGGAAACGGAAAAGATGTTTTACAAACATGTTATATAAATTATATTAATATAAACACAATTGTGCTAAGATAGGGATTGTACATGTACACAATGGTTTAGATCAAAATTAATCATTATATTTTTTTTATTGAACTAGAACTAGTTGCAATAACTCTTATGGCCAATAGTACTGTGAAAATAATTTTAAATTAAGGATTGATGTTTGATTATTTCTTGAAGGGTTTCATTGAAAAACCAAATCAATAAATCATAAAGAAAAATAAAACATGTCCTTTACGCATTCTTTATATACGAGAGGATTTGTCAAACATTATAAAATATTGTATTATAAGAGTTCAAGAATAAAAACAATACTATCATGAAGAAAAGGACGTATAAATAGTGCTCATTTCCCTCTGTACAAATCAAGTATTAGTACATGCCACTAATTAAAAAATAATAAAGAAATAAAAATTATTGTGATATTATGTATTTACATGACTTATAAAATAACCATATGGGAGGGAAATTCCCATAAAGATTTACATTGTCCAATATATTATCAGATAAATTGTCAACACTCACGTAAAGGTGAACTAAGAATTGAAAGCCAATAAAACTTATATTTCTATCATTGAGGCAAGCACTTAGCTTGATGCCACAATAATTATATGTGTAATCTTATGGACCCATTAGGGTTAATCAAATTGTGTAGGATTCTTTGTAGAAAACTAACTACAATTTTGAGCCCGATAGGGTTTGTATGAATCCATATAGGAAACAAAAAAACCTGAATTGTTCAAAACTTCACATCCAAGTATAATCGTATGCTTCCGGAAGAAGTGGAAAAGTTTTGAGAGGCCAACAAAAAACTAAAATAAACTCTCGAGTCAAGCATAAACGTTTGAGACGAGAATGATTATATACAAACCATACCTGCAAAACCTATTAAGAGCATGAAGAAACCTAATATTTTGAAGTATAAAATGAAAAGTAATAAATGGGTATCGATACATCAAGGAAATGTATACATGGTTTTTTTCCTCTCGAACCCTAACTTAAGAAAAACTAAACCGAGCTCTCTTTAGAACGAGCTAAGGCAACAATATGATATAAATTAATATTAGAAGAGTAAAACTTCAAACGAAATAGTCGAATGATAAGAATCTGCATCTAAAAAGTTATTATTAGTAGGTTTTACATGTCATTTTGTCATCATGACACTTGATGATTAAAATTGAACTCTCACAATCCATACACATGTTTCAATGCACTCCCTTACAACTCAAACATCTAAAATCGTTGAAGAAATCATGAATTCTGGGTAAAATGGCCTTTTAACTTGTTTAGCATGACTTGCCCACTTTTCTTAGTCAGTTTCTACGCATGCACAATTTATTCCATTGAAACGTGCGTGGAATTGTTCTCTCTCTTCCATTACAGATTGCGCACATGACTCAATGAAAAGTAAAAATAAAAATTAAGCTCTAGAAGTCTTGTTGGACGAATCTATCCGAACTAGAAGCTTCTTGCTCATATCTATTTGAGCCAAACCCCTTTGAACATGGAGATAATTCCCTTTGATCAAGGAACCCTAATCCCACTATTAATGGATCTCATCCCTCTTTCGTGCATCTAAAACCTCCTCTATTTTTTCTATAAATTGAGTAGAGGCTAGAGGGTTAGGGAAGTTCGCAAAAGGTAATCTTATGTAGGTAAATTTGGTTTGGGAAGCTTATCATCCAAGGAGAGGATTTGAGGAATTTTGGAGGAACCTCATGACATCAAGGCATGGTTGCAAGGCTCTTCTCTTATCTCTGAATTATTACAATTGGATATTTTTTCTCATTGCATTATCTTATTGAAATGATGAATGCTTTCTATTATTTTATGTATTTATTAAGATGATTTCAATTTCTAATCTCCTTGATCATTAGATGAATCTTTTTTCGAATCATTTTATTGCATATTCCTTTGATATTTTACTTATGTGTTTCCAGGTCTTATCAAAGCATTGAGGAGCTACATCGAGATGGATCAGGGATCTTCATAAAGAATTTGGAAAATAGGTAAGAGCACCACTCTCCTCTTATTTTAATGATTTAAATAGAGTTAGCTTAGAGTAATAACTATTCATTTGTCTGTTTGTTTCTAGTTTTCCTTTACGAATCTAGGGAGATCGCTCTTATCCGCAAGATGGATTTGTCCGCTTAATAAATTGGTGACACCACTCGGGAACGTCTTAGTTATCTTCCTTTTCCTTGGTTTTTCTTTCCTTCTCCTTCAAAGCTAGAAGATTGGCCCGAAACTGATGGCACTGTTGTGTGTGACCATCGCCCAATACTACCGTTTCTCCTAGCGTCTCATCAAGGGCTAGCCCAAAGGATGGCTACACACCCTCCTCCATACATTCTCCAACATGTAAGACATGTGCTTGTCATCCGAAAATTATGTCATAAACCTAGAGGCCTTTGTACCTGTCGGCTCCTCAACAACTGTGGAGTTGTCTCCCAACACCTCTTCAACTTGTGATGTGTTGCTATCATAACAGAACTCAGTCACAACCCAAGGTACCCCATCAATGGATACCTCAACAATGGGTGGTGTCTCACCAACGAGTGTATGCTCAGTTTTCTCCTTCTATGTCTTTATCGTATTCTTTGACGACCCATCAAAAGTAGGTAGAAAAAGTCTACCCATGGTACGCTGCAAGTCATTGCCCTACGTGTACCCTCCTCCTTTGTTATAGCTGCGAGGTCTTTGGTTATCCTTAATCTGGAAAAAATCCTAGAAAGTTAAACGATCTCTGAAACCATGGGTATGACATTAGTCCTCCGTGTAATAAACACCGTAGTGATCTGCCTCCAACTCTTGAGGTCTGCCTGCTACTATCTCCACTGCTAAGAAAGTGGGCATGGTGGGACATTGTTAGACTTGTGGCACCACTGCTTGCTCAGTCCAATGGTGAGAAGTACCCATAATTTCTCCATTTTGAAACCCCCGTGGGATTTCCCTTTCTGATCTTATCTCCCTTATTACTCTAGTGAGATCCTGCACTCATCTGAGGAGGATATTTCCAAACTCCTTCCTATAAACTTTTTCTGCCATTGGAGACTTCCTTTATCCTCCTTCACTGGAACACAATTATATTTTCCGGGTGTGAACTCTGAAACAAGTTGAATGTCGTATTGCAATTGGAAGAATTTGGAAAACAACCACCACAACAAATCTGAGAAAATATTCTTCAGAGAACCTTCTATTTCTCTCAATCGAGACCGAATTTCGAAGAGATGCCAGTAAAGAAGCATAACTGGTTTGTTATGCACAAAACCCATGTCTCAAATTTTCGAGATTAATCTTCATTTGCCCGAAACATCCAACGCAAAACCGTCACTTTTTATCCCAACGAATTTCTGTGTTTTATGTATCTGTATCTCTCAAAGAACCTTCTGTTTCTTTCAATCCAGACCGAAATTGGAAAAAATGCTCATAAGAAAACAGAATTTTCCTGTTCTTCACAAAAATAATGTCTCATATTTTCACGATTCATCTTCATTTGCCTCGAAACATCTAGCGCAAAACCTTCACTTTTTATTCCAGCGAATTTATGCATTCTCTGTTTTTGTATCTCCTTGTCTAGTCTGTAACGTATTCTCTATCTTAAGGTGTCACAGACTGGTTGTTCCACAAGCTGAGCCAAGTCTATGAGCTCTGATACCACTGTAATATTCCAAATAGGAAAACAACAATAATACAAAGAAAATAAAAACAATAATCTGGAATATCAAAACACCATTAATAGAACCATAAATAGTTGAGCCATTTTATTAATAAGGAGATGGAATATAAATACAATAGTGCTAAAAAATGATAGCACTCAAGCCGACAGAGATGGCTAGAATAACCCTCAAGCTCCCCCACTAAGAATAGTGCGTAATTTTTTCTCTGTTGGAAACCCTCACTACGATGCCCCTGCTGGAAATGTTGGAAATTTTGCTGGTGGCTAAAAAGGAGTGCATGGATGAGGTTGTTCTGATGCTCGAAAAATGCCGATATTTGGAATCCAGACTCTACGGCGAAAACCCAGAAAGGATTTCTGGATTGGCAGAGCCCACAAAATCACCCTCCTAGGGCATGAAAATGCACAACTACTGGGTATGCAGTGATATGAGCTAACCTAACAAATAAAATGTTGAAAAAACTCCTTCATATCACAACTGTTGAAGTTTTGATCCCCTCACTACATTCCAAATGAAAATGTTATGGAATCTAACCCTCCTCTGGATCTCTCTACTGCTGCACTGCGTAAGTTACTAGGTGACTGCGCTGCTCAAAAGGGCTGCAAATGACAAAATGTCGAAATACTGAAATCTTCTCACAAGATAGAAGGACTCCTCTCATGAGCGGGCACTCGAAATCCCCCAAGGACGAGGTTGGGATCTCCACTCAGAGACACCTGTGTGTTAAACAACACCGCAAACTCGGTTAAATATCTCAAGCCTGCTCAAGTCGTAAACGTCAAGAAAATAATAATAATCAAGACTGATCTCCATGGATGCCCTCATGCCTTTCTTATACTTGTGGAACCCTCACACCCTTGGGCCCACATCATAAATGTTCTAGAATCTTGGTCCATATCCTCCTCCTTGATTTCTTTGTTCACATGATCTCTTGGGCCCCTCCACTACTGCGTTGTTCTACTTTCACACTCGTGAAGTGGTTTTATTATACTAAATGGATTTATGGGTCCCTCTACCCACTTATTCATCTATTAATTAAGGAATATAAAATTTAATATTCTAATTACCTAAAGGCTAAATTAGGAATATTACAGTTATGTTGATTAGTTGTTGTCATTGATGTCAATCCAAGCAACACTAGGGGCTAACCCTATCCTGCATGGGAATTTTGACCTACAAAATTACTATATTCTGGGTCAAGAATATTTTAATGGTTTCTACTTGTCGAGATGTTTCCGTTGATATATGGCACGCCATGTAATTCTTCATGGTTTGAGAGATATTCATGTTTGAAGTTACTAACCCCAGTTAGTGGGCTAAAACCCCATGGGGTTGTGGCATGACACTAATAATTGGTTGTGGTCATTGAACAATCAATAATTAATAATTTTTAAGCTTCTAAAATCCCTCCCATGTTCATTTGTTGAAGTTCCTCTCAACCTAAGCATTTATATAAATTGTAATCCTCATATCCTCCTCATGTATGGATTTCGCTACTTGAAACAATCCATTGTGGAATTTTCGTGATAATTTTTTTTCTACGAAGGTTCAGAAGCTGAAACGTTCATGAGGCAAAGCTGAAATCTTGAGGAAGCTCGTATAGAAATTTTAGATCATTGTGCGCAATATTTTTAGAGATATCATCTGTGGAAGTTAGGGTTTTTGCAGGCTCCTGAACTTCATCTCAAAGAGGTGACCTTGGGAAAATTGTCATACATCTCTCTCTGAGTATCAAATTGAAATTCTGTAAAAAGTGGTGGATAGTGCACAGACTGTAGTTTTATGTGTATCAATTTCAGAGCCGAATGAGGAAACAATGACACGTGGAACATCGTACAAGTTCGCTTTACTGAACTAGTGCATAATTAGGTCATTTTGAGAGATTGGGCATAACTTTGTCTTGAAGAATCCAAATTGGGTCAGACTTGTGGCATTGGAAAGAAGACTCAGAGGACTACTGCATGACTGAAAATGAAATATTGGGGATCTGAAATAACAGAGATACACAGATTCAATATTGAGCTCCTAGAAGGCAAGAAAAAGCTAGATCATGTGTTGTCAAGGACTGTAAAGGACTAGACTTTCATTAAGGGAATTTTGAGGTCTAAAATGGGCCCCCAAAGGAAATTATAAAATAATAATGGAAATAATAAAATAATATTTTATTACATCATCAAATTTTAGAAGGAAAAAAGAAAAGCTCTTTTTTCAACTGGTATTTTCAACTTATCTCCCTATGGGTTAAGTCAAATTTTGAGCAGAAACACTCGTTGGATGCATAATTTGATTCCTCATCCAAGGATTACCCATGCTGTATACTTTCAACAAACCCTGATACATGAAAAATCATAAATATATGAAAAACGTAATTGCAATCACATTTTTTCATATATTTCTCATTTTTCGTGTAGGAGGGTCCATCGAAAGTATGCAACATGGGTACTCCTTGGATGAAGAATTAAATTTTGCATCCAATGAGCACTCCCTCTCTAAATTTGAGTAAACCTTTAGGGAGATAAGTTAAAAATATGAGTTGAAAAAAAAGTTTTATTATTTTATTATTTTTTATTATTTTTACTTTTTTACTCCAAAAATGGTGAATCATCTACCATGGTTGACATCATCATCTTGAATCCTATTGGTTCTTATAAAGTTTATTTTGGTTGTACATTTTTCATAGGAGGCCCATTTTAGACCTCAAAATTCCCCTAATACTAGGGCAGCAAAGCAAGGTGCAGCAGAGGTAAGCTCCAGGTAAGTATATTTTGTATATGCATGTTCATCTCTTGATTGCATTAGGTTCCTTGTATTCTAGTTTGTTTTTTTTTGTTTAGCACTGACATATGCTCTGCAGGATGAGGTAAGTTTTGTTATTATCATGTCATGGGTATTTCCTTGAAGGCTTTTTGCAGGTATTATATATTCATCAAGATAAGACTCAGTGCATGATCTAATGTTCTTAAGAGTGAGAAAGCGTAGCACGACAAGAGCAACAATCAAGGTGCGGAACAGCAGCAAGAAGTTCACCACATGAATTCTTCATATGGGTAGCGCTGCATACGGTCATTGTAAAGGTATCATTGTACTGAGTCATTGTAAAAGCATCATTGTAAAATTTGTACAAGTGTCTATATGCCAAGAATTGAATAGGTAGTGTCGGGAGGTCTAGGATTCTCATTAGGTATTTGTGTCATAGTTGGAGTTATGGTCTATTTTGTCTTCTTCTTCTACATCATTCTATATCATTGTAAAGTGGACCATTTTCCTTGGTACGGGAGTCCATTCTTCTTTTATTATTCTATAGGGTCATAAGGTGCTGCTAGGCTGGTGCATGAAGTCACCAACAAGTTTAAGCCTGTGAAAACTTCAGGGTGGTAGGGTGGTGCTAGGGTGATTTGTAGTTCATTGGTTCTTGGGGCATCTGTTCATTTGACTACTGAAGAACCTTGGGCATTGGAGCATCCATCTAGTGGGAGTTGGAGAATAATGCTTTTCTAGATTCTAGGAAGTTGGAGCTTTCTTTTCAATTGGAGTTTAATATTAAAGAATTATTAGAAAAGCATTCATGTGGTTTTTTTAAAAATTGTGTGCATTTGTGTTCCTTTTCTTTATTGCTATCATTGTACAAACACTCATAATAATTGAAGATTAACTAATGCTTTGAAAGATTAATAGTAATACTAATTGAAAGGAATATTGGTTCAACCCCCCTCTCATTATTTCCAACAATTGGTATCAGAGCTTGGTTCCTTCAATAGCAGTTTAATAGCTGGAAGGAGGTCATGGAGCATACCAAGAATGGTGTACCTATGTTCAATGAAAATAATTATGCACTTTGGAAAGGAATAATGGAGTTTTATCTCTTGGCGCAGGGTTACGAAGTATGGGACACTGTTCAAAATGGCCTTACACCAGCCACGGATGAACAAGGTAAGAAGAATTTGGTAAATGATGCAAAAGCAAAGAATATTATTATCAGTGGACTTATTGAATCTGGATCTCATAAGGTGTTTGGTTGTAAAACTGAAAAAAAAAAATGTATGGGAAAAGCTTGAGAATATATATGCAGGTGACTCAAATGTCAAAGAAACAAAGCTTCAAATCTACAGAGAAAAATTTGAGCAACTCAGAATGAAAGAAAATGGAAAAAATGTTGCATACTTCCAACACGTTGATGAAATAACCAACACTCTAGAAGGATTGGGAGAGCATGTTGATGAGAATACTATTATACAAAATATTCTTAGAACGTTCCCAGGGAGATTTGACCCAAAGGTATCGGTCTTATAATACAATGAAAATCTGGACAAACTCAGCAAAGAGGAATTACATGGATTTCTCATAGCATGTGAAATGAGACTTGATGAAGAAGAGGGTACTTCACATCTAGAAACTGCGTTCGTCACATCTAAGAAAACCAATAAGGACAAACAACCTTCAAAGGAAAAGACCTGCAGCTGAAAAGGAAGATGACGAAGAAGGTCTTTCAAATGGAGAATATGCTTACTTTACGAGAAAACTAAAAATTGGTAAGGGAAAATTCAAAGGTAAAATTCCATTGATATGTTTCAGTTGTGGTGAGGTTGGGAATTTCGCAGCAAAATGTCTGAATAGAAGTGATGGAAACTCAAAAGGAAAGAAATGCTTTGATAAATTCAACAAGCAAGGCAAAAAGAAAGGATTCAAAAGGAACTTTCTCCCTAAATAAGATAGCTCATCATCTTATGAAGACAGTGACAACGAAGAAGAAGCCAATGAGGAGTAATTTTTATGGCCAAGCACAATAAACAAGAGGTATCAAACAATGAAGAAGAAGGGTTGACCATAGAAGAATTTTATAAGGAGGAAATCAGGATTATAAAAGATGCTCAAGGCTGAGAAGATCCATTCCAATACTCTTGAAGAACAAGTTTAAGGTCTCAAAATTGAAGTTGAAGAACACAAATGTATTGAAGATTCACTTCAAAAGAAGTTTGAAGAAAACAACCAATAAAGGGAATCATTAGAATCCCAAGTAGTCTCGTTGTGTAAGGAATTGAAGAAGGGAAAACTTGTCCAAAACTATGCCACCAACTCAAGGGCATTAGAAGAACTCATCAACAATCAACGATCTTACAATGACAGAACTGGCCTCGGTTACAAAGAAGAAGCAGGACCTTATCCAACAAAATACAATGAACCTATGAGATCTGACATGCATGTAGACTTCATTAAACAAGATTCGCAAGAAAATCCTTGGAAGACAATTTCTCGACGAATATTTCCATCCAGGTACCAACATATCTTTCATGGCTATTGTTATTCATGTGGAAAATTTGGTCATAGAGTTGTAGAATGTCGCACTTACCCTAGGAACCAATACAATTCTAGGAGATCTGTCATTTATGAACCTCCTAGGGCTCAACAATACATAAATAGATTTGAAAATTTAAGAAATAATATGGAATGTTACAAATGTCGAAACTTTGGACACGACCAGAGACTGCGGACTTGAAAATTCTCTAGAAGAATCTTCGAAGCCACATAACGAATGAACATGGAAGAAGAAGAATACTGATAATTATGTTATCTCTCTCAAGGCTCAAAACAACAAAGATGTGTGGTATGTTGATAGCAGTTGCTCAACGCATATTACTGGATATAGAAATAAATTTGTATCTATGAAAGACAAGAAGGATGGAACTGTATCCTTTGGAAATGATGGATCTTCAAATGTTATAGGATCAGGTACCGTCACTCGCGGAAGCAAAGATGTTCTAGCCAAGAATATTCTATTGGTTGAAAACATGAATCAAAATCTGCTCAATGTTGGACAAATGTGTGATCAAGGACACAATGTTATTCAACTCCACAAAATGTGAAATCAAGAAAGGCAGGTTACAGCAAGTCGAGCTCCAAACTACATATATGTTATGGATGAAGCAACTAAAGAATGTCTACTAGTTAAAGAAGATGAAAGTTGGTTATGTCACAAATGAATGGGTCACATAAACTTTGACAATCTTGTCAGGATAAGCAAAAAGGAAGCAATATGAGAAATGCCGAAAATCTCTAAACCTTCCAACACACTATGTGAGGCTTGTTGGCACGACAAGCAGACAAAAGCCGAATTTAAAACAAAAGAACACTTTGCATCACATCCATTTGAATTGATACATATTGATCTATGTGGTCTCATGAGAATAAAAGTTTTAGATGGAGAATTATGTTTCATGTTAATGATAGATGACTATACCAGGATGACAACCGTCAGTTTCATAAAGAACAAATATGAAGCATTTGAGTGCTTTAATATCTACAAGGAGTTCGTCGAAAATGAAACTGATTTGAAAATAAAGTGTCTAAGATCAGATAATGGCAGAGAACTCACTTCCAAATTATTTCAACAATACTGTGACGAAAATGGAATAAAAATACAATTTTCAAGAGCATGAACACCTCAGCAAAATGGAGTTGCTGAAAGAAAGAACAGAACCGTACATGAAATGGGTAGAACAATGTTGAAGGACTCAAAATTGGATGAAAAATTCTAGGCCCAAGCAATTGATACAACAGTATTCATTATCAACCGAAGTCTTCTAAAAAATAATTGCAACAAGACCCCATATGAATTATGGAAAGTAAAACCGGCTAATGTAAAATATTTTAGAATCTTCGGAAGAAAATGTTATATCAAAAGAAAAGATCAAAAGTTGGGTAAGTTTGAATCACGTGTTGATGAAGGTATCTTTGTTGGTTACTGATGAAAAATAAAGGCCTACAAATGCTATAATCTAAGACGAAAACAGATAGTAGAGAGCATAAATGTTACATTTGACAAAGATGGTGTTCTAACGAATAATGATGAGGATCTAGAATCTTTGAAACTTGAGACAGAGGTTGAAAAAGACAAAGAAAATTATAGAAAAAGAAGCAACTATCAACCAGGAAGAAGTAAATAATGATCATCAAGATATACTGGAACAACAACAAGAAGCTCCTCCAAAGAGAACAAAAGAATGGATTCAAAAGAACCATCCATCCAATAAAATAATTGGTGATGTTGTGGCTCATTTGCATTTACCTTTGAAATATTTTTAAAAACACCAAAAAAGCATATATGATAGAAAATGTAAAATTTTGTGTGTCATAGAAGAATTTTGATTTATATATTGGTACATTAACATTATGTGATGAGATGTGAAGGTGGGTAGAGTCAAGCTCATTTACGTGTAGAACAGTTCAAGAGCTGGACCGATGGGCACGTTCAGAACATTGCACACCGAACAGGGTCGAGTCAGGCTCATTCGCAAGCTCAGGAGGGACCAATGCTGAAGAACACTAGATAAGATCAAGAGGGTTACACTGTGGAGCAAACAAACTAATTTCCCAAAGTAGAGAAAGCGCTCATTTCCCCTAAACACTTAAGAGTTTTGGAGGAGGCGCAAAGGGAAAAACGGATGGTCGTGATCAAAGCGCAAAACTAGAGCAGAGAGATAGACGGCAGAGATTAAATCACAAATCACAAATCACAAGTTTCAAAGGATAGGCGTGGGAGGTAAGTGATAAAGTCGTCGAAGTGGGACGTGCGATTCTAGGTGGGACCCGATTCCATAGTGCACATCGCAGGTTTTAAAAGATAAGTGTTAAGGAAAAGGTTAAAGTCAGTGAAATGCGAAGTGCGACGTGGCAAGCTGACGTGGCAGACAACGTGGCCCTGGTCTGCATACTGCACAACACAAGTTTTAAAAGTTAAGGGCGAAGGGTAAGTGTTATAGTCACTGAAGTACTATGTGCAATGCAGTGGGGCTCAATTGCAAATCGCGAATCGCAAGTTTTAAAGGATCACCGTAGGAGGTAAGTGATAAGTTCACTGAAGTGCGATGTACAATACCAAGTGGGACCCAATCGCATAGCGCACATCACAAGTTTTAAAAGATAAATGCCAAGGAGAAGTTAAAGACGGCGAAATGCGAAGTGCGATGTTGGCACGGACGCGATGTGGTTCCAAGATGAAACCTAAACGATTTCAAGTCTGGGCTTATGCGGTTATGCACCATTTTATGAAGAAATAGGCAGAACGTGGCAGAAAAACTCAGGTAAGTGACCCAACGCAGATCAAAGGAGAAGAGGCAGAGTCGGGTAGCAGGTGATATGATTGACAAAGTTTGAAGCACAGGGGCATAAGTATATTCGAGCACTGAGGTGTCTTTACAGAGCTGTGTAGTCGTTGCATCATAACTAGAAAGGACACCTCGACACTTCGGCAAGACGCATCAGCAACATCAGATCCCGCAAAACGAACAATATTTCCAGTTTTAATTTGTTTTCTCAAGTATGATTGCAAAAATAATATTAACAGTTTTGGTAGTCGAATAGTTTCAATAAGTTCACGATTTACGAACCACTGTGATGTATTTAACTAGATATAAATAAAGAAAAGAGGTTCTGAGTTTTGGACCTCTGGAGGATTGCTAATTTGGTATTGAATTTTCTAAGAAATAAACGAAAGGAGAATAAGTTTCCTGCATCTATTCATGTTGATATGTCTTTCCAGTTTCGCTCTATGTTTTTTCCTCTTTGAATGAATTGAAGTAATGTAGCAGTCGGTCTCTTAATTACATCTGTAAGTAAGAGTTAAACAACCTTAATTTGTGCTCCTTCACCTCATCTCTTATTTCTTTACAAAATCCTGATGAAAATTTAAAGTCATAGATTCTGTGTTCACATCATATTATTTCGAGTTTCCTCTCTCTCCATGAATTTCCTTTGAAACTTAAAAGTGATAGATTATGTTTCTTAGCATATCACTTAAAGTTTCCTTTATAGTTATTCTTTTCATTTCATTCGGATATCAGTGGTTTACGGAATTGTGATGGCTTTCATTATATCATATTATTGAGTGTATTAAATAATTAGATTCCAAAGGTGTTAAGTAGAGGCCATTTTATATTATAATTGTGGCATACATTTACAAAATGTCTTAAGCATCGATTCCCTACCACAGCCAAGGGATTGTTTCTTGAGACAACATTTTTTGGCGTCGTTGCTGGGGACAAAGAAACGAAGTTTATTTTCCCTAGGTTTTTCACATTATTTCCTCTGGTTATTCAGTGAGGAGGAAATATTCGACTGCGTTTGTTATTTCCAAAATTATGGCTTTCAAAAGGCCTCAAACGAGGTCAGATACCTCATAGCAGATATTCCCTGCTTTGCCCAATCCAGAAATATTGGTTTCTAAAAAGGCTCAGAAACACGAAACTCCTTCAATACATGATCCTGCATTGCCTGCTCCTGTCAGTAGTTCTCATAACCCTTTGTTTAAGATATTTCCAAGGAACTCCCTTTCTTGGAAAAATATACTCCTTCCACACCCATTTATTTTCAAGAACCTTTGTTAGAAGAAATTTTTTTCGAGTCTGTTTCTTTTGCCTCCACTCCAGCTCAACCAAATATAGTTGTTGGTCCCTCTGCTATTGTCCATCATCCCACCCTCATATCATTTTTTCTCCACCTTGATTCACTTTCACAAAAGGTTCATCAACCTCAACCACCCAAGGAGCAGTTAACCAAGTTGGCAACACTAGATTTCTTAATGGATAGATATGCACCACTAAATCTTCCACAACCAATGAATTCCATGCCTCAGGAATACCTCACATTACTTCCTCATTTCACTAGAGAAGATGAAGTAACTATAGAACAACATCTACCCTTGTTTTGCACATTTGCTGAGAATTTAAATGTAGAACATCTTGATGTTGTGATGAGACTATTTGTGAAGTCTCTAAGTGGAGAGGCTAGGAAATGGTTCAAAGGTTTACCAAACTATTCCATAAAATGCCTGGAAAGAGTTAGAAACTCAATTCACTCAGAGATGGGGAGAGAAGAGATATCATGATTACTCATTGACGGAGTTTAATGCAATTAAAATAAATCCTAATGAAAACATTTCTAAGTTTGTAAAAGATTCAACAAGTTGTACAATAGTTTACCTATAGAGATGAAGCCTACCCCTGTATGAGTAAAGGTAGTTTTTACTAGGGATTTTGAAGCTGATTTTCGGTTTACATTGAGGGAGAGAAGAGCCCCTACTCTTGAGCAGATACAGATAGATGCTTTAGAGGTTGAAGCTAATATGACTACATCTAGAAAGGCGAAAGGGAAATAGCCAGTCCAAGAGAAGGGGAAGGCAAGAGAAGAATCATCACAAGATCTAAGAATTGAAGATATGAAAAAGGTGATAAAAAATCTGACAAATAGGCTAGATAAGATGGAATTGGAAAATAAAAACCCCCAAAGACAAGTACAACAAAACCGATGGGGCTTTAACCCTCAATTCATAAGACATCCCCTGCAAACCTTGCAGAGGGAAAAAAGAGATCAATTCCGAGTTCAAGCTCCATTGTATATAGAAGCAGCACTCGGCGAGCCAACAGGATATGACCAAAGGGAGGCCGAGGATTAGGTATATGCTATGTATGCAATAGAAGAGGATGAAGAGAAAGATTTCGAGGGAGAATATGTTGAAGTTGAAGTCTCTTTTGATCAAGATGAAATGGATGAATACTGTAGGAAATTCACAGATTTCATGCAAGCTGAGTTACATAAAAAGTACGATTTGAGGTCTAGAAAGAGATCTAGAGTGCAGGATAATGAAGGTGAAAAACAAGGTTCCATTCCTCCTCCAATGGCGACTACACTACAAAAGGACCCTATGAAATAGGTTAGTAATAAGAAACAACCTGTAAATTCACGTAATAGAAAAAATGTGCAGCAGGGTGAATCTTCCAAGAACAAATCGGTTGACACTAATATCTTGGAGAGAGTTGTCCCTGTACCCGAAAAAGCAACAAATTCTAGAAAGAGTGAAGAAGAACATGAAAATAACGTTAAGAAAACTCATGCTTCCAATTTGAAAAAAGAGTTGGAGAGGTCAAAATTCAAGTGCCTCTTCTAGAATTAGCCAAAATACCAGCTTATAAGAAAAAAAATTCAGAATTTATTAATCTCTCACAGGTGGAAGACATAAGTGACACAGTGAACTTACAAGAAGAAAAACAAATGGTCACCTTTGGTCCTCATGTAGAATAAATAGATCCCTCTGTTCCACCCTTCTATATTTCTCTGTTGCTTCATGATTATACTCTACATAATTTCATGCTGGACTCACGAGCGTCCCATAATCTCATACCATTGTCTGTTATGAAGGAACTTAACTTGAAAATTACCAAACCTTATAGGGATCTATATTCATTTGACTGAAAAAGGGTGAAATGTGTTGGGTTAATCAAAGATGTAGCAGTTTCGTTGACACAAATCCCAGCAAAGAGTATATTCATGGATGTAGTGGTTGCTGACATCCCAACCAGGTTTGGAATGCTCCTGTCAAGATCTTGGGGAGAAAAGTATGGAGGTGTACTAAAATTATATTTCACTTATCCTATCATTCTGATTTTTAATGGGTAAGAAAGGATGTTGTATAGGGAAACAAGGTTTGTGAAGACTACCTCCAAGAAAGATGCAGGAAATTCCCCCATTTATATTCAAGAAACATAGGACCTTTCTTGTTTCATGCTGCATGAAGATGCAAAATTAGCTGAAGACACAGGGCAGCAACTCTCTTCAGCAGTTGTAAATAATGAGTTGCACTCCAGGAATATTTGGAAGTGCTACTTTGATGGTTCCTACTCCAAGGAGGGCGCAGGTGTTGGATTCTTACTAATATCACCAGAAGGTAACCTCATGCCTTTCCCTTTTAAACTAGAAATTGATTCAACAAATAATGTGGCTGAGTATGAGGCCTTAATATTAAGCCTTCAAGTTGCTAAACAGATGGGAGTTCAATGTATTTAAATTTTTGGTGACTCTGAATTGATAATAAGGAAGATTAAAAATCATTGTCAAACCAAGCAGCCAAGATTGAGATCATATAGGAATGAAGTGTGGGATCTGGTAGAAAACTATTTTGAAGAATTCAACCTTTAGTATATTCTGAGGGAGGAGAATAGATTGGCCGATTCTTTAGGAGTTGCAGCCAGCACCTTCAAACCTCCAATAAATCCAAGCTTAAGGTATGAGATTGAAATTAGGTATAGACCTTCTATCCTTGATAATGTGAAACATTGGCAAGTGTTTGGAAATGATGAATAGATAAGACGGTTCCTAACCATGATTGGAAACTTTGAAGACACTGAGATAGACCAAGAGGAAGAAAAAATAGAGCAGAAAGCAGAATTAAGAAACCTTAAGTTGTCAATAGGTGAACATAAGATTATCCAATTGAAAGATAATGTGCTCCCCAAAGGGTTGCTTCCCCTTGAAAGATTATTCGATGCTAATGATGTTGTTGTTGATTAAAATAAAACACATGAAGAATAAGATATGGAAGATTGTAATTTGGGAACTCAGCATGAACCCAAAATAGTGAAATTGTTCAAAGGTGTTCCCAAAAACTACAAAGAAAGATACATCGATATTTTTAAGAAATATATGGATGTGTTTGCCTGGTCGTATGAAGACCTAAAAACATATGGAAAAAGCATTATTCAACATAATATTCCATTAAAGAAAGTACTCAAACCACACAGATAGAATATCAGACAGATCAATCCATTTTTGTTAGCTCCAATTCAACAAGAAGTGAAGAAACTATTGCAGGCGAAAATTATAGTCCCTCTCAGATATTCAGACTGGGTTTCTAATCTGGTCCCTGTAATAAAGAAGAATGGAGACATAACACTATGTGTATACTTCAAGAACTTGAAACGAGCATCTCTAAAAGATAATTATCCTTCGCCGAAAGTGGATTATGTATTATAGAAGGTGACAGGAGCTCACAGGTTGTCTATGGTTGATGGATTTTGTGGGAATAATCAGGTAGCAGTAGAAAAAGAAGATCAGAATAAGACTGCTTTCACTACGCCCTTGGGAACCTTAATGTACGCAAGGATACCATTTGACTTGATGAACGCAGGTGCAACATTTCAGAGGGCCATGGACATAGCCTTCGTTGGTGACAGGTTTGTAGTTATATATCTCGATGATGTAACTATTTTCTTAGGGTCAGATGATGAACACTTGGAGAATTTTCAAAAAACTTTTCAAAAGTGCAGAAATTTTGGTCTGTCATTAAATCCCAAGAAATATTTATTTTCCTTAGAAGAATAAAATTATTTGGTCACATAGTTTTTAAACAAGGAGTAAAGATTGACCCAGCAAGGGTGGAAGTCATTCAGACTATTCCTTTACCTAGAAGCAAGAAGGATATCCAGAGATGCCTGGGAAAAATAAACTTTCTAAGGAGGTTTGTGCCAAATTATGACGAGATCGTGAGGAGTACAACGGATATGTTGAAAAAAAATGCAGAAGTGAAATGGGATAACGAAGCAAGAGATGCATTTGGTATAATAAAGGAAGCACTGTAGGATGCCCCAGTTTTTATCAGCCCAGACTATCAAAATTCCTTTCAGTTATTCTCATTTGCATCCCCCACTACTATTGCTACTGTGTTGTTGCAGAAAAATGAAGACAATAAGGAGCATCCAGTTGCATTTTTCAGCAAATTTCTCAGAGATGTTGAGCTCAAATACAATATTCTAGAGAAACAAGTATATTCATTGGTCAAAGCACTGAAAGCCTTCAAGACTTATGCGTTGCAGTCCAAAATAACTACTTATGTTCCTAATTCTGTTGTGAAGGATGTGCTGGTCCAAAGTGATGTTGAAGGAAAAGCGAAAATCCAAGAGTATGATTTGGACATCAAACCCACCAAGTTTTTCAAGGGACGAGGCTTAGCAAAGTTATTGACAGAGACAAATTTTCAAGCCTTGGGAATTAATTTGTTGGCACCAATGGATGGAGCTGTAAATGAAGAGGGTCAAAGAAAGTTCAAAACAGGTATCCAATACAACTTTTTGTGCTCTGATTGGTATAAAGATATTGTGCATTACCTGTGTTTCTTTTCCTGTCCAACTTCACTGAATAGAACAAAATACAGAGCTCTAAAGCTCAAGTCTCAGCCATATGTTATCGTAGAAGTGAAGCTATACAGGAAAGATCCTGCTGCTATTTTGTTGTTATGTTTGACCGAAGGAGAATCTATCGAATTCATCAAAGATTATCATGAAAGTCTCAATGGATGACATTATAGCTGGAAGGTCATTGCTCATAAAATTCTTAAGTCAGGCTTCTATTCACCAACCCTGTTTGCAGATGTTTATAGACTGGTCAAAAGTTTTCAGAAGTGTCAGCTATTTGATGAAAAGAAAAAACTTGCTCCATTACCTCTCATCCCAGTATTTATTGAAGAACCTTTCAAGCAATGGGGATTGGATTTTATTGGAGAAATCAATCTGCCATCAAGCAAACAGTTCAAGTTGATCTTGACTTCCAGCGATTATTTTACAAAATCGGTTGAATAAATACCCACTAAGAAGGCGAATGACCAAGTGGTGATGAAATTTGTAAGGGAAAACATTTTTAGCAAATTCGGATGTCTAGTCAAAATTGTGACTAACAATGCTCAAGTATTAAACTCTGGTCGTTTCATTAATTTTTTTCAAACATATAAATGTGATTTTATCACATTCCACAGCATATCCTTATTGGTGTCCAAGTGTGAATAAACTATTCAACCCTTTCCCACATTAATTTATCAATATGGGTGTGTACATTATTTCAAGGTAACGTGCAAGGTATATGCAGGAGCAATGGCGCAATCTGATATTGATCACATATTCAACAATTAAACCAATGAGAACTACTATAGCAACAACTAAAGATAAATTTCAGAATTATAAAATTATTTACATCAATTGAAGACATACCGTAACAGTAGTTAAAATACTCAAACAGAAATGCGGAAACAACACACAAAAATAACGGAACACCTAATTAGAAGAGTGGGCCCAACTCTCTGACCAGGGCTGCGATTGAGTCACGGCTTATAGGTAGAACGGAAAAATGATTTTCATTCAACTAATTAACAATCTTCTGTTACAAAAATTAATCTCTTGCATGCTAACCCCCCTTCACAGCCCTGAGACCCTTCTTATAAAAATGTTCAGAAAACCGTCTTCCCTATATGACAACTAATATCCACAAATATATAATTGTTACAACGGCCAAAGTAGTTGTCGAGAGAAAACCAAGAAAGGTCTGAAATAGATCTAGAATAGGTTGGAATATTTTATGTTGTTATAGCATATCAAAATAGTGCTATGAACTTGGAGTTGCTTCTGAGACTCGTAGATGCAACCCTTTGACTGTCGAATCTATGGTAATAACAAAATTAGTGCTCGCATATGCAGAATCCCCATGACTATTACTTCATTAATTAAACATTCTAGATAATTCATTGAAAGCGGGTTTACCTTATGTGTTTATATTATTTAACGAATATTAATAATACAAAGAAGTTAAAGAGTGGGTAAAAAATGGGAGATAAAAGTATACATATTTGGTACCTAACAATCATCCCCAAGGGAATGGATTGGCAGAGTCTTCAAATAAGAAATTAGTCAGAACATTGAAGAAAATAATCACCGAGAATCAGAAGGATTGGGATATGAAGCTAAAGTTTTCCCTCTTGGAAGTTCGAGTCCCTACCAAGAGATCTACTGGGAATTCTCCCTATGAATTGGTTTATGGAACTCAAGCACTATTTCCTACTCAGGTGGCCAAACCAGTGATTTCTTTCCTTCAAGAAGCTAGGGAAGAACTGAATGCTCTGGTAATAATATTGAACAAAATAATTGAATCAAGTGAAAACAGAAACAAAGTCATGGATAACTTGATTACTTATCACAAAAGTATGAACTCTATATTTCACAGAAAAGCAAAAGAAGTTCTCTTTCAAGCAGGAGATTTGGTACGGAGATGGGACATTGGACGAGAAGAAAATGGGAAGAATGGTAAATTTGACCCTCTATGGTATGGTCCATACAAGATCTCTGAGGCACGGTTAAATAACACATTCATTTTGGAAGATCTAGATGGAGAGACAGTACAGCTCCTTGTGAACGGGCAGTATCTGAAGCATTAGTTCCAGCATTAAAATTCAGCATTCCACCATTGTAAATACCGGATTTCTCATTGTTCATATGTCACAAATCAATATTTTACTCCATGCCCAGTGGATAAGGCACTAATCTGTGGTTCTATCCCCGTACGAAAAAAGCACTATCCCCAGGTGGAGCCAGATATTGTAGCTCATTTGCATTTACCTTTGAAATATTTTTCAAAACAAGAAAAAAGATTATATGATATAAAATGTAAAATTTTGTGTGTCATAGAAGAATTTTAATTTATAGATTGGTACATTAAAATTACGTTATGAGATGTGAAGGTGGGTTGATTCGGGCTCATTCACGTGCAGAATCGTTCAAGAGCCAAACCGATGGGCACGTTCATACATTACACGCCGAACAACATTGAGTCGAGCTCATTCGCAAGCTCAGGAGGGACTAGCGCGACAGAACACCAGATAATCTTAGGAGGGTTACATTGTGGACCAAACAAACTGATTTCCCAAAGGAGGAGAAAGGGAAGATTTCCCTTAAACACTTAAGAGTTTTGAGTTTTGGAGGAGGTGCAAAGGGAAAAATGGATGGTCGGGATCAAAGTGCAGAACTAGAGCGAAGAGATAGACGATGGAGAGTAAATTTCAAACCACAAATTGCAAGTTTCAAAGGATAGGTGCAGGAGGTAAGTGATAAAGTTGTGAAGTGCGACATGTGATATTAGGTGGGACCCATTCATGTAGCGCACATCGCAGGTTTTAAAAGATAACTGTTAGGGAAAAGGTTAAATTCAGTGAAATCCGAAGTGCGACGTGGAAAGATGGTGTGGCAGACGACGTGGCCCTGGCCAGCATACCGCACAACGCAAGTTTTAAAATTTAAGGGTGAAGGGTAAGTGTTATAATCGTCGAAGTGTGATGTGTGATGCGGTGGGGCCTGATATCAAATCGTGAAACGCAAGTTTAAAAGGATCATCGCGGGAGGTAAGTGATAAGGTCACCGAAGTGTGATGTGTGATGCTAGGTGGGACCCGATCGCATAGCGCACATCGCAAGTTTTAAAAGATAAACGCTAAGGAGAAGTTAAAGACACCAAAATTCGAAGTACGATTTTGGCACAGACGTGATGTGGTTCCAAGATGAAATCTAAAGTATTTCAAGTCCGGGCTTATGCGTTTATGCGCCATTTTATGAAGATATAGGCAGAACGTGGCAGAAAATCTCAGGTAAGCCTACCCAACGTAGATCAAAGGAGAAGAGGCAAAGTCGGGTAGCAGGTGATATGATTGACAACGTTTGAAGCACAACAGCATAGGCAGAGTCGGGCACTGAGGTGTTGTTACATATCTGTGCAGCTACTGCATCATAACCAGAAGGAACACCTCAGCACTTCGGGAGGACGCATCAGAAACATCAGATTCAGAAAAACGAAAAATATTTCCAGTTTTAATTTGTTTTCTCAAGTATGATTGCAGGAGTAATCTTAACATTTTAGGTAGTTGAATAATTTCAATAAGTTCAGGAGTTACGAACCACTATGATGTATTTAAGTAGATAGAAATAAAGAAAATAGGTTCTGAGTTTTGGACCTCTGGAGGATTGTTAATTCGGTACTGAATTTTCTGAGAAATAAATGAAAGAAAATCAAGTTTCCTTTAGTTGTTCATGTTAATATGTCTTTCCAGTTTTGCTCTATGTTTATTCCTCTTTGGATGAAGTGAATTAATGTAGCAGTCGGTCTCTTAATTACATCTGTGGGTAACAATTAAACAACCTTAATTTGCGATCCTTCACCTCATCTCTTCTTTCTTCACAAAATTCTGATGAAACTTTAAAGTAATATATTCTATGTTTATGGCATATTATTTCGAGTTTCCTCTCTCTCCATGAATTTCCTCTGAAACTTAAAAGTGATAGATTCTGTTTCTCAGCATATCACTTCAATTTTCCTTTACAGTTCTTCTTTTCATTTCATTCAAATATCAACATTTTATGGCATTGTGAAGGCTTTCATTATATCAAATTATAAAATGTATTAAATAATTAGATTCCAAAGGTGTTAAGCATAGGCCATTTGATATTATAATTGTGACATACAATTACAAAATGTCTTAAGCACTAATTCTTTACCACAGCCAAGGGATTGTTTCTTGAGATACAACAGGTGATAGTAATGAAGGTCGACAGCTTCATTCATCACAACAATCTCACATTTCTTTTCTAGCGACCTTTGAGCCTAGTAGTTTTGAGGAAGCCAGCCAGAATGAACATTGGGTAGAAGCCATCAATGAAGAATTGGATCAAATAGAGAAGAATAAAATCTTGGAATTAGTTCCACGACCAAAAGATAAAAATGTCATTGGGACTAAATGGGTGTTCAGGAACAAATTGAATGAAGATGGACATGTTACCAGAAACAAAGAAAGATTGATTTGCAAAGGCTATCCACAAGTGGAAGGAATTGATTTCGATGAAACATTTCCACCAGTTGCCAGAATGGAAGCCATCAAAATATTTCTCGGCTATGCATGTTAAAAAAAAAATCAAAGTCTACAAATGGATATTAAGTCAGCATTTATGAATGGAGAATTAGAAGAAGTTTACATCGAACAACTTGAAGGTTTTCTACTATCAGAAAAATAAGACTATGTTTGCAAGTTAAAGAAGGCTCTATATGGTCTCAAGCAGAATCCCGAAGCACGGTATGCTCGTCTTGATGGATATCTATGTCAACAAGGGTTCAAGAAATGTACTGTTGATAGAAATCTTTATGTACAAATAGATAAATATAATCTAACAATCATTGAGGTATATGTGGATGATATAACATTTGGTAGCAATGATGGTCTACTAAGTAAGAACTCTTCTACAAATTTGCAAAGTGAGTTCGAGATCTCTTTACTTGGTGAGCTGAAATAATTCTTAGGGCTTCAAATATCTCAGCAAGAAAAAGGAATATTTATATGTCAAGACAAGTACATCAAGGAAATGCTCAAGAAATTAAAAATGGAAGATTTCAAACCCGTCCTTACTCCGATGGTAACAAGTTGCAAATTAAGCATAGAAGACTCATCTAAGGATGTGGATTAGAGGTTGTACAGATCTATGATTGGTAGTATTTTATATGTAACAGCCTCCCGGCCAGATGTTATGAAAGAAATTGGACAACTAGCAAGATTCCAAGAAGCACCAAAAGAATCACATATTATTGTCGTCAAAATAATTATTTGATATCTAAAGGGCACGGCAGAATATGGCTTGTACTATCCCAAGGGTAACAATCTAATTATTAAAGCCTTTATAGATGCAGATTGGGTAGGAAGCATTGATAATATTAAGAGTACTAGTGGAGCAGAATTCTATCTAGGTGGTTGTCTCGTATCATGGTTGAGAAAAAATTAAACCTCAATCTTATTATCTATAGCGGAAGTAGAATATATTGTAGTGATAGCTCGTTGTAATCAATTCCTTTGGATGAAACAAAATTTGTAAGATATTCAAGTACAATTCAGTGAGCCTATTCCCATATTCTGTGATAACACCAGTGCCATCAGCATCTCCAAGACAAAACACATTCTGATCAAATATCATTTTGTTAGAGAACAAGTCACTGAAAATAATATCAAACCTTAATATGTTGGTACAAAAGAAAAAATCATTGTTATCTTGACTAAACCTTTACCTCGTGAAGCATTTGAATATATTCGCCTGAAACTTGGGATTCTCCCAAGTTCTCATTAGATTTTCCTTATTTAGAATAGAAAGGCGGAGTGGAAGTGTGTACAGGTCCATAGGATGGTTGCATGTCAGGGGGAGTTACCCTTTGCCATTGATGTCAAAAGGGGAGAGAATGTTGTTGGAAGAGGTGTCAATATCGCAGGGGGATTACTTGTGTTTCCATCAATGCCAAAGGGGGGTATTGTTGATCAGTGGTTGTAATTGATTTCAATCCAAGCCACACCATGGGCTACCTCGATCTTGCATGGGAATTTTGACCTACCAAATTACTATATTATGCATCAAGAATATTTCTAATGGTTTCTACTTTTCTAGTGTTTCTGTTGATATATGGCACGCCATGTAATTATTGACAGTTTGAGAGATATTCATGTTTGAAGTTAGTAACCCCAGTTAGTGGGCTAAAACCCCATGGGGTTGTGGCATGACACTAATAATTGGTTGTGGTCATTGAACATTCAATAATTAATAATTTTTAAGCTCCTAAAATCCCTCCCATGGTCACTTGTTGAAGTTCCTCTCAACCTAAGAATTTATATAAATTGTAATCCTCATATCATCCTCATGTAGGGATTTCACTACTTGAAATAGGTCATCGTGGAATTTTCTCTATAATTTTTTTCTACGAAGGTTCAGAAGCTGAACGTTTTATGAGGTGAAGCCGAAATCCTGAGGAATCTCATACAAAACTTTCAGACCATTGTGCACAATATTTTCGGAGATATGATCTATTGAAGTTAGGGTTTTTGCAGGCTCCTGAACTTCATCTAAAATATCTAACCTTGGGAAAATCGTCATAACTCTCTCTCTGAGTATCAGATTGAAATTCTGTAAAAATTTGCAGATAGTTCACGGACTATATTTTTTTTGTGTATCAATTTTAGAGTCGAATGAGGAAACAGTGGCATGTGGAACACCATACAAGTTCGCTCTACTGAACAAGTCCATAATTAGGTCATTGTTAGAGATTGGGTATAGCTTTGTCTTGAAGAATACAAAGTGGGTCAAACCTGTGGCATTGGAAATAAGACTCAGAGGAATACTGTAGGACTGAAAATCACATATTGTGGATCTGAAATAATAGAGATACATCAGATTCAATATCGAGCTCCTAAAATGCAAGAAAAAGCTAGATCTTATGTTGTCAAGGGCTTCAAAGGACTAGACTTTCTAGGGCAGCAAAGCAAAGAAAAGAAAGGTGCAGCAGAGGTAAGATTCAGGTAATTATATTCTATATATGCATGTTCATATCTTAATTGCATTATGTTCCTTGTACTCTAATTTTTTTATTTTATTTTTTTAGCACTAACATGTGCTCTGCACGATGAGGTAAGTTTTTCTATTATCATGTCATGGGTATTTCCCTAAAGCATTTTTGCAGGTATTATATATTCATCAAGATAACACTCAATGCATGATCTAATGTTCTATAGAGTGAGAAAGTGTAGCATGACAACAGCAGCAATCAAGGTGTAGAAAAACATCAAGAATTTCACCACATGAAGTCTTCATGTGGGCAGAACTGTATACAGTCATTGTAAATATATCATTGTACTGAGTCATTGTAAAAGAATCATTGTAAAATTTGTACAAGTGTCTATCTGCCAAGAATTGAAGAGGCAGTGTCGGGAAGTCTAGGATTCTCATTAGTTATTTTTGTCATAGTTAGGGTTATGGTCTAGTGTTTATTCTTCTTCTACATCATTATATATCATTGTAAAGTGGGCCATTTTCCCTAGTACGAGACTCCATTATTATTTTGTTCTTCTATAGGGTGGTAGGGTAGTTCTAGGCTGGTGCATGAAGTCACAAACAGGTTCAATCCTGTGAAAACTTCAGGGTGGTAGGGTGGTTATAGGGTGAGTTGTAGCTCATTGGGTGTTGGGGCATCCATTCAGTTGACTACTGAAGAATCTTGGGCATTGGGGCATCCATCTAGTGGGAGTTGGAGAAGAATGATTTTCTAGATTCTAGGAATTTGGAGATTTATTTTCAATTGGAGTTGAATATTAAAGAATTATTAGAAAAGAATTTAGGTCGTTTTTGTCCCATAGGGGGTTTCCACCTTAAAAACTGTGTGCATTTCTTTTCTATTTGTTTACTGATATCATTGTACAAATATTGATAATAATTGAAGATTATTTAATGCTATGAAAGTTTAATAATAATACTAATTGAAAGGAATATTGATTCACCCCCTCCCCCCTCTCAGCATCTCCAACAAGTCCTCCCTGCCAAAACGTTTCTTGTCCTCAAGCAACTACAAAGATGTGGGCCACCCTGTTGACCCGATGTAACTGAGACCAATGCTCGAATCCCATACAAACCCATCAGTGTGTTTATTCCCCTGTTTCAGGCTACCTGGAATAGACCCCTCAATGGTGGGATCCCAAATGGATCTCTCACCATACCTATCATCAATCAATCCTCCTAGATCCCAACGCCACCATGGCCAATCTTCTCCCAAGTCCCTTAGCTCAGACTGCACACTACATCTGGCTATAAATACTACCTCATGAGGTGAAGATCACCAACATACATCAATTCTCTATGGCCCCTGTAGTGCCGTAGATCTGACTGTATAAGCTACCCCACCAACTGCGTACCAACTCGTCACCTCTCTATCCTGACTCAATCCAATGTTAATCCTGCTCTCCCAAAGTCAGGATGGAATTCTAAAGAGTTGCCGACATGTGCCCCACTGCCAACTGTAAATGGTAGTACCTATCATGTCTACGGGTCCTTGCTCTGCTATGCACCTGACTAAGAAGAGCGTACCATCAATAGGATACCAACTCATGATCTCTCACCAATCTATCCCGGTCAAAGAATCCAATGTGGTGATATATGCATAGAGAACATGTTTGGAGTGTGGTCGCCAACTCACACTCAACTCATGTTGCTCTATCTCTCCTATCAACGAGAACTGCCTCAAAGGGAAGGCCCCTCTCTCTATAATAGGCTCAAGTGGGAAAGGTGTACTACAAGCCCCATCGATGTACTCCTAGAGAGTGTTGCTCTCTGAAAGTACTACAGTCTTGCTAAAATTATATGCATATATCGGTACCTCACCAATGGATTGGCCCAAAGATGGATGCACGGCCACCTCCAACTGCTCTTAAATGGATGACCCCAAGGTTGGCCACATATCTAGCACTGGCTCACTGTGCGCCTCCATCTGGCTCTCCCCCAAAGGACTATTATGCATGATGTGCATAGCCTCCTCCTCAGCTATCACATGCTCCACCATATAGCTCAGGCTGAATCATCACAAGTAAATCATCATCCTGAATATCTCTCATCGAATCCTTTGACTGCTCACCATGCATGTTGGAAGACAAATCCAACCTACTGTCATCCCGCTGACCAAACTGCCATACTAATGAAGTCCTCCACTCCATCAGTGACTCGCTAAAGCCCAATGGAAAATATACATGATCCCCCAATGTAGTGTGCAAATCACCCCCAAAGGTTATTGAGTTGTGTAGAGTTGTACTGCTCAGGTCCCCTGCTAATCTCGTAGTGGTGTCACCATGTTGCGGCTGCACCACTCTGACTATGAGATACCCCCAATCAGGTGCAGACTGAATTCCTTTCTCCTGGGACCTTTTGGTGAAAAATATGCACATGCCAAGCTCATCCTACCTGAGCATCCCCATGATGCTAATATCTACCTTTCCAGTGTCGATCATGACCCTGAGAAGCAACAAGATCATAACTCTGCCTCACCGTGTAGTGAAAATCTCAGTGCTCCCCTGTGTGTCCAACCCAAAGTGGAATGGATCATCATTTTCTCTGTCCCTGCTCATCTCAATCTTGAGTGACCCACCTACCCAACAAATCCTTGGATCCCCCAACCATACTAGGAGCTCCCAACTCCAACTCCTCTCTCGATGTTGCTGCATAGCGTTGCTACTTGCTAGAACCCGTTTGACCCTCAGATATAACTCATGTATGTATCCCCTAGGTGGACTCCAAGTATCAGAAGTCTTTCCCATGCATGCATACCTGCCCTACTCCTGCCATACCTTGTAGTAAACTCCATTGTCCCAACTCATTATGATAAATATAGACACTGCTTGGATTCTGGGTACCCTCCTGTAGATGAAGTATATCATTCATTGTCCCTCAAATGTGAGCTGATAACACCCTCGTAGCCCTATCTCTACTAAACGTGGTGTATCCATATTCTCAACAATATCCTCATCAATCCTAGGTGAATTTCATCCCAAGGTACGACTAATGCCCCTGTCCATAAGTCTCCTTAGAGGCAATGCTCCAAGTGCCTGTTGCGCTGTAACATGGGTCACTGCATACCACCAAGTGTCTCTACACTCTTCATCATGCCACTGTATGCTGCAACCTACTCCTATACACCACCGAATAATTTCAGCTACGGCTATACCATTCTGTATTGTATAGTATCTTGCATGGGCCAAATATCCACCACTCTGCTAGTAAACCCCCCATGAGGTGGGCTACATCTCCGTATCTTCTCTAAATTATCGGAGCGGCCCGAATCCTCACATGAAAATGACATCTTTGCTCCTATCCTCCATAGCTCAAGTGTACCATATACCCATGAGAGAGCACCTTCCCTATGTACTACCATGTCTAGTGGCCTGCTGATGCCACCTCCGAATAGCTCTTGCCAAAGTAGGATAATCACCCTGTGACTCCATGCATGGTCATTATGTTGAGATAGCTCCAAAAAAGGGTGTACCCTCCTCTAGAACCATCCTGTCACTAGGGATGTTCGAGGCTCTGAGAGAGATCCAAAAATGTGTGTGCGGCCAAACATGAGACCCATCGCGCAACGACTACCATCACCTACCAACTCTATCATGTGATGGGAAATCCCACCTGGATCCCATTAGTAATCTGGCCCTCATGTCCCTCTAGTTATCCATGGAATCTACTGCAATATGGTCATTGATGTATTCATTTTCCCAACCTGCTCCATGGGGTACCATCTCAGTACCTCTCGCCATGCAAACTTAACAAAAGAATCAAATGCAAGAATCCTCGAACATAGAATAATCCCTCCATCCTGCTAGTGTTATACCATGTCTATGTATGCCTGAAGGGGGGTGATCTCAGACTCCATTATTCCCTTTAACTACACCATTAGGGAATCCAACCATTCCCCAATTTCGACCAACTTTCATGCTAACTCGGCACAAACAACTCTCATGCCCTCCAACTCCTTTCTTTTTCGCAAGATAGCCTCTCATACTGATGTGGCCTTCTCCTTAAAAGCTAGAAGGTTGGCCCAAAACTGATGGCACTGTTGTGTTCGACCATCATGCAATACTACCATATCTCCACTGTCTCATCAAGGGCTAGGCCAAAGGATGGATGCACACCCTCCTCCATACACACTCTAACATGCAAGGCATGCTCACTAATCAACTACATCTGATTGTCATCCAAAAATTCTGTCATAAACCTACAGGCCTACACAACAATGGTGGAGTTGTCTCCCAACACCTCATCAATCTATGATTTGTTTCTATCATCATTGAACTTGGTCACAACCTCGAATACCCCATCAATGGATACCTCAACAATGGGTGTTGTCTCACCAATGAGTGTATTCTTAGTTGTCTCCTCCCAAGTCTTTGTCGTACTCTTTGATGACCAATCAAAAGTAGGTAGAAAAATTTTACCCATAGTACGCTACAGGTCATTGCCCTGTGTGTACCCTCCTCCTCTGTTATAGCTGCGAGGTCTTCGGTTATCCTTAATCTAGAAAAATTCCTAGAAAGTCAAATGATCTCTAAAATCCTAGGTATGAGATTGGTACTCCGTGAAATAATCACTGTAGTGATCTGCCTCTGCCTCTTTAGGTCCACCTACTCCTATCTCCACTGCTTAGAAAGTGGCCATGGTGGGACGCTATGAGACTTGTGGCACCACTGGTGTCTCAGTCCAATGGTGAGAAGTGTTGTGGTTCCTGTGTTTTGGCAGGTTTGGCTCTACCAGAAGACAAGACAACATCAAACCACTTTGGGATCTCAGGATCTAGCCCTCCTGGATCCAGAGAGGGATCTCTCTATGAAAGGCAAAGAAATATATGTCTTTGAAGTTCAATTTTAAGGTATGAGGCTAGTTATAAGGCACGAGGGTTGTTGTTTTGTTTGTTTGGTTGTTGGGAAACATGAAGGAAGGTTTCAATGTAAGACAAATTGGTGAGCAAAGAATTATTTTGGCAACGGGGAGATAATTCAAAGAAAACTCAAGTCCATTGGGCAATGGGATCATAAAAGGCTTTACTTTCTATTCAATATCCAAGGCTTTCAAATGGGCTAGTCATCTAAAACAGAGGATCTCTAAAGATGATAGTGTGGGATGAAATGATAAGGAATTAAGGTGAATGACAAGGAAACCTTCCAAGGTGACCACTTAGAAGCAAATCTAGGGATGAGGCATGCCTTGACAATCTATGATCAAACTCCTATGAGGCTAACTCTTCAGACAATAGAAAACATTTAAGATTTGACACAAAGTGAAGCCTAAGATTAGAGAAAGACTTTTAACTTTCAATGCTTTTGACATTCAACTTAAGGGATCTTAGAAAGGCTAACTATCAGAAAAGGACTCTAGTGAGACAGGATTAACTCTAATCTCCTAGTATCCCAATTCTTTCAGCTAGAACCAGACAAGAAAATCTAAGAACAGACTCTTAAATTCACACATCAGTAAGTAGTGATAATCAGCTACTATACTGGTTAAATTATATCAAATTTGTTCTCAGATTACATAATTAGTAGAAAACATCAAATATAAGAAGAGCAGGAAGCATTAGGGTACTTTACAGCAGTACATCCTAAGCTAGATTACTAATTCTTATCAGAGAAATGAAATATGATGAATAACAGAGGAGAAACATTGACAAAGATAGAACACATCACCACTGCTTTAAATCAGGATCCAATGAACATGCTTGTCATATTAAAGAGCAACACCAGTCACATACATCATCGTCCAACAGCTTGATATTCAGTCTGAAATCATCTCCTCAGCCTATTTTACAACTAAAACACACAGAACTCTATCTCAAGAAAATAGCCTACAATCCACGGTTATCCAAACAACAACCTTTACAATGCATTTTTCATGAGTTCTTATAGCTGAAAGAGAGGCAGGAGAGGTAGATAGAGTTTTAAATGAAAAATTAAAATAGAGGAAGAAGAGTGCTCGAAGCCCATTCTATTTTAATATCACTGCATTGACTTTCAGTACTCTTTGGATGAAAGAGTGGTCTTCGACAGGCTGATAATAACTCCAGGTATGTCTCTTGAAGTACTTCTGACTGTTTGTACTCTGTAGTACTTTGGACAAGTAAGGCAGATAAATGACTTCAGGCCCGCCATACTGTGTAACTAATGCTCTGGCAATATTAGGACTACTGTCAGGGTTGAGATCTTCTGAGGAACATTGATGGAAAATAAAAAAACATTATGGGAACTCGTCCTATCTTGGGAAAGAACATTTTGCTGATGTGAAACACTGATATGGCTTGTTTCATGTGCTTTAGGCCTTATTAGGCCTTCTGGGTCATTCATAAGGTCTTCAATCTATATATTCGCCCTCTAACACTGGATTAAAACATTAAATCTTCAATAATGGGCTTTAAATCTCTTTTAAACTTCCACTGATACTCTTTGTTGCTTCACTTCTATCTTGTCTGTGAATACTGTAGGTTTTCATGGCACTGGAGGGTTCTAAATAGAGTTAATAACTTGATATTTTAACAAACCACGTGTTTAAAACCCCCTCAGGAGTCTTCCCTGCAATCTCTGGCTCTGAAAAAACTTCTCTGCACTCTAGATTTTCCTGTTTGTGATGGTGAGACAGAGAGCGATTTTAATCATATGTGATCCCTGAAAAAAAACGATAAACATGTTAAGAAATCAATGGGGGTGGAGGTGGATTGCTTCGGAGGCTCGTGGAGGATGGAGAGGAACGATGATGCAGTAATGGAGATGGTGGAAGCAGTGGAAAAACGTCTGAAAATCATGCATAATGGAGGAGAAACTGGTATGATGGAGGTCTGGTGTGCAGACGGTTCTGGACCGTTGGATTAGACTGATAGATGATGATCGATGGTCTGGATTCACCGATGGGGTTGTTCAGAAGAGTTAGATAGAATAAAATAACTTTAGTGTAAAACTCCAAAGTTTAGTGTTTGGGTGAATTACAAAGGAAAAAAGATTAAAATGAATGAAATCAGACGCTTTGGTGGTGGGACCGGAAGGGCGGAGGGAGATCGAATGTGCACCGTCAGATCACCGGAAGAGATCGACGGTGGAGATCTTCCGACAAAGTAATTGGATGCTCTGATGAAAATAATATGGATGGGAACGCGATGAAACGTGAGTCGTCGATCTGGATTAAATGAACGGTCAAGATTTAATGAGGGCCTATATCGGAAGGGTTGGTTTTTAGAAAGAAACTGTTGTTTTCACGCAGCATTGGAGTAGTTTTGAAAATTTCCCAAAAAAAAGGCGATACGCCTCGTTGCCTGACACGAGTCCCTTCTAAAACCACTTTTATCGCGTCAATTTGAAGTGCTAAAACTTGGGCACAGAAATTGTGTGATATGCATTTTCGGCCGTTGGATGGGAGGCAGAGAAATCCGACGGTGGGGATGAAAGTGTGATATGAAAAGATACATGGGCGATAAGGCAGGAAGAGGTCAACGGCGGGTTTGTTGTGGACCGTCAGATCTGTAGAATGGACGGTCAGGATCAAAGTAGGGGCGCCAATTTTCCAAAGGGAAAAAGGTTATATAGATGGGCGGAACAAATCCTGACCGTTGGATCTATTAGGACAGACGGCAGAGATTAAGCCAGAGATCTACGGAACAGTGAAACGATGGAAGAGGAAGGCGGAGTGCGATGAAATCTGGACCGTCAGATCTGGCGGAATGGACGGCGGAGATTAAATCGCATCGAAGAAAGGCAAGGGGCCAAAACTTTGCGGTTCACCGATCTTGCGATTTGCGATTTAGCGCGGACCATTGGATCATGAAAGAGATCAACGGTAGAGATCTGATCGAAGGTGGAATGATGGGGGGCACAAGAGGCGGAGCGCGATTAGATCTGGGCCGTTGGTTCTTGTGGATTCAACAGTCCAGATTAAATCGGCGGAGCAAAGATGGGCTCTGTGAACCAAAGCATGGACGAATCCCGACCATTGGTTCTTGTGGATTCAACGGTAAGGATCTAATCGGAGAGTCCGCCATCGGGGAGAAAGAAGAGTGGGAACGCTGGGTTAGCGCGATGCGATTTTGCGCCAGCCGTTGGATCCGGAAAGGGATCAACGATGGATATACAATCAGAGGGTTGATGATGAGATGTGGTGGGCGCGATGAGATGTTAGTGCTGACCATTAGATCTGTAAAGATCAACGATTAATATTGCAGCGGTTGGCTGATAGAAAAAATTGTCATCGCATCGGAAAATTTCAATTAACAAAGGGAAAAAGGCTAAAGGGATGTTCTGATTACAATTAGCACCACAAGGCTTAGCGCCTGGTCCTGGGCACGAGTTATATGCGAGAAAGGGGCTAAAGGCTAGGTCGAAAGGGGCTTAAGCATGGTATAAGGTAAAAAGTGGGTTTTTAGGCCAAAAACAGAGTTCTGAAGGCTAAATGGTGGGTTCTGATAAAGGGAAAAAGGGATATTTAAACCAATAAAAGGGATTTTTAGAGGTTTTATGGGGATTTTGGAGGTTTTTAAAGCAACAAGGGAGTTTAAAATATGAAAGGAGGCTTAATGAAAATAAAGGGAAATGAGTGAAAATGGGCAATTATAGAGGCCTTTTGAAGCATTATTTTTCACAAAACAGTGAGGCTTTCTCAATGGAAACTGCAATGAGGATCTTTTCAGGGAAAAAGACACATAAAGGCTGCAAGAATGAGATATTTTCAGAAAAAATGTCTCTCTTGAAGGCTCAAAAACATATTTAGCCACTTGTTTGCTCTGTCAAAAATTTATAGGTGGCTAACAGTGGCTCCACATGGGGATGGCATCTTCTTGAAGGTGTCAAGAATCTCAGAAAATAATCTTTGGAGTAGGCCAGATTCCTGGTTCTTTGACTATATTTTTCCGCTTTTATCAGCTGCCACCAACATGATGAATATTATATCAGTAGAAAACATTCTCCCAAACAATCTACCTACCCATGCTACAGTCCTAACATTTCTTCTTCAAGGTGCATTTAGACTTGAAGACCTTCTTCATCATTTTTTATTTAAAGCAGAAAACAAACTAATCTAATTCTACCCTTATTCCTCCATGAGACCAGATTAAACAGTTGGTCTCATAGCTTCTCTACCTATACTAATATCTGCTAGGATTAAACTGTCTAGCAGACTTCTTTCTCTACATTCTACAACAGAAATTTAAAAACAGTCAAACCAGGATTAGACTGTCTGGTTTTCTGTGGGTCCATGGCATAAAGACAGCTGCACATCAACTGAACTTTGCAGGAACTTGAAAACAAAATGTGAAGGCTTGAAATTGTGAAATTTCGAAGCATCCTTCTTTTCCCTGTGACTCAGGTTTTGAGCTTGTTAGAGTCACTTTATTTCTTCATTTCAGCTCTGGTTTTGATCATGTTAGAGTTGATTCTTCTTCTTTCTTTGCTGGTTCAAGTTTTGAGCATGTTAGAACCAGCCTCTCACTCCTTTTGGCTCATGTTTTGAGCTTGTTTGAGCCATTATTTGGAACTTCAGAGGTTCAAGTTTTGAGCTTGTCTGAACCTCTCTTTCTCTCTTTTTTGAAACATTTTTTATCTTTTTTTTTTTTAAACAAAATACAGCAATGGTATTCACAATGGAAGTGAAAAATTTAAACTGAAACTCAGCAGTAGTAATTCTTGAGCATCCTGCCATTGACAAGACCCCCAAACAGATCTGTGCCATCTAGTTCTTGCAGAAAAAAGGCATTGGGACCAATGGTGGACTGGATGATGTAAGGACCTTACCACAAACTATCAAATTTTCCATGCTTACCCTTTTCCTCTCTCCTGGAGTCCCACTTAAGTACCTTGTCTCCGATTTTGAAGTCACAAGCTTTTGTTCTTTTATCAAACAATTTTTGATGTTCTCTTGCACTTTCTAAGCTCTGTTGTAGACCTCTTCTCTTGTTTGTTGGAGATGTATTGTTTGATTGATCATCCTTACCATGTTGTCTTCTTCTGACTGTATTTCTTGGACCACTTTTATCACTGGTACGCCTAAGCTGGTAGGGAATACTGCATCTGCCCCATAGACAAGCTGATATGGAGACATTTCGATGGATTTCTTTGTTGTCAACCTGTCTGACCACAAAGCATGCACTAACTTGTTATGCCATGATTTTTTATTCTCTTCAAGAAGCTTCTTGATGATGGTCACCAAACTCTTATTTGATGATTTTTCTAGCCCATTACCTTATGGGTAATAAGTAGTAGAATGACGAAGTGCAATCTGATACATGTGACAAAAATCAATCATCTTTTTTGAACCAAAAGCAACAGCATTATCAGTGATAATCTTCCTAGGGCAGCCAAATCTATATAGGATGTGTTCTTCAAGCAATTTTATAATAACAGAATTTGTGGCATTCCTAGTAGGGATGGCCTCTATCCCTTTTGTGAAATATTCTGTGGCTGTGAGAATCCATTTTTGTTGGGCTGATGAAGCAGGATGGATTTCTCCTATGAAATCTAGGCCCCACTGTTGAAAAGGAGCTTCAAAAGTGATAATTTGTAATGGTAAAGGGAGGAGTTTTCTTTTGCCCTCAAAAATCTGGCACTTATGGCAGGCAACTATCATATTATATACATCTTGGAAAAGGGTGGGCCAGTAAAAGCTAGCTCTAAGGATTTTGTTGGCTGTGGTTTTCCAGTATAAATGGCCTCCACACTCTCCCTCATGGAACTCATGTTTGACCCTCTCTAAATCGACTTCAAGTAAACATTTAAGCAAAAAACCATTTGCATTTTTCCAGTATAAACATTCATTTAAAATGCAATAATTTCTAGCTTTTAACTTTAGGAACCTTGCCTTTGTATTTGATAAAGCAGGACGAGCATTAAGATTTGCAAGCACATACAAGATGTCAGCATACCAAGGAGATTTTCGGAACTGTTCCTCAATAGTAGGAGCAGCTAAACCTTCATGTTCATCCAAAACATCTATCATGTTTATGTCAAGAGCTTGTAAGTTAGATTTAGCCATTAATTGAGCTAAGCCTTGGCCTTTGATGATTTTTGTGGGTTTGATCTCCAGATCATACTCTAGTATTACAAAAAACCATTTGCCTCTTTTTCCATCTAGGTCTTGCGATAAAATGTATTTTACCACTATATTAGGCACATAGGCAATGATGTGAGAATGCAGAATGTACACCCTGAAGTCCTTTAAGGTCTTTACTAAAGCGTAAGCCTGTTTTTCCATTATGTTATATTTCAAAGGTGCATCCCTCAGAGCCTTGCTGAAAAAAAAAATAGGTTGTTCCTGTCCCTCTGGGTTTTTCTGCAACAGAACAGCAGCCACTATATGCTCTGATGCAAAGGAGAAAATAAGGAAATCTTTTGTGAAATCTGGGCTGATTAGGACTGGTGCCTGGGTGAGTGCATGTTTAACTAATTCAAAATATTTTTTGACCTCTACAGTACACTTAACTCCCACTTCTCGCTTGAGCATATTAGTCATATTCCTGAGGAGTTCCGCTAAGTTGGGAATAAACCTCCTTAAGAAGTTAATTTTCCCAATAAAGGACTGCAATTATTTTATGTTTCTTGGATGGCTATTCTGCAGTATTCCCTCAACTCTTTTCGGGTCTATTTTAATCCCCTTTTCTGATATAATATGGCCAATAAGTTTACCTTCTTGAAGCCCGAAAATTGTCTTCTTGGGATTTAGAGATAGCCCGAACCTTCTACATTTCTCAAATACTTTTCTCAGATGTTTAAGGTGCTCTTCATCGGTTTTGGAATAAACTGTTATGTCATCAAGGTATATCACGATGAAGTGGCCTATTTCCTCTAAAAATGCGATGTCCATAGCTATTTGGAAGGTTTCACCAACGTTCATTAGTCCAAAAGGAATTTTCACGTACATGAACGTGCCCCATGGAGTGGTGAAATCTTTTTTTAGTTGATCTTCTTGGAGCACTAAGACCTGGTTGTACCCTGAAAAGCCATCTAACAAAGATATCCTCTTTGATCCAACTACCCTTTATAGGATGTGTTCCATTTTGGGTAAGGGGTAATTTTCTTTTAGGGAGGCTCTTTTAAGGTTTCTAAAATCAATGCACAGTCTGATTTCGCCTGTCTTTTTTCTCACATCTACAAGGTTGGAAACCCAATCAGAAAACCTCACAGGCACTATGATTCCTGCCTCATACATTTTCTTGATTTCCTTTTCTACAAGAGGCAGTTGTACTGGCTTAATTCTGCACAGTTTTTGCCTAAAGGGTTTTTGGTTTTCTTTCAATGGGATCTTATGCTGAATAATCTTCGTGTCATAGGCTTTCAGGTCCTCATAGCTCCAAGCGAACACATCAATAAACTCTTTAAATAAATCAATGTATTTCTTTTTGATGTGTGCCGGCAAAGTTTTGGCCAATTTAATCATCTTAGGCTTATCCTCGGTGCCTATATTGCATTCTTCAACATCTGATTCAGTGTGTTCTATAGTGGGTTTCTTTTCTACATCGTTAAAATCAAAAAGGTCCTCTAGGGGTGCTAGTCCTTTGGGTATATTCTTGTCTTTGGACTGCAGCACCTCTATGACTTCTTTTTCTACGTTTTTGTATTCTTCAGTTTGAGTTCCAAGTTCCTTGGTTAACATGTTTATCTCGGCAGGACAGGATGTTTTTTCTTCATCAGGGGGCTCTTTATTCAGGCAGTTTTCATCGGATTTGGAGTCTGAATCTAATAATTCAAACTCATTCCTGCCAAGCAAGAAATCCTCTATCTGCTTGTCACCCTCAAAGACCTGCCAATACTTCTCATTATCCGGCACTGCAAGCCTATATTTTGTTTGAATGATGATCTGTTTGTCACTAGATGATTTCTGATATGAACTAGCAACGCAGGCTAATCCATTTGCAATAATGTTCTGACTCCTAGGAACAAACACAAGCTCATATTCTACGAAGGTTTTCAATAAATCCATGGCATCGTTCCTGTATGCCCTCAATCTAGGATGCTTTGCAGTGTACTCTCCATTCACTTGTTTGATGACTAATTCATAATCTCCATGTACAGTTATCCTTCGGGCTCCTAGTCTTTTCAATAGATTCAATCCTAGGATGAGAGCCTCATACTCTGCAATGTTGTTCGTACATTTAAAATCTAGCTTGAAGGCATGACTCTCAGTATAGTTAATTTAAGTATTGTGTAACCATACCCCGGCTCCTGCATTCTTTCTAGTGCAAGACCCATCAAATTTCATTCTCCATAAGGGATCGTTTTCAGACCTATTATCATTTTCATCCCTAGAGTTGTGTTCACCATTATGTTGTATTATGGGGTCTGCACCGTGTTGTGTAATTTTTTGTTCTTCAGGATTTTCATGGAGTTCAGAGTGATGAGTAATCTGTTGTTTGTTGTCTCAGTCTTGTTCACTCTGAGTTTCTGTTTCAGCACACTGTCCAAATTTTTCTCTCATGTTTTCCTCTATATCTAGATCTACCATTGTGTTAAGATCTATGGGCTCTACTCTATTGTTTGAATCTCTATCTTCTAGCTCTGGCTCATCTGTAAATTCATCATTGTAAAGGATAAAAGAGTCTAGATCTGTATGGACAGAGTACAGAGGTGAATTTTTAGGTTTTCGGGGGCTGCTAACCATAAACTTCATGTGTGCCTCTCTATACAGTCTTCTAAGCTGGCTAAAGACAGGAATTGTGGCATATGTCATGTCCATCTGCATTGTACCTTGCAGCTTGGCACCCCATGACCTTGACACAACATGTCGTACTTAGGAGGCACATATGCCACTACAACATCCATTACCATGCACTTGGCTGGGATTTGGGTCAGATTCACACAGATATATTTGATTAGGCCAAGGCACTTCACTCTGCTAGAGTGAAATGAATATAAATCCTTATAAGGTCTGGTTATCTCTAGGCCTAACTTTTCCATGATCACCTTTGGCATAAGGTTTTGTGAAGCCCCAGAGTCATGCATAGCATTATGAAGGATTTTTTCATGGATATTGAGGCTGATATAAAAAGGGGGTACTACCCCTTCCTGAAACTTCCCTTCAATTTTTCGGCCGAACAAAAGAGTTCATTGATCATCTTTTAAATTGACAGTGTCACTATTTTCTCCTAGATTAAAAGCTTTCAAAATTTGGCCCTTATATGCATCTTGGGTGGCCAACTCAGTGAGAGGCACTAAAATTTTGATTTTGGCTATCTCACTTTCCAAATTGAAAGGAGATTGAATCTTTGAAAGGCTCAATTCTGTTTTATTGGCCACCGATTTATTGGCATAATCAGCTTGCTGATTCTCACTATGTACAATGTTTGAAGATGTTTTATTAGGAGCATTAGCTGCAATGCTAGTTCTGCTAGTTTCTTGACTTTGTTTATCAGTAGTTTAGATGTCCCTTTCTTTATTTTTCCCAGAACCCTCAGCTCCTGATTTGTTACTTTCAGCAGACACTTTAGGAGTCTTCTCGGGTCTCTTCTTAATGGTGATTTTAGAAGCTTTTTTTTTGGGAGTATCTATATTCTTTTTGCTCCTCAGATCATATTGTTCTCTGACCTGCATGATGGAATTTTCAAATCCCAACCTATAGTCCTCAGATTCTAACCCTTCCTCGTCCCAATGTGAGTATGAGGTCTGATTATCTTTTGTGGAAAAGGTGTGAATTTGGTTGTCTACTTCCACCATGTTTATTGTGGTTCCCTCGAACTCTTCTATTATACCCTCATCTTCATCAAGGAATTTATCTTGGAATGGAGGTATGACTTGTTGATCAGAGTCCCTTTGTCTATTTGGGGGGTTGTTTCTCCTAAAATTTTGGTTCTGGTTTTGATTTTGGTTTCTGTTCTGATTGTTGACTTGGATCACCATTTTCTCCATCATTCTTTCCATCCTCTCCATGTTTTTGGCTAGGTTATCATATTTGGAATCAGATGAAGAGGCTGCAGTGTCATCTCTATAGGTTACCTTCTTTTCAGCCCTCATTCTAGCTCTTTTTTCAATCAGGTTTGCTTCTACACTCACTGCTCCTTTCTGCATGTCTTCTAATGTGTCATAATCTCTCTCCCTAAGCTGGTAGGCCATATCAGCATCAAAGCCTTTGGGGTATTTCACTAAGGCCATTCCTTGGGGAGGTTTCATGTGTGGTGGAAGAGCATTGTAGACACTATTAAATATAATAGAATAGTCATGGACACTCTCTCCCTGGTTTCTTTTGAGGTTCTTATATTTAGCTAATATTTGGAGAGGGTTGATTTTGACTTCCCATTTGTTTATGAAGGTTTGATGTAAAGAGGGAAGATCATGGATACTATTGGGGGTAGGCCTTTAAACCATTTCTTCACATCTCCTCCTAAACTGTGAGTGAAGATTCTCATTTTAACGGTCTCATCATCTATTTCCATGTAATCAAATGCATCTTCCATCCTATCTACATGGTGTTGAGATGTGGTAGACTCTTTTCCAGTGAAACGTGGGATTTTAGACTGATAATCATTGGGTAAAGGAACTAGAGGTTGTGGTAACACCAGGGGAGCATACCATGCTTCCATGATAGTGTTTTGTGGAGGTAAAGTTCGAGATTGAGCAACAGGTATATGAAAGACATAAATGCTAGGACCAGCAGCAAACTATCGAGCAGATCCAGGGTGAGAGAGACCCAAGTTATGGATGAAGTGAATATCAGGAGGTGTTGATGGAGGGCTTTCTCTATCACCAATATGTTGACCACTATGTGGTGGTGATATTGGAGGCTCGAAGTCTGTCTGATCTAGACTGCTGAATGACTTAGTTCTTGGTAATTCACTTGGTAAGTCTAAGTCACACTGAATATCTGATAGATCTGTAAAGTTTTTAGTTGTTGAATTGGCTCTATGAATGGGTCTGATAATAGTTGGATTTCTAGGGGTGGGAGACTTCCTAAGAATGCTCTCTGGATTTTCAACTATTTCAGGGGGCTTTGGATTAGGATAAGCTCTAGTATGAATGGTTCTTGAAGCGAGTATTTTTTTCTCTTAAAAAAGAAGCTTAATCCTATGTGTTTCTTCTAATATGGCTGATGTTGTAATGCAACTGGTCTCCTAGTGGAGTCTTGTGAAAACAAGGATAATCAACAGGCCTACTGATCACCAGTGGAGTCATTTAGTCATTAAGGAAATGTGGAGTCGCCAGGTGGAAGGTTTAGAATATTTCAAGGAGATTTACTATCCACCACAGTGATCAATTGCCAAACTTGGGCTAATATGGTTCTTTCCCTAGCAGAGTCGCCATTATGTTGTGGTTCCTGTGTTTTGGCAGGTTTGGCTCTACCAAAAGACAAGACAACATCAAACCACTTTTGGATCTCAGGATCTAGCCCTCCTGGATCCAGAGAGGGATCTTTCTATAAAAGGAAAAGAAATGTATGTCTTTGAAGTTCAATTTTAAGGTATTAGGCTAGTTATAAGGCACGAGGGTTGTTGTTTTTTTTGTTTTGTTGTTGGGAAACATGAAGGAAGGGTTCAATGTAAGACAAAGAGGTGAGAAAAGAAGGATTTTTGCAACAGGGAGATAATTCAAAGAAAACTCAAGTCCATTGGGCAATGGTGTCATAAAAGGGTTTACTTGCTATTCAATATCCAAGGCTTTCAAATGGGCTAGTCATATGAAACAGAGGATCTCTAAAGAAAGATGATAGTGTGGGATGAAATGATAAGAAATGAAGGTGAATGACAAGGAAACCTTCCAAGGTGACCACTTAGAAGCCAATCTAGGGACAGGGCATGCCTTGATCGTCTATGATCAAACTCCTATGAGGCTAACTCTTCAGACAATAGAAAACATTTAAGATTTGACACAAAGTGAAGCCTAAGATCAGAGAAAGACTTTTAACTTTCAATTATTTTGACATTCAACTTAAGGGATCTTAGAAAGGCTAACTGTCAGAAAAGGACCCTAGTGAGACAGGATTAACTCTAATCTCCCAGTATCCCAATTCTTTCATCTAGAACCAGACAAGAACATCTAAGAACGGACTCTTAAATTCACACATCAGTAAGTAGTGATAATCAGCTACTATACTGGTTAAATTATCTCAAATTTGTTCTCAGATTACACAATTGGTATAAAACATCGAAGATAAGAAGAGCAGGAAGCATTAGGGTACTTTACAGCAATATATCCTAAGCTAGATTACTGATTCTTATCAGAGAAATGAAATATGATGAATAACAGAGGAGAAACATTGACAAAGATAGAACACATCACCACTGCTTTAAATCAGGATCCAATGAACATGCTTGTCATATTAAAGAGCAACACCAGTCACATACATCATCGTCCAACAGCTTGATATTCAGTCTGAAATCATCTCCTCAGCCTATCTTACAACTAAAACACACAGAACTCTATCTCAAGAAAATAGCCTACAATCCACGGTTATCCAAACAACAACCTTTACAATGCATTTTTCATGAGTTCTTATAGCTGAAAGAGAGGCAGGAGAGGTAGATAGAGTTTTAAATGAAACATTAAAATAGAGGAAGAAGAGTGCTCGAAGCCCATTATGTTTTAATATCCCTGCATTGACTTTCAGTACTCTTTGGATGAAAGAGTGGTCTTCGACAGGCTGATAATAACTCCAGGTATGTCTCTTGAAGGACTTCTGACTGTTTGTACTCTGTAGTACTCTGGGACAAGTAAGGAAGATAAGTGACTTCAGGCCTGCCATACTGTCTAACTAATGCTCTGGCAATCTTAGGACTACTATCAAGGTGGAGATCTTCTCAGTAACATTGATGGAGAATAAAAAAAAATTATGGGAACTCGTCCTTTCTTGGGAAAGAACATTATGCTGATGTGAAACACTGATATGGCTTGTTTCATGTGCTTTGGGCCTTATTAGGCCTTATGGGTCATTCATAAGGTCTTCAATATATATATTCACCCTCTAACACTGGATTAAAACATTAATCTTCAATAATGGGCTTTAAATCTCTTTTAAACTGCCAGTAATATTATTTTCTGCTTCACTTTGGTCTTTTCTGTGAATACTGCAGGTTTTCATGGCGTTGGAGGGTTCGAAACAGAGTTAATAACTTGATATTTTAACAAACCACGTGTTTAAAACCCCCTCAGGAGTCTTCCCTGCAATCTCTGGCTCTGAAAAAACTTCTCTGCGCTCTAGATTTTCCTATCTGTGATGGTGAGACAGAGAGCGATTTTAATCATTTGTGATCCATGCAAAAATACGATAACCATGTTAAGAAATAAATGGGGGTGGAGGTGGATTTCTTCGGAGGCTCGTGGAGGATGGAGAGGAACGATGATGCAGCAATGGAAATGGTGGAAGCAGTGGAAAAACGGCTGAAAATCATGCATAATGGAGGAGAAACTGGTCTGATGGAGGTCTGGTGCGCGGACAGTTCTGGACCGTTGGATTAGACTGGTAGATGATGATCGACGGTCAGGATTCACCAGTGGGGTTGTTTAGAAGAGTTAGACGGAATAAAATAACTTTAGTGTAAAACACCAAATTTTAGTGTTTGGGTGAATTACAAAGGAAAAAAGATTAAAATGAATGAAATCAGAGGCTTTGGTGGTGGGACCGAAAAGGCAGAGGGAGATCGAATGTCGATCGTCAGATCACCGGAAGAGATCGACGGTGGAGATCTTCCCACAAAGTCATTGGATGCTCTGATGAAAATAATATGGATGGGAATGGGATGAAACATGACCCGTTGATCTGGATTAAATGAACGGTCGGGATTTAATGAAGGCCTATATTGGGAGGGGTGGTTTTTAGAAAGAAATTGTTGTTTTCACGTAGCATTGGAGTAGTTTTGAAAATTTCCCATAAAAAATGCGATATGCCTCGCCGCGTGACACGTGTCCCTTCTAAAACCACTTTTATCGCATAAATTTGAAGTGTTAAAACTCGGGCACCGAAATTGCGTGATATGCATTTTCAGCCGTCGGATGGGAGGCAGAGAGATCCAACGGTGGGGATGAGAGAGTGATATGGAAAGATGCATGGGAAATAAGGCGGGAAGAGGTCAACGGTGGGTTCGCTGTGGACCGTCAGATCTGTAGAATGGACGGTCGGGATCAAAGTAGGGGCGCCAATTTTCCAAAGGGAAAAAGGTTATATAGATGGGCGGAACAAATCCTGAACGTTTGATCTATTGGGACGGACAACAGAGATTAAGCTGGAGATCTGTGGAACAGTGAAACGATGGAAGAGGAAGGCGGAGTACGATGAAATCTGGACTGTCAGATCTGGCGAAATGGACAGTGGAGATTAAATTGAATCAGATAAAGGCAAGGGGCCAAAACTCTGCGGTTCACTAATCCTGCAATTTGCGATTTAGCGCGGATCGTTGGATCATGAAAGAGTTCAATGGTGGAGATCTGATCGAAGGGGGAATGATGGGGGGCACAAGAGGCGGAGCGCGATTAGATCTGGGCCATTGGTTCTTGTGGATTAAACGGTCTAGATTAAATCAGCGGAGCGAAGATGGGCTCTGTGAACCAAAATGTGGACGAATCCTGACCATTGGTTCTTGTGGATTCAACGGCCAGGATTTAATCAGAGAGTCGGCCATTGGGGAGAAAGAAGAGTGGGAACACTGGGTTAGCACGATGCGATTTTGCGCCAGCCATTCGATCCAGAAAGGGATCAATGGTGGATATATAATCGGGGGTTGATGAGGAGATGTGGTAGGCGCGAGGAGATGTTAGCCCTGACCATCAGATCTGTAAAGATCAACAGTTAATATTGCAGTGGATGGCCGATAGAACAAATTGTCATCGCATCGGAAAATTTCAATTAACAAAGGGAAAAAGGCCAAAGGGATGTTTCGATTGTGATTAGCGACACGGGGCTTAGCGCCTGGTCCTGGGCACAGGTTATATGCGAGAAAGGGACTAAAGGCTAGGCCGAAAGGGGCTTAAGCCTGTTATAAGGTAAAAAGTGGGTTTTTAGGTTAAAAACAGAGTTTTGAAGGCTAAATGGTGGGTTCCGATAAAGGGAAAAAGGGATATTTAAACCAATAAATGGATTTTTAGAGGTTTTAGGGGGATTTTGAAGTTTTTTAGAGGAAAAAGGGAGTTTAAAAGATGAAAGGAGTCTTAATGAAAATGAAGGGAAATGAGTGAAAATGGGCAATTACAGAGGCCTTTTGAAGCATTCTTTTTCACAAAACAGTGAGGCTTTCTCAATGGAAACTGTAGTGAGGATATTTTCAGGGAAAAAGACACATAGAGGCTTCAAGAATGAGAGATTTTCAGAGAACATATCTCTCTTGAAGGATCAGAAACATATTTAGCCACCTATTTTCTCTGTCAAAAATTTATAGGTGGCTAACAAGAAGTACCCAAACTTTCTCCATTTTGAAACCCCCATGGGATTTCCCTTTATGTTCTTATCTCCCTTATTACTCTAGTGAGATCCTGCATTGATCTGAGGAGGATATTTCCAAACTCCTTCCTATAACCTTCTTCTGCCATTAGAGAATTCCTTTATTCTCCTCCATTGGAACACAGATTTATTTTCTGGATGTGAACTCTGAATCAAGTTCAATCTTGTATTGCAATTGGAAAAATTTGGAAAATGGCCACCACAAGAACTCTGAGACAATCATCTTTAGATAACCTTCTTTTTATCTAAATCCAAACTGAATTTTGAAAATCTACTCCCATGGAAACATAACTAGTTTTTTTTGGACAAAACCCATGTCTCGGATGTTTGAGATTCATCTTCCTTTGCCTGAAACATCCAATGCAAAACCGCCACTGTTTATCCCAATGAATTTATGCATTTTTTGTTTATGTATCTCTCAGAGAACCTTTTGTTTCTCTCCATCTAATCTGAATTTGGAAAAACGGCTCATGGGGAAATAAAATTGATCCGTTAGGCACAAAACCCATGTCTCAGATTTTCGAGATTCATCCTCATTTTCCCAAACAATCTAACGCAAAACCGTCGCTTTTTATTCCAGCAAATTTCTGCGTTCTTTGTTTTTGTATCTCCTTTTCTGATCCATAATGTATTCTCTATCTTTGGGTGTCATAGACTGGTTGTTCCACAAGATGAGCTAAGTCTATGAGCTCTGATACCACTATAATATTCCCAATAGAAAAATGACAGTAATACAAAGAAAATAAAAATAATAATGCCGGAATATTAAAACACCATGAATAGAACCAGAAATAGCTAAGCCATTTTATTAATAACGAGGTCGAATACAAGTACAACAGTGCTCGAAAATGATAGCACTCAAGCCGACATAGATTGCCAGAATGACCCTCAAGTTCCCCCACCAAGAACACTGTGTATTTTTTTCTCTACTGGAAACCCTCACTGCGCTGCCCTTACTGAAAATGTTGGAAATGTTGTTGCTCGCTAAAAAGGTGTGCGTAGTTGAGGTTGTTCTGGTGCTCAGAAAATGTCAGAATTTAGAATCTGGACTCTATGGTGAAAACCTAGAAAAATTGAGAAATGATTTCCGAATTGGCAGACCCTGGAAAATCACCATCCTATGGCATGAAAATGCACAACTGCATAGTATGCAATGATATGAGCTGAACTAACAAATAAAATGTTGCAACAACTCCTCCGTAGCTCAATTTTTGAAGGGTTGATCTCCTCACTAGATTCCAAGCGACAATGTTATGGAATCTCACCCTCCTCTGGATCTCTCTACTACTGCAGTGTGTAAGTCACTGAGTGACTATGCTGCTCAAGAGGGCTGCAAATGGCCAAATGCCGGAAATACTGAAATTTTCTCACAAGATAGAAGGACTCATCTCCTGAGCGGACACTCGAAGCACCCTCAGGATGAGGTTGGGATATCCGCTCGAAGACACCCGTGTGCTAAACAGCGCTGCAGACTTGGCTAAATAGCTCAAGCTTACTAAAGTCGTAAATCACAAGAAAATAATAGTAATCCAGAATGATCTCCATGGATGCCCTCACCCCTTTCTTATAATTGTGGAACCCTCACGCCCTTGGGCCCACATCATAAATGTGTTAGACTCTTGGTCCATATCCTCCTCCTTGACTGCGATGTTCACATGATCTTTTGGCCCCCTCCACTACTACGTTGTTCTACTTTCACACTGGTGAAGTGGTTTTATTCTACTAAATAGATTTATGGTTCCCTCTACCCTCTTATTAATCTATTAATTAAGGAAGAAAAAAATTTATATTCTAATTAGCTAAAAGCTAAATTAGGAATATTACAATATTTTTACATTTTTAGGACCCATTCCACCAACATAGACCAGGTTAGTGATTTGGAATAGGAAAGCAAGTAAACTTTCTAAAGCTATAAAAAATAGTAGAATATTGTTGTAGAGAGTAAATACAATTATTACGTCTTTGCTATGGGAAGCTCTTATTACTCAAGAGTCAATCAAGAGGTCATATTGGACCCGGTGAAGTAATCACACTTGATTCACTGGTTACAGTAGAATATTTACATTCATTACAAATGGTATCGAAAGGTACTTGGGGTCACTTGGAAGTAAACCTCAGATTTTTTATGTCGAGGAGCTTTCAAGGGGCTAGAGCTTAGTTACTCTTCTCTTGCATGTACGTGAGGCCTACGACTGTCCCCTGAGGTTGAATGGTTATAGTTGGTAACCTTAGTGACCATAATAATAGTGCTTTTTCCCAAGGTGACGGTAGAGGGAAGGTCTCTACTATACTTATACAAACGTTGACTAGACTTACTTGGACTTTTTGGAAGTTAATATTCACTCGAGATGGCATAAGTGGAGTTACTTGCACTAGACTGTTTCATTAAGCAGGTTGTCAGGGTAAATGGTTCCATCCACTATATTTTCACATTGATTCTTGCAACGTTGGATTTCATCACCAACTAGTGATTTCGATGTGAAAAAATTGTTTGTTTGGTTTGACTCCTCGATTTCGTAGTGTGTGTTAATTTGTTTGTTTTTACTTTTTTACGCTTTAGGTGTGATTTCTTGATATGTTTTTATTTCTTAATTAAAATTAATCGTGGATTAAATACCAAGACATTGACGGAGAATGCAGGGCAAACCCCTTGAGTATATCTCAAGCCAGTTACAGAAAATTAAGGCTAAAAGGGAAAAATCAATAGGATCTAGGTCTTCATATCAACCTGAAATGTCTACTTTCATACAATCTGAAACTGAAGTTAGTCAACCTCAGGGATTTGAAACAACCTTAGAACAAACTGAACTAGTAATTACTGAAACTATTACGGTAGGATTTTTCACTAGTGAAGCCTCAAATACACAGTTAACTAAGCAAGAAATTTCTGAACCTGAGTCTCATGTTTCAGAACTTGAACCTCCTTCAAAGGTTATAGCCACTACCGCTACTTTGAGTTCACCCAAAGTAAAACTTATTATTACCGAGAATATTCCTTCTGGTCTCATTAGTATCGAAGATATTATTGAATAAAACAAAGAAAAAACTCCTGATAGTCAATTTTTTTTGTTGGTGAAAGGACCTTTCACCTAGACCTTCCTATTTCTCCTTTTCGACTGGACACTCAGTACCTTACACCTTTTGACTTTGTACATTCATCTGGTTATGTTAATCCACGTCACCACAATCGTTTTTACTCTTTTCCCATAAATAATATGTCATAAATGAATTTTAGAAGTATGTCTACCAATACATCCAAGTTTTCAACTTCTCGTTAAACATTCTTATATGGAGGTCTATCAGTTCCTCCTGGATATCAGTCAGATATTGGTACTTTTTCAGGAGCGTCTCCTTCTCCTCAAATTTCTACTATGTCATCTGGTTTATCAACTTTTACTGTCCAAAACTTGACCTTAGACCAATACATTTATATGATTTCGAGCGGTATAGGTAATTCTCAAGCTAACCCAATAGGTGGTCATAATCTGTCTGGGGGGAAACAACTTCCACCTGGAGGGAAACCTTTTGTTGGTTCATATCCTACGATTTCGGGACAACGTTTAGTCGGAAACTATCAAGGTTATGGTCAGATTCCTCAATCTTGTTTAGGTCAACCCTTTGTGTCACAACCCTTAGTTGTAACTCCTTATCTAGGGATGAATACTATCTGGAATCCTTCATTCGATCAACAGCCTTTGTAAGCTTCTCCAGAGATACCCATTTACCAACCTGCTTAGCCAACTAGACAACTTGTTCTTACTCAATTCCAACAACTTGTTCAGGGGATTCCTCAAATTATCCCATAGGTATATATTTAACAACAAAGTCAGAAACCTCATCGGGATAGTTCACATACTCCTATCCAATCTACTGTGCAAACATCTGTTAAGTAACCTAGTACACCTCAAACACCCATCTCGGGAGTGTCTCAAATTTATGCTCTAATTACCCCTCAAGTATCAGTGAAACATATTACACAGGTTATCCCTTAGATTTCAGTTTATCAAGGTGGACCTATAATCCATTCTATACCTCAAATTCATTTGGGAAAACCTAGCATAGGAACTTTGCAAACGGATTTTCAAAGCTAGCCTTTTGAAGGGAAATCCTTTCAAGGTCAACATTTTCAAGGTCAACCTTATCAGAGTCAATTCTTTCAAGGCCAAACTTTGTAAGGCCAAACCTTTCAGGGTTAATATCAATTGGGACAGATGGGACCAAATCCACCTTTCCATAGTTAACCATACCTTGGTCATATGATTTGAAATAATGTCTCAACCTCAGTATGGTATAGGTATGAAAATCTCAACTTCTCACGCTATTCCACAACAAGATCCTAACTGGCAGTTACTTTTTATTGCAACCTTGGATTTATTTTATTTGTCTTGGTTGAAAAATTATCTAATTTATTATTTTCCTTTTTGGTTGGGAATTCCCACCAAGTTACCCAGTGATATTCCGAAATTTGAAGGTAAATAAAGACAGGTGCCTCCAAACCATGTCATGGTGTATCATCTTTGGTGTGCATCGAATTCATTAATCGATGATTCCCTTCCATTACAACTTTTTCAATGAACCTTAAACGGTTCAGCCGTGAAATGGTACATGAGTTACCACAAGCGTCTTTTCACAATTTCAACACCTTAACCACTCCTTTCTTGACCCATTTTCAGTTACCCATCCATTACAATCCTGGTACCAAACTTTGAACCTCTCTAAGACATAATTCGTCTACCTATATTTGCAATCATATCCACGAATGAAGACCTAGATGTCGTTTGGTTAAAGTCTTCATTCGAGATCAGATTTTGGTTGAATGGTTTACCAAGAGTTTACTTCCATTGATTACTGAACATGTTTCCAAGGGAGGTGTTGTAACAGAAGACCAAGTTATCGCACGTGACCAATATCTGGACCTAATTTACATGCTTTTTGGCACTTTTTATGACAAAATTCTACATTTACCTTGCCCTGTTCAAATAACCACAAATCATTTCGACTCTCACATTGCGGACGTTGTAGTCGGTTATGTTAGTTAATCTACGATTAAGAAGAAACATTCTAAATCTAATACTCTGATTATAACTTTACCGGATTCACCTAAAGGAAATACTTCTCCCAAAAATACTTCTGAGATTAATGTTGTAGATTCGTCTACGAGTAAAAATAAATCGACCGGAGGTAAGAAGAAGGGGAAGGGTAAATCGAAATAGAAAATTTTCTCGAAAGAGAAAACCGATAAAACTGAACAATCTAGCAAAAATAAAAATCCTCGCTATCCTTTTTTAATCTGTGATGAAGATCATTACACCAAGGAGTGCCCTCATCGCCCTGACGTAACTAAATTCACCAAAGGTTCACCGACCCCTGCTATTTTGAAGGATCGATTTCCTTCTAAATACAGTAAGATGGTATCTCACAATCCTTCTTCTTTCATCTCATCAACTTATATCATGATGATGTCTTCTCAAGTTATGGTTGCTACGAGATCTAAAGATTACGGATCTAAGGGTCCTGTAAATGGAAACAACGGTGGTTCACCCAGTCAATATTCCAAGTCAATTCCTCCTCCTTCTGAACCATTACATATTGAGAAACCTAGTTCTGACATGGTGATTCGACCACCTCCTAAAGGTGTTCTCCAAAAGTCAGTTTTCAATCCAGAAGCACGAGCTACTCATAATTACAACATTGTTGAAGATTTGGCTATGTAACCTTCATCAACGTTGGCCCTTGAAGTGTTGCAAACTCGTGCAGCACAAAAAAAAATATTTTTGTCGACTATAGGAGCTACTGACCCTTAGGATTCTAATCTAACTATCTTCGATCTAGATAATTGTGTACCTAGACTTCCTGATCAACTGTGATTCCTAATAACAGTTTTCGTTAAAACCAAAAGCGTTTTTCGCACAATAATTGGCAAAGGAGTGTCTGCATGTATTATGTCTATTGCTTGTTGGAAAGCCCTTGGTTCTCCAATGATCAATCAATCCCCCACAACTTTTAAAGCCTTTGAATGAGGAGGTTTATGGGATTCACAATGATCTACTTATACAAATAAAAGGTAAAATGGTTGCATTTGAAGTTGAAGTTGTTGATGCTCAACTTGACTATAACTTTTACTGGGACGAAGTTGGTCTTATTCTATGTCAGATGTAGTCTCATCATATTTTCGAATGATAATATTTCCCCACAAAGGGGTAATTGTAAAATTAGACTAGTTATCTTACTATACATCAGACACTGCCTCTACAGGTAGTATAGCCTTTGTTGGAAAGTCGATTACTCTATATAAAGATGTTTTGGTAGGCATGCTTAAGGATTCATCTCTGATGTGAAATTTTGGCATAAATCCACCAAATTTTCCTCATAATGTTTCCCACGTCAACATGATTACATCAAGCACAGTTCCATCACATGATCTTTCGATTGTGCCTTTAGAGTCTGAGTGTGCTATGTATGGCAGTGACATGACTTTAATCTTGCTTGAATTGGATTACCAGACAGTTCAATAAATTTCCAACCCATCATAAATTGAAACTAATTGAATCTTATCAATGATTACTATTCTCATTTATCATGTTTATTACCAATATCTTTTCCTGATCCTTTCGATAAAACGTTTCCAACTTACGAGAGTATTATGGAAGTCGTGACTATTTTGGATGAATTTCCATGGAACGATTATCATAATAATTCATCCTTTCTAACTAAAATTGATAAAATTGAGAATGATTTTCCATCCATCATTTCGGCTGAGATTGTCGGTAGTCCTCAATGTCCTATATCAATCCTTCATTCGGATTCAAAAACAGATTTTGGAAACATATTTTCAACAGTACCAATTGATATTTCAGTTAAAATTGGAAGTGTTGATAACATTCACATAGGTGCTACATGTTTTCTTGATGAAATCAACACATATGAAGCCCTATTTCAAGAATTTTGCGAAATTTTTTCTTGGTCCTATGAGGAAATGCCAGGAATTTATCCCAATATTTTAATTCATGAAATTAAGACATACCCTAATGCTAAAAATGTAGAACAAATATTACGCCCATTTAATCTGTGAAAATATGTTGCTATTAAGGCTAAAGCTAAAAAATTACTCAGAGAAAGTTTCATTTACCCTCTTCCCTTAATTGATTGGGTATCCAAAAAATTTCAAGTGAAAAAATAATAGGGGAATATTGGAGTATGTGTCGATTATAGGGACACCAATGAATATTGTTCAAAGGACGGTTGTCCTATCCCTTACATCGATCAAATTGTTGAGGATTACGCAGGAAATGAAATATTTTCCTTTATGGTTGGATTTTCCGAATATAATCAGATAAACATACTTCCTGCCAATCACCCCCAGACTGCGTTCGTTTGTCCATGGGGAACATTTTCCTATCACAAACTACCATTTAGATTGAATAATGCTGGTGCAACTTATCAAAGGGCCATGTCTTACACATTTCACAATATAAAACATATTGTGCAACCCTACCTAGATGACTTACCAGCTCATTCAGTGAGACGGAAATATCATCCTATGCATTTGAAAGCTATTTTCATTCGATGTAGGAATTACAAGATTCATTTGAATCCACATAAGTGTGGATTTTGTGTACAATCAGGACGGTTATTGAGATTCGTTATTTTAAAAGAAGGCATTCATGTTGATCCACTTAAGGTCAAGGCCATTGTCAATTTTCCTCCTCCTTCCAATCTTTGCCAACTCCAAAGTTTGCAAGGGAAAAGCAAACATTTTACATATATTTATTCCTAACTATGCCGAGCTAACTAAAGGTTTTACTTGAATTTTGAAAAATGGCATTCCATTCATTTGGGAAGAGCTTACTGAAAAAAAAATTGATGCACTAAAAAATCCGCTCACCCTTGCACCGTTCTTGCATTTGCCTGATTATCATTGGGATTAATTTTTGTATTTAGTTGCATCTGATGCCACCATTAGCATGGTGTTATTTTAGGAAGATGAATATAACACTGAACATGTGATCTACTATTTGAGAAGGAATCTCACGAAAACTGAAATCAAATATGCAGATGTAGAGAAATTGGCCTTGGAAGTAGTTCAAGTTGTCTAATGTTTTCATCACTACATAATTTTACGCAAAACAACTGTGATCTCTGATTACAACCCTATGATTTAAATTCAGACTAAACGGGTTCTAGGGGGGGAAATAATTTAAATGGATTGTTATCTTACATAAGTTTGATTTAGAATTCTAAATATCTAAATCTAAGAATTCATTGGTAGTTGCTGATTTATTATGTGACATTCACTATACTAAATCTGAATCCATAGCAGACGATCATCTTCCCGATGAATCCCTATTTCTTATCATTAATATAGATCCTTGGTATGGATATATCATTATATATCTTCATACTCAAACTTTTCAGCCTGAATTGTCATGAATTGATCATCGTAGAATCCGGTACCAATCCCAGCAATATACTATTGTTAGTGATACTCTCTATCATCGTGGTGTTGATTTTGTCTTGCGACGTTGTTTGACACACAAGGAAGTAGAGAAAACATTAAATGACTGCCATTCTAGAGCGTGTGGTGGTAATATGTCAGGGTTTTTCACTTCACAAAATATACTGCGCGTTGGCTATTTCTCGCCACCACTCTTTAAAGATTGCATAACTACGGTTAGAAAGTGCCATAATTGCCAATTTTTTATTGTAATATGTGTGCTCCTCCAACTCCTCTTCATCCAATCATATATTTTGTTCCATTTGTTAAATGGAAGAGTGATTTTGTATATGTAACCCTCACTCATCCAGGGGGCATGGGTATATTATTCTCGCAGTAGATTATTTTATGAAATGGACTGAGGTGATGCCTACATACAAGAATGACGGTGAAACCACAACTATTTTCATATTCAATCATGTGATTGCTAGGTTTGACGTATCACAATCCATCGTTACAGACCATGGTAGCCACTTTCAAAATTTTATGATGACCGATCTTTCTGCTTAGCTCGACTTGCGTTATGACAACTGTACTCCTTATTATCCACAAGCGAATGGCCAAGTTGAAGTTGTAAACAAATTTTTGACCAATATGATCAAATGGAATGTCTTAATTCATAAACATAACTGACATAACATTATTTTTTCATCCTTTTGGGCATACCATACCTCTGCAAAAACACCGATTGGTTATACTCCCTTCCAACTTGTTTTCGGTTTGGAGGGAGTTTTGTTGATTGAGTGTGAAATTCCAACATAAAAACTAGCCATTGAGTTGTTAGCAGCTACCTCTGCAGAGGAAGAATGATTTTTACACTTAGCACAACTAGATGAAACTCGTCGTAATGCTGCACTAGCTAGCGAGGCTCATAAGAAATGTGTTAAGGCTCATTATGATCGAAATGTTAATCCTCACATTTATTTCGAAGGTGACCCAATATTGGTCTATGATCAAGCACATGATAACCTAGGTGCTAGTAAATTCGAACCTATGTGGCATGGTCCTTACATTTTGAAATGTGTACTAGCTAAAGGGCCCTATGAATTAGTTGATTATGATGGCGTTTCTTTAGGAGAGCCTAGAAATGGTCTCTACCTGAAGAGATATTATGCGTGATTTATCTTGTGGATATTTGTATACATTACTTATGTTATCACTCCAATAATTCTCAAGGGTTGTTTATATTTTGGTCTAAAGAATATTAGAGGTAACCACAAACCTACTTTTAATCCTTAGGATCTAGCCTTCCTAATGCTCAGAGAGGGCTCTCTCTATATGATTTATCTTTGTTGATAGTATTTGATTTTAGGCTAGTTATGTAGGATTACTTGGGATTTTGATTTTGGATTTTTTTTTGTTTGGTTTGGTTTGGTGGTGGAATTTCTAGTTCAGATGGATAGGTGTAGGTTTGTACTCCATTGGGAAAATGGAGTCTATGTATCAAGCAGCAGGACAAAATCAAGGTCAAAAGGAAATGTTCACAAGGCAAGATAGCTGGGTCAATTCAGATCTTCAGGATGAATGGTGAAATGGTTTTAATCGGGATAAGAGAGCAGTTAAGGATTCTCAGATCCGGATAATGAGTGAAAAGGCAGGGGTCAATCGAAAATAGGGAACAATTAAGAATTCCCTAATCTGGATATCAGAAGAAAACATATAAATGATAAACAGTTCAGGATAGAGTATAATTCAGCATATTCTATAATAACATTCCTGTTATATCATGTAGATTAAGAAAACATATAAGCATGTGAAAAAACATAAGAAATTGACAAGGAACAAGTGAAAATGCTTCACTAAAGTGGCTCAACACATGAATCATGTAATATGATGCTTTATTGCTCAATCCAGTCTACTGACTTGAAACTGGTACAAAGAACCCTCACGCTTAAGCTCAGTACAACTATAGAAATGTTTAGGAATTCATCCACACTCAATACTTCGAAATGAGAAGTATTTATCCAAAAACTCTTACAAAATATCCTAAAACAAACTTAGGAATTATTCATGGAAAAATAAATATCTTCTTACAAGAAGATAGAGACATCTATCTAACTAATGCAAGTTTTCCCTGCTTTTATTGAATTTGTTGTTTGTTGTCTTTAATTTGTTGTTGATTTATCTCTTTGTTGTTTGCTCAAATAAGGATGTTTGTTAGGTAGGGGAGTGTCCTTTACGCTGGAAATCCTTCACTCTAATTTATCATCTTTGATTTGACTTTAACTTTGACTTTTGCCTGATACACTTTAACTCTGATACACTTTAACTGTCTCTGTTTTCACTTGAAACTCTCATTATTGTTTTTAACCTTTTGACTACTCTATTTATTGTTCTACCTTCACAGTAAATTAGTCAACTTTTCCCAGTCTTCTGTATTTGGTAATTTGATCTTCACCATCCTTCTGAATATTTCATCTGCCTCTGTATATTTTGAAAATGTAGGCTTGTTGACAAATAGGTGTTCTACCTTATGTTGCTGGTAAAAAAGATTTTCAAAATTCTTGTAGATAACTTTCCCTGTTGGAATTCCTTGTGAAGAAGGAAGGATAGTTTGATCCTTGGAAATTTCTCTCATTTTATTATCATAATCCTCTTGTTTCATCAATTTTTCATGAATAACTAGAGGATTTGGAAGGCCTTTCTACCTCATAATGTCAAACTTCACCATAAATCTAGTTATGGCAACCTCCATGTTCTGACATTTTTCTTCTAGCTGAAACATTAAATTCCTTTTTGAAATTACCCTCATGACTTCATGAATGGTATATGTTGTGTCACTAATTCCAATCTCTTCTAGTTCTTGCTTATTTTTTGAATTGAGGAATTTGATGATTTCATTAGCCTCTTCAAGCTTCTTACCAATTTCTTCTTTGATTTTTTGGATGGCTTCTCCTGCTGCATTGATGCGATCTTTTTGTTCATAAATAACTTGGATTGATGGCCAAATACCATTGATAGATTCAATGATATTGGCCCATATCTATTGTTTGGCTTCTGCCATTGGTTCTTTTAGTGTTAGATATTTTTTTAACTTCTTCAATTTTTCTGTTAATCTGTTTGATTTATGTTCTTCATTCTTGTGCATAATCTAAGCGAGTTCCTTTTCATCCCCCAGACTTTTCAGCTGTTCTTAAAGTCTGTTGATTTCATTTGTCTAAATATATATGTCTTGCATTGCTTTAATTAACTTACTTGCTTCATCAGTTGGTTGTGCTGCTGTTGTTGAAGTTGTTGCTGAGGTGAGAGGAAGTGTTGTAGCCATTGGGACTGTAGGGGCTAATGATTCTACTAATGTGGAAGGAACAACAGTAATGACTACAGGAATGACAGTGACAGGAACTTCTTCTTTTCTAGCTTTTTTCTCCTAGACCAACTTGTCCATTTCATTCTCCATTTCTTATATTTGGGCAGTCAAATGAAGAATGAGATTCATCATCTCATCTTTATGGTTTGCATCGTGTAATACTTCCTTTTCCTGAGGATGTTCATTAAGAGGCAGTTTTAATTGCTTCTTTAATGCAGCAATGTCTGCATTCTTATTTTTTATCAGATCATCTGCAAATTTTACATTATTAGGATCATATCCTACTTCAATAATCAAATCTTCCAGTGATTTGATGTTGTTATCCTTAGCTTGTGAGGATGGAGATAATCTTTGATATTCCCAAGAGTGTTTTGAAGCTTCTGTACACTCATGGATTTATTTTTCATTGTTGAATACAACATTTCACCAGCTTTCTTGTGAAATTCTATCTGGTCAATTGGATGAAGATCTTCTACTTGAACTTCATATGATCTCTTTTTATAATCAGTTGATGATTAGGGATGCTTGAATTTTGGCTGTAGGAAGGTCATTTGCATCTTCTTAGTCTTGTATTCAAAATCAGAAAGCAATCTGCTTTTGTCATTGGGTGACTGTTTCCAATATTCTATGTATGTATCAACCTTCAAGGCCTCATTTTTTATCTTGATCTCTTTATATTTCTGCATAATTTCCATCTCCTTCTGAATCAAGAACAACGTTATTTTATCTAGGGTTTTTGCAGAGAATAATATGACATATCAGATCTGAAATGAACAAGCATCCAATTACTAAGAAAAAGTGATTCCTTTCCTCTTTATACACAGTAAAGATCACCCACAAGGGGTTTCATGGAAATACAAAGTGTACAAGTGCAGATATGCAAATACATGTAGCTGGGAAACGCAGTCACTGCAACACTGAATATAAATATGACTAAAATATGAAAATACAGAATAGGAATGGAATATAGAGCTTTTCGGGAGAAGGGTTGGCCCTTCCTCCAAAGGATCAGCTCTCAAGCAAGGGATCAAACCCTGCAGCTGCTACTCTCACAAAATAATGCAGTTTACCCAATGAACTACACTGTAATGGATGGACATAAGTAGGCCACATGCCAAGATCTGAAATAAACTCTGAAATATCCTATACATCTCCCTCAATGAGAGAGAAACTCTCTCCACTGAATGGAGAAGAACAAGAGAAGATGAAACAACCCTCCCACTACACTGCCTAGCAACACAGCGTCCTCTGCTATAGAAATAACGTTGTAACTGTGAGAAATGCTTGGACTACAATCCAAATGTGGGAGAAATGAAGCACAACCCCTTCAAGAGATAACACAATGAAGGAGAATTAATTCCTAAACAGGAATTCCTCCAAACTCTGATGAGCAGCAGGAGTTTGCAGAAAATGTCTAAGAAGACATGAAATTGAAATACACCGGCTAACCCCACAAAGCTGCCATTCTCCTCCTTATGAATTTATGAGCTCCTTCACCTTGTGTCCCACCTCTTAGGGTTTCCATCTTCATTTGAATCTATTCCCTCCAAAACTGTGTTGTCTTCATAGGCAAGATACTCCTCCTTAGGCTGCGCTGGTTGACTTAGTCAACTTGACCTTGTCCTCATGCAATTAACCCTTTTCACACTAGGAGGTGCAAAATAAGCTACTCAAAGGTCCCCTTTTCACATTAGGAAGGGTTTTATTCATGTTAAAAAGGCCTCCTCTTCCTTTTTATTCACCTACTACACAATATGAGAAAAAATTAATGTTCCAATTTATTCATGAAAAATTTGGAACATTACAGTCCTCCCCTCCCAAATGTTGCTTGTCCTCAAGCAACTGCAAGGATAGAACTGAGTTAATATCCTTACCTCCTCTAGTAGCATCAGCATATGATGGAATCCTCCAAATAATATGATGCCATATCATCCATGAAACTCCATAGTACCTCTCCCAAGCATATAGACTAGCATTTGGTGAAGCACCCCAAATGACTAAAATCATGAGAAGGAAAGTGCTCAAAGAGACAACCATGTGTGGTCTAGAGGTCTTCTCAAGGCATGGAGTGCAAGATTCATGGGAATTCCTCTTCCCCAATGTGAAACCTCCACCCCAAGCTATCATCCATATGGAATGAGCTACACTCCTGCATGGTAACTCATGAAAAGTTTCCTCCACCTTTGGCTCCAGAAGTGTAGGTGGGCTGAATAACTGAACATGATAGGCAAGAAGGCCTATCCCATGTTGTCCTACTCTCCACTTATGAATAGTGCAGAGTAAGTGTTGTTAATGGGCTATAAATGTATTTCCCTCAAGTGGCAAAATGTAGAGCAATCCACCAAATATTTCTCCTCCAACATTGAAGAACAAGCTGCCCCAAAGCATTTCTTTCATGATGAAGAGGACATGTTCATCATAGAATGTCCAAATGAGATGTTTTTTGTAGTATTTGAATGTTGTTGCATGATAAAAACAAGGTCTCAAGAGGACACAGCATAATCTCATCCATTTCTTCTTCAGAAAATGGCATGGCAAGTAGTATGTTGCTAAATGACTAGGGGTGAAAATTCTCACATTCACTAGTAGAAAGTAAATGGCTGAATGGATCAGCTAAACATAAAAGTCATATCCGATCATTTTCCCATGATTATAAAATGAATGATCATCAAACTTATGTTCCACCTCAAAAGGAAACAAGTACTTAGCTATGGTGGCCATAGTTTTTCTCATGTTCCCCTTAGAACATGCAATGCAGAAAATGTGGGAATCCTTCCCCTTTAAGGACATTCCCCACTAATGTTTCATTCTTCAAATCATGTTCCCAATGTAAATCAGACCCACATCAGCAAGGGAAGTCATGATCAGCAACAAAATGAGGAAAATTTTGAAGGTTTCATGTGATGCAAGGAAGTACCAACAGTTTCCCCAATAGTGGCAGCGCAGTTTTCCAAGTTGCTGCTTTAGAAATTTACATTGCAAAATGCTTTGTGACTCATGGCTAATAATGTAAATTAGCTGAAAATGTATGCAATGGAAAAAACATATACCAAAGGCCATGTGAAAGATGGCTACCTCCATCATATAGTTTGGCCCAATTTTTCCCATGGAGCAATCTGATAAGCTTGCCCTCTTGTAGAGCCATGCACTGCAAGATAATGGTAAGAGTATACAAATCAACTAATGTAAAAACAGATTTCTTAGCATATTACAGGAGTAAAATGATGTATGGATCCATGAATGAACCCTCCATAGTTGTTTGGCATGCTCCCATGAAGAGGAATGAACTAGGTGCTGCAAGAAGATTCTTCTTCTCATGCTTGGGAATCCAAGTCAAGAAGAATGTAGCATAGTAATAGATGACTCCATCTACTACCTCATCCCTTTCACATCCTCTCTTTTCATCAAGTGCAACCAATATGAAATGATCTTGGGATTTGTGGGTTATGGATCCACCACACTTCCGCTGGGTACACTTCATCCATCGGTTACTGCTCCCAAGAGATAACGTTGTTGGCCTATACACATAGGCTCTCATTCATATCAAGCTCCATTCTTTGACATGTAGTTTGTCAAAGATATCCTCCATAATGCTGCCATATTGAGAGGTCTCCTCCATGATGAAAACACCTCTTGCACCATGATAGTTCCATACTTCACCCTTGCAACACTATGCCAAGTGGGAGAGCAATTTTTCCCTTGCTCTCTCCCAATCCTCCGAAGCAGAAAATATCCTTGTTGCCTCTCCATACCTCCATCACTCATCGTATGTGGTGGAAACAAAAATACCCTACCACCACCATGCTTCCACACTCCTTTTTGTCCCATGATGAAAGTATCCTGCCAAGCTCCTTCCATCCACATACCCTTGAGAAAAGGACATGTCTCATGATGGCCAAACTCTCTCCTTAGTAGCCAGCACAAATTTGCCTCTTGTTGCCCTGTGTCATAGATATGCAAGTGGATCACAAGCCTCTTGCTCTCCATCCAATCTCCTCTATCAAGATATGGCTGTCCCCAATCCTTCTCTCCTTTGGCATCTCCCCAATGAAGACTGCCATTATCCCAAAGCAAGTACTCCTCCTTACACCTCATGGGATATTGAGATGTAACCCCTTGAAGAATTTCTAGGAAAGGCCTCTCACCAATCAAACCCTTGAATCCACAAGAATCCAAGAGTGCTAAGGACAAGACATCCTTAGGAGATGGCACCTCATGCATGATTCTCCCCAAATTCTTGCACCACAACTCCTCATGCTGCATGCAACTCCATAAGGGTGCAAAGGAATGAGCGTTGATCCCTTCTTAGATCAAACACCTATTGTAAAGCTCTGTATAAACTTGCTTCTCTTTATCAGCATGAAGTTTCGATCCTGGGCCATGTGAATGCAAATTTCCCAAACCTCTTATGAAATTTTATGAATTTTCACTGCATGGAAATTTTTGCATACCTTTGTGGGTCTTTGAGACATCTTGTATGGCTGCAAGAGTCCCTCTCTCTGATTTGTTGGCTGATCCAACTGTTGATATGGTGGGTTGCTCCTCTATGAACTGGACAACATTGGTAGAAGCCTCCTCAAGTGGAGAAGAATGCTCCTCCTCCTCTGGCCATCTATCCACTCCCTCTTGTGGCCCTCCATACTCTTCACTTCCTTCATGAGCATAGGAAGTGCTCTCATCTTCTTCTACCTCTTGAAACCCTCTAGAGGTTTCACTGCAGCTTTTCTCCTCTTGAAACCCTCTTGGAGTTTCACTGCACCTTTCTTTCCCATTGGTTGAACCCCTTTGGAGAGGCTCCTTTCTGATCTGAAAAATGGATGAGAGTAACCTCATCCTCTCCATATTTTTTCTCCTCTTTATTTTCCTGAAATCTTGATCTCACAGGCAGTGCCAGAGATCATGCTCTGATACCACTGTAATGTTCCTTTTTCAAAAATATCACAAGTCTGTGCCAGAGATGGACTTCTGAGGCATTTACTGGTTATGTCACCTTCCAAATAAGGGAGAGAACCAGAGGCTACCTATCCTTTTGCAGTCTTTGTCTACATATATGTGATTATTCCTATTTAGGAATTGTCGCAGCAGGCTCCTTAGGGACGTTGTATACGGAATCATATGTGAAGATAAGGCTAACCACTACTGTGATGCCTTAGAACATATATGATTTGACCTCCTTGCAGAATGTAGGCTCAAATAAATAACCTTAAGCAGGTTATTCAGATCTCCCACAGTGAACTAGCTGAAAATTGCAGCAACATATGAGCACCAAACAACTGTCTTCAGAAAATAACGCTATACAAGTGAGAAATGGGACTTTTATCCCTTAGTAGTCATGATATACAGCTCACATGAAGAATTTTAGGTGGAAAAAATGAATCTAGCTCATATAAACAGATCTCCCTATTTCTATGTGCCTCAAATGAGCTTAAACCCCATAGCCTAGCTTATGCAGAAAGCACTGAATCAAGAACAACGTTATTTTATCTAGGGTTTATGCAGAGAATAATATGACATATCAGATCTGAAATTAACAAGCATCCAATGGCTAAGAAAAATTGATTCCTTTCCTCTTTATACACAGTAAAGATCACCCACAAGGGGTTTCATGGAAATACAAAGTGTACAAGTGCAGATCTGCAAATACATGTAATTGGGAAACGCAGTCACTACAACATTGAATATAAATATGGCTGAAAATATGAAAATACAGAAGAGGAATGGAATATAGAGCTTTCCGAGAGAAGGGTTGGCCCTTCCTCCAAAGGATCAGCTCTCAAGCAAGGGATCAAACCCTGCAGCTGCTACTCTCACAAAATAACACAGTTTACCCAATGAACTACGTTGTAATGGATGGAAATGAGTAGGCCACATGCCAAGATCTGAAATAAGCTCTGAAATCTCCTATACAGCTACCTCAATGCAAGAGAAACTCCATCCACTGAATGGAGAAGCACAAGAGAAGATGCAACAACCCTCCCACTGCACTGCCCAGCAACACAGCGTCCTCTGCTACAGAAATAACATTGTAACTATGAGAAATGTTTGGCCTAAAATCTAGATGTGGGAGAAATTAAGCACAACCCCTTCAAGAGATCACTCAATGAAGGAGAAGGAATTCCTAAACAGGAATTCCTCCAAACTCTGCTGAGCAGCAGGAGTTTGTAGAAAATGTCTAAGTAGACATGAAATCGAAATACACCAGCTAACCCCACAAGGCTGCCCTTCTCCTCCTTATGAATTTGTGAGCTCCTTCACCTTGGGTCCCACCTCTTAGGGTTTCCATCTTCATTTGAATCTATTCCCTCCAAAATTGCGTTGTCTTCTTAGGAAATATACTCCTCCTTAGGTTGTGTTGGTTGACTTGGTCAACTTGACCTTGTCCTCATGCAATTAACCCTTTTCACACTAGGAGGTGAAAAATAAGCTGCTCAAAGGTCCCCTTTTCACATTAGGAAGGGTTTTATTCATGTTAAAAAGGCATCCTCTTCCTTTTTATTCACCTACTACACAATATGAGCAAAAATTGATGTTCCAATTTATTCATGAAAATTTTGGAACATTACATGAAGGCATGAAATTTTGGAATATCTGGAACCTCTTGGGGAAGTCTAGATTCAGGTATAACTGTGTAAGGTTCTCAATGGACAAAGGGGTTTCATCTGGCCTGGGTTGGATCTGCAACACTTGGTTGATTGACACATTTGTGATAGTGAATAAATTTCTTTTCCAAGGGTAATTAGGGCTCGCTGGTCAGGGAAATAGCAAGATAGACAGATTCTAATAACTTCTGAGCACTAGAAAGTATGTGGGACAACATACTTTGGAAAATTAGATTCCCAAATGAAAACTTCATCAGCTTGGTCTATCGATTTGTCATGGCTCCAGCAGTGGAGCTCAAGAAGATTAAACTCAGTGATTGTGTCATTAATTTTAAAGTCTATATCTGCTAAAGGAGTATGTTCCACAACTACAACTAGAGGTTGCAGGGGATTTACAATTACAATGCTTTTTGAAGCCATTGTTGATTAATATTTATCAATTGATTACTCTTTTGACTTAGAAAAATAGATTTAGGCCTTTAGGAGCACCTCAGAAAGATAATTACACTTTGCAGAATTGTTTAGGATGAAACAGGGGCTATCTTTTGGTCTGGAAAGGTTTAAACTGATTTAATTCATCAAATAATACTATCCGTGATAAAAAAAACAATATTAGGACCTCAGAAATTTTGTGAAAAAGAAGACTAGGGTCTACAAAGTAGAATTTCGAAGGCAAGAGTGCTTTCTTCAGGTCTACATAGGCTCCTAAATGATTCAATTACTGAATTACTCTCTCTTTAGATTAAGAAATAGGCCTAAACATTGAGGAATACCTGGAGAAAATGAGGATTTTAGTTTGCAGAAGGATTCTGAGGCAGCGGAGATTCTCTGAAGCTCTTCTGGACTTTATAAGGCTTCAGACTAGTTGTGCAATGTCTTGTAGCAGAAAATGGTCTTGAATTCTGGTGAAAAAGGCTTGAAATAAGGTCAGCGGAGTGATATGGTTGCTCGGAAATAGGTCGGCAATCTTTCTTTGCACAAAAATGTAACAGAAATATGGTGAAAAAGGTTTTAAAGGGCGGTTATATGGGTTTTTAATCAACAATGATTTACATTGAATGTGTGGGGTTAATTCAAATGGCAAGGCGGTTTTCACAACGAGCCATAATATAACTTAATGGTTTTCATATGAGCTAAAGTGGTCAGGTAGTATAATTTCTAAGGATGAAACGCAATCAAATCACAACACGTTGTAGGGAGTCAGACTCCGAAAAATGCACATTTTACAAGGTCTCGGGTTTGTTAAAGATCTCGCTATCGGATATTTGAAAAGGCTCGTCGGTCGTCAGATCTGATCGGTATAGACAGTTGGGAGAATGCGATGGATCCATCGAGAATTAGATAGGAGGGACCTGGGTTTAAAGTCAATGCGAATTATGTGTAATATATGCATTGGTTTTATATTATAAGATGTCGGGGTTTATAATAGGTGGGCCCAAAATAAATCAAATGCGGGGAATTTAAACTATAGTTTATATAAAAATAATGGGTTGGGAAATGTATATAAGTGAGGAATTATTATAATATGGGTTTAAAAGGTATATAATGGGAATTAATAAATAAATTTAGTTAATTTTTTATACAATGAATGGGAGGGGTTAAATACAGTAAGTTTTATCATAAAAACTGATATTGGGAAGGCAATACTTCAATGTGGGACCCGACATATCACTTTTTAAATAAATACTTAGGATAAAGGTATTTTTGTGGTTTTTAGTGTATTTTTAAATGAAAAGGGAAATTATTAAAGGGGTTTTACTTTTCCAAAGGAAAATTTGCGTTTTAACTTAGGAAAAGGGATTTTTTGTAGGGGAAAAAGAGTGAAGTGAGGGTGAAGAGTAAATATGAAGGGGAAAGGGTATTTTACAAGGACAGTGAGTTTAAAAGGAAATTAGTAAGTATGAAATTATCAATTTTTGCTATCCATGCCTTGTGAAAACTTCTTTTACCTACCTATCAACTACTCTAACTTTTTTTCTTCATTTCTTTGGGTGCATTTGAACTTGCAGACCCTTATTCATTTCTTTTAACATCAAACTATCTAATTCTAACCTTATTACTTCCAAGGGCTCAGATTAAATTGCTGATATCCCTATTATTCTCTACCTAACTATTGATCTGCCAAGTTTAAACAGTTTGGCTAAATCTTTATTCTCTATCTATTAACATGAAATTTAAAGCATGAAAAAGTCAAGATTAAGCAGTTTAACCTTCATGCATTGTGGCATTTTTGACAAGCTGCACACAATCATATTTTTCAAAGTAAAGTAAAAAGTAGTGGTGTTTGAATTAGCATCACTTTCATGATCTATTTTTATCTCTTTTTTGGTTTGGGGTTCATTTTTTATGTTCTTTTTTATCTTTTTCTTTCAGTGCTTTTATTTTTCTTTTAGGACTTTTACTCTCTTTATATTTTTTATTTTTCTAAGATGGGAAAAAAAAATTCAGAAAGCAAAGTATGTACATATTACAAGACTAATCAAAGTCAATTCAAAATTATGAATCCTATTATTATAGGACCCTAAAAACTTATAGTTTTATGAGTGTGTTTTGTGGATTTTCATTTTTTGTGATTTCCTACTACTTTTCTTGCTTATCTTGAATTACTCTTGATTTGCGGATATCAACATTCCCTCATAATTACATTGGCTCTAGTGATGGCGCTAGTCATACTACTCAAAATTTATCTTCAACAACCCAAGTCAATTAGTCACCCACTAATGAGTTAGTTTCCATTCATGGGATATGCCTTGGTCAAACAATGAACAACATAGCAGAATATAGTATAGTCATTGAAATATTATCTGATGTCATCTCATTTTGCATTCAACGTTTGATCGTTAGTCTAGATTCACAACTCATTGTACTACATTTAAGTGGTTTCTATACAATTAGAAGTTCATCAATGTTACGAATGTATTTACGGGTCCTCCTCCTGGAAAGGTAGTTTGAATATATTGAATATCAACACATTTCAAAAAAATTAAACAGATTAGATGATGCATTAGAAAATCACGTGTTAAATAAATATTTTCAATATTTGTAAATAAAACAACATTCATCCATATTGAAAAAGATACACTCATAATAAAAATAGTAGTTCTTATTAGGTAATATAGTTTATTGGGAGTGTGTTACAAAAATATCATCGAACGACATGAGGCTCTGTGGCCTTTATTATCCAAATATGCTGAAATGTAGCCCTAAAATATGATCAGTTGTCCATGATGATGATCATGGTAGAAAAATATAGCATCAGCCACTCGGTGCAGCAATCACCTAATCGGTCTTTGAACTCCAACCACGCACCTCTCGTACCGAAGATGCCAATCATCAATCCCAGTATCTGCGATATATATAGTAAGCCTCTCTAAGTTTTGCTCCAACTCGGCCAAAGATTTTGTTGTAACTGAATGGGGTAATATAATTGCTACAAGTTGGTCTCCTCGCCTGTCAAATCACCGTAGCTCTGCTCGTCGAGATGGGCCCACATATGCATTTGTGTTTGATATAATTAGCTTTGAATGTTAAAAACAAAATAAAATATTAAAACATCAAAATGAGAATTTTTTTACCTAAATCTGCATAATGCATTCCAGATGGGAGTGGTATATTTGGGTCACTCCTATAGCCCATCCCTGCATATGGGAAGTCCTCAATGATGAAAATATGGCTTCTTAGCCACCCAAAAAATTGAGGAGTATATCTCACTATCGGCTACCATCGCCACCATGGAAAGCCATCAACGAAACCCACTGCAGCATACGTGGATCTTTGGGTCCTGTCTCATCAACAAGAATCTATTGTGGGATGAGGAGTGGAGTCTTCTCTAGGGAAAATTAAATAAGGATGGCACCATAACCGAAGTTCATTATTTTACCATCATTTTATCTAGTTAATTTCCCTTTCCTATTGACAACCACTCCTTCACTCTAGTTGTGAATAGTGGACTATGAACACTCCACTACAATTTTCATGTGGGCCTTTGTGGCCACATGAGGTGCTGCACTTCAAAACAGTTTGGTGAATTTTAAAGCGATAGTCCTAAAATTAAGTTGCTGATGGCTTTGATATCTATCCTACCATCCTTAAGCACCGAGTTATTGACACAATATCTCCTTAGGTATGAAGCAGTAGTTTCCCCACCTACTCTCTGGCCACAAAGAGAAACATTACATCCTCTATGGGACAACCCAATCAAAAAGTACATGCCATCGACATCAATGGTAAGGCGGTAATCCCCTATAATGAAACATTGTTCCTGGATATCCCAGGCTCTCGCCAACCATGCCATGAGCTCTAACTGAACTTTCATTCCTTGAATGACCCAAAATTTGCAGAGACCACAGTCTTTCAGAGCTTGGAGAGTTTTTGGGTCATTTGTAGCTTCTGCATCATGAGTTTCATCTTCTCTCTCTCTCTCTCTACTCCAACATGGTTTCTCAAAAGTCCTGAAATTGACAACTTAGGAGTGTTATAACATCAATTGAGAGAATTTTTTTACTTTTGGGGTGTGTTGTTATTTATTTATAAAAGTCCTCGGAGCCTTGTGCGGTTTTTCTTTACAAGCATAATGCATATGTGTGGCTTCTCAATAGAAAAACCACGCAAATCATGTGTTTGAATGTATAAAAAATTACTGATGTACGTGGCCCCGATGAAGGAAAATCATGCACATCTATGGGCGGATTTTCAAAATCATAACACCCCCGAAAGATCGAACTAAAGGTTAAAAATGAAATTTAAATCAATAAAAAGCAAGATATTGAAGAGATTTATTACCTGGCGAAAATGGTTGGTGCATTAGTCCACTGGTTTGCTTAGAATTAGCCTCTAAAGTTTTATGGTAAAAACCCTGTTTCTACTCTCAAATTGGTTAAAAACTCAAATGGTAAAAAATGAATTATTCTTTCAACTTTTGGAAGATTTTTTATCAATAAAATATTATTTTTTGTGCCTTTAACCTTTTAAAAGTCAAATTTTGATGCTTTTGACCATAATTTTGAGCAGTTATAATGATTGATCAAGTATTATGTGCGAAATATAGGCTACGACATAAAAATGGATGATTTTTAATATGAGTAAAATTTTATCACTTTTTTCGGGCTCTCGAAAATTAAGAAAAAGTGAAACCCTGGAATTATCTTTTAAGCCCTTTTCAGACTCTCTAAACATGAAAATATTTTCGAGTACTTGAGTATTCGAACTCATAAAAATAATGAGCAGTGATCTATTTAGTATAAGTTTAACCCTTTTACGGACTGAATTAGACTATTTACGTAAAATATATACGTTGAATAAATATTGTTAATAGAGTTCTCTCTTGCATCATTAAATACTTTTTCAAACTTGAGAGACTAAATTTAGTAAAAAGAACATTCGGAGTTTACTTATGTTTTTCTCCTGACTCCCTAAAAAAAAAAAAAAAAAAACAAAACAAAACAAAAACTTTCAGTTTTACTTTCTCTGGGCTTGTTAAAAATCTACATTGAAAGAACTAAATGTGTTTTCTTTTCATGTCTTTTAAAACTCTTTAAACATGAAAACAACATTGAGTTAACCCTGCACTGGACTCGTCAAACTAAACAGTGCAGGACTCTTCAAAAATGATGGGACCCAACCACTCCTTCTTAGGGTTCGTTAAAAATATTTTGGAGGACTCATCTGAAGGATGATGTTATAGGAAAAGCAAATGTTATCCTCCTTAAGCATGAAAAAAATAAAGAGGTACTTTCCAGTAATGGTGGGGGGAAATTGGGAAAAGGTATTCATTTTTACATTCATTTAAAGTAAATATGTCGCTCATGGACACGACACTCGGTCACACTTGTGTACAAGTTGGGTAATCCATTTGTCTTACGTTTAATCGAATCTCATTGAAAGTCTTCAGCTGGTTTTGGGTATTATCGTTGAGTCAATTTTTTCAAGTCAATTTTCGTGTCACCATGTGCTCAAGAGAATTTCAACCTTATTTCATGTTCCTTTTCAAATATTAGTCCTCATTCACATTGATCGTCCCTGAGTCAATCCTTGCAAAACAATTATTCAACTTGACATGAAGTGTTGTGTCGTATGCCCTCTTGTGACGGGCCACTTCCTATCGTTTTCATCTCACTCTCTAGGAATTTGATCTAGAAACCCTTTCCCATATCTTGAGCCCTGCATGTGTTAATGCAAATTGTCTCACCTTCGACGAGAGGTTCTCACCATTGACCTTCGATCGAAGCAATTCTATTATTGTTTGAATACATACCACCTAATCACACTTCATAAATTGTACCGAGAGTACCTTGAGAGCCATTTTCATTATTGGTGGTTTCTCTCGCACTTGTTAATGGTTCACATCATTGACCAGTAATCAAGTGGTATCTTTCATGTTCGACTTCACCACATTTTTTTCACATGGTGATATTCGTACTACATATTGAGAGATGGAGATGAAGACCCTAGATATAGTCTCATCCATCCACGCTGTGAGGAGTTATGTATTCATGATTATGTATACAGATTCATAAGAGATTTTTGTATCCATATTGTGCCTGTTATTGATATGATTCTATTCTATTTTTGTACTTTTTCAATGAGTTAGTTTTACTCTGAATATGGGAATGCCTACCTCAGTGATATATATATATATTCATTGTAATATTTGAATGTTTGTTTCAGGTTTCTTTTAATTTTCGTTGCAGGTTTCTAACCATTGTCTTTGATCTGATCTTTGGCATGATAAAGTGCTTCGATATTTTAATGACTTTCCATACTTCGCACACATGACTCAATGAAAATTAAAAATAAGAAGTAAGTTCTAGAAGCCTTGTTTGGTGACTATATCCTAACTATAAGCTTATTTGTTATATCTATTCTAGCCAAGCCCCTTTGAACATGAAGCTAATTCCCTTTGATCAAGGGACCCTACTCCCACTATTAAAATATCTCATCCCCCTTTTTTGGATCTGAAACCTCCTCTATTTGTCCTATAAATTGAGTAGAGGCTAGAGGGTTAGGGGATTTGACAAAAGGTAGTCTTATGCTGGTAAATTTGGAGTGGTAAGCCTATCATCCAAGGAGACAATTTGAGGCATTTGGGAGGAACCTCATGACATCAAGGCATGGTTGTAAGGCTCTTCTTTTATCTCTGAATTAATAAAATTTAATATTTGTTCTCATTGCATTATCTTATTGAAATGATGAATGGTTTATATCCTTTTATGTACTCATTACAATGATTTCAGTTTCTAATATCCTTGATAATTATATTAAGCTTGTTTTGAATCATTATATTACATATGCCTTTAATATGTTTTATGTATGTGTATGGAGGTCTTATCAAAGCATTAAGGAGCTACATCAGGACAGATCAGGGATCTTCATCAAGCATTTTGCAAATAGGTAAGAGCACTACTCTCCTTCTCTTGTTTTAATGATTTAAACGGAGTTAGCTTAGGGAAAGAACTATTCATTTGTCTATTTGTTTCTAGTTCTCCTTTAGGAATCTATGAATACCGCTCTTGTCCACAAGAGGTATTTGTCTAGTTAATAATAGGAAAATTAAAATTTGGTATTACATAACTACAGGTGAAATCCCTTTATAAATTCTAATAGAAATTTAGTTAATTATATTATTATTTCCTTATGGAAAAAGCAGAGAAAAAAATAATAATATTTGGTCCTTCATCCAAGAGGATGACAACCTTTAACCATTTTTGCCCATATATAATTAAATTCCAATTGAAAAAGTGCCATATTAACTGGTAAATATAAATTATTTACCTAGTAATTTATCCAACTACTAATAATCATAGCACCTCATGTGAGCGAAATTTCTCTTTTTCTGTAAACCAAGAAAATGGTTTAGTTAACAAAATATTCCATAAGGAAATATTTAGATAATCACCAGAGTAAGCTTAAGGGAGTTACCTCGTGTTGGTAGCATTAAAGGGAACAAAAACCTTGGGTTGAAGTGAAGCAGAAAGTATAAGAATTATACCCAAATATGCAGTAAACAACTGCAGGTGATAACAAAGGGAATATTTTGGATTTAATGAAGGAGTTAAAGAAATTTGAAAATAAAACTATTGCATATAACGAGGCCAATGTGTTTAGAAATAAAATACATCTCCTTAGAAACATGGGTGAAACCATTCTACTCATAAACTGAATTTCCATCAGAACCTTCAAGAGCAACTAAAAATATGTAAAGTTGAATTTCCTTAAGGAAGATGCGTTAGAGAATCATTGTCACTGCGCTTACCAAATACAATGAGTGAAACAAGTTTTTAAAATTGGGAATAATCGCAACAACTCCACATCGTCGAATTGAAATGCTTCATATAAACCATTGATGAAGAAGCCATACTCTAAGCCACGAGAAAGCCACGTGAAGTAAGGTACTATGTTTATAAACCATTACACCAGGTGTAGCCTAAGTTAAGGTGGTATAATAATTATATCCCATGTGAAATAGAAAATTTGTCATAGTAGAGGTTAATAACTATGTAGGAAGGTAGAATAATACATGTGATCCAACAATTTATAATGTTACAAATATGGTGCTATTAGGTAAGGGTATAACCTTGATAAAAAATTATATATAATATGAAGGGAAGTTAAGGTTATATAAAGACTACCAAGGTGTTTTTATAGTGTATTGATAAATTAGACCAAATAAATGATGATATCTTACATAGGAAAAAACATTACAAAGAGAAATCAAAGCAAGTGAAATATGGTAGTGAAAATATAATTGAAACATTAAAATATCATTATTTAAGGAAAAAGGGAGATGAGAACATTAGGAGAGACAAGCCATATGTATAATGGTATCCAATACCAAGAACCATACATTGGATGATAATATGGCATTGGCATATAAAAACCTTGTACATTCAACCTTGTGCAATGAAGAATAACATTCCAAATTCAGTATAGTTCCTTACAATGGAATGAGATCCCTTGAGAAAATTTTAAGAACAAAAGGAGAAATAAATGTGAAGATTAAATGAATAATAAATTGATTAACAGATTAGTGTCATTGGAGAAGTTGCAATGAGAATAATTATATAAAATCAAGGTGATGAAAATGTTATTACTGGATGACCATTATGATGCTAACAAAAAAAAATTGGTATGTGAAATTGAGGTATGTTATAGCTTACCTCCCCCTTTGACATCAATGGAAAATTTGCCCCACTGTGATCTACAAAAATCAACACTTTCCTTCATCATTTTCCACGTCTACATTTATTAGTAGCAAAAACACTATCGATACACCTAACTAATTTAGCAAGGTTGGAACATTTACAATACTTGTCATATCAAACATGAAAATCTTAATTATAATAGAAATCCCTTTATAAATTCTAATAGAAATTTAGTTAATTATATTATTATCTCCTTATGGAAAAAGCAGAGAAAATAATAATATTGTTTGGTCCTTCATCCAAAAGGACGACGACCTTCAACCATTTTTTGCCCATATATAATTAAATTCCAATTGAAAAAGTGCCATATTAACTAGTAAATATAAATCAGTTACCTAGTAATTTATCCAACTACTAACAATCATAGCACCTCATGTGAGAGAAATTTCTCTTTTTCTGTAAACCAAGAAAAGGGTTTAGTTAAAAAAATATTCCATAAAGAAATATTTAGATAATCACCAGAGTAAGCTTAAGGGAGTTACCTCGTATTGGTAGCATTAAAGGGAACAAAAACCTTGGGTTGAAGTGAAGCAGAAAGTATAAGAATTCTACCCAAATATGCAGTAAACAACTGCAGGTGATAACAAAGGGAAGAGTTTGGATTCAACGAAGGAGTTAAAGAAATTTGAAAATAAAACTATTGCATATAACGAGGCCAATGTGTTTGGAAATAAAATACATCTCCGTAGAAACATGGGTGAAACCATTCTACTCATAAACTGAATTTCCATCAGATTCTTCAAGAGCAACTACAAATATGTAGAGTTGAATTTCCTTAAGGAAGATGTGTTAAAGAATCATTGTCATTGCGCTTACCAAATACAATGAGTGAAACAAGTTTTTAAAATTGGGAATAATTGCAACAACTCCACATCGTTGAATTGAAATGCTTCATATAAACCATTGATGAAGAAGCCATACTCTAAGCCACAAGAAATCCACGTGAAGTAAGGTACATGTTTCTAAACCATTACACCAGGTGTAGCCTATGTTAAGGGGGTGTAATAATTATATCCCATGTGAAATAGAAAATTTGTCATAGTAGAGGTTAATAACTATGTAGGAAGGTAGAATAATACATGTGAGTTGTGGTGAGTAGATCTAATAATTTGTAATGTTACAAATATGGTGCTATTAGGTGAGGGTATAACCCTGATAAAACGTTATATATAATATGAAGGGAAGTTAAGGTTATATAAAGACTACCAAGGTGTTTTTATAGTGTATTGATAAATTAAACCAAATAAATGATGATATCTTACATAGGACAAAACATTACAAAGAGAAATCAAAGCAAGTGAAATATGGTAGTGAAAATATAATTGAAACATTAAAATATCATTATTTAAGGAAAAAGGGAGATGAGAACATTAGGAGAGACAAGCCATATGTATAATGGTATCCAATACCAAGAACCATACATTGGATGATAATATGGCATTGGCATATAAAAAACTTGTACATTCAACCTTGTGCAACGAAGAATAACATTCCAAATTCAGTATAGTTCCTTACAATGGAATGAGATCCCTTGAGAAAATTTTAATAACAAAAGGAGAAATAAATGTGAAGATTAAATGAATAATAAATTGATTAACATATTAGTGTCATTGGAGAAGTTACAATGAGAATAATTATATAAAATCAAGATGTGATGAAAATGTTATTACTGGATGACCATTATAATGCTAAAAAAAAAAAATTGATATGTGAAATTGAGCTATGTTATATCTTACCTCCCCCTTTGACATCAATGGAAAATTGGCCCCACCGTGATCTACAAAAATCAACACTTTCCTTCATCATTTTCCACATCTACATTTATTAGTAGCAAAAGCACTATTGATACACCTAACTAATTTCGCAAGGTTGGAACATTTACAAATCCTGGTCATATCAAACATGAAAATCTTAATTCACAGGTTAACTAGAATCTAGAACCACAGCCTTTCTTGAATCAGGAAGAAATTCATAAACAATATATGCATTTTACAATGCTTGAATATATATATATATATATATATATATATATATATATATATATATTATATATATATATATATATATATATATATATATATATATATATATATATATTATTAATTCTGATATACTTTTAGGTGTCCTAAATGTGAAAATAGATCCCGATCTACTTCCATGCCAACACCTAAGCTTTTCGTCCATCATGAAGGCACATTGGTCAACATTGCTCCAAAATCCATTAAAAATAAATAAAAAATTCACATTCTCACTTGGTGTATGCTTGAGGGAAAGTTGTAGATTTCTTGGAATTTAGATGGATAACCCTCCATAGGTGCCATTGGAAACCTACCATCCCACCTTATGAAGGATCCAATGAAGAACACATGAAGACCTCCATGGACCCGACAAAGGTCATTGACACTAAAATGATGGTCATAAATACTGAAAATGTTGTTGGAATTACTGAAATTCCAAATATCGACCAATTGGAATTTTACATTACTAAAAGAGAATACATTCTAATTAACTACAGGTGGATTTACCAAGACAACTTATAATTGAAACTGCAAGCAACGATTAATTACCATAGGATATTCTAGAAAAACATTTACTACAATATAAACATTCAACTAAGTATTTCACCACACATTTTGACTCAATCGTTGAACTCTGAATTTTACCATTGAGTATGCACACGTGGAGATAAATTTAGGTGCATTGCATGCTCGCGATCACATCTAACATGTTTCGTCATCCATTTCATACGCCTTCGTTATTAGTTTATCTCAATATCGATTGACTAGTTGTTTGAAATTTTCTTATCGGATCAAGGTGGTGATCTTTGTTAGCATGTGCGTACAACAATATAACTCTCTCCTAGTATTATATTACACATAGAATAGGCAACTTATAATTGTTCCTTTAGCGAAGCTTGACTTCTCTTTTGTAGTTCATTTTGTGTTGTATTGTGTGGTCATGCGAGTGTGAGGTTATTTTTTCATTGCAAAAGATTATTATTCTCCATATTTTTGTTGTAGAAAGGTTATTATATTTGGAAGAATAAGAAGAAAAATGAGGAATATCCATCCTTGCACTCTTGGATTCAACCCTCATTAGTTGGACCTTATTTTATCCATCCATTGTACCATCGAGTTAATATTTCATAATTTCAATCTTATTGTTGTAAGACTTGGACTATTTCTTAATATTACTACCTTAGGTTAATAAATTATAATACCACGATCCAAGCATTGGTCTCATCTAAGCCAAGATTGATATTCATCGACTAATGAAAATGCTAAAATATTCCCCTCTTCTTTTTTTAATTAGAACCTTTAAAATGGATTTCAGTGATGGTAAATGACATTTTATTTTCCAAACGTTTATCTTCTTACATTTGAAGAAAAAAAGAGTATTGCACCTACTAGAAGAGTAGTGCTTCTCCTAACCATATTGATAAACATCCTTGATCATTATAGTCATAATAAAAGTAGACAGTTGGTGGTATATGGAAGAAACATTTATGGTGCAAGCTTATTCATGTTCATAGGTTTTGTGAGTATAAGGAGTACGCAGGAAATCACTACAATAAGGGAAATTATGGTTCTCAAACTTTCGTGGTTGTCGTTAATTGCAGAATCCGGATTATCCACAGTATCATAAGACATTGGTGACATTTTGAATCCCAACGGGGATCCATCTTCAAAACGAGAATGAATAATGAAAGAAGCTCGCAAAAGGTCAAAGTATACATAATAGGTTATCGTTGGGTGTGGAATTTAATTATGCATTCAATAAGTGTCTACACTTGAAATTTGAGTAACACTATAAGGAGATAAGCCAAAAATACAATTAAATTTACATGTACCTGATTTTAAATTTAAAGTATTTTGATTGGTTTGCATATTATGTACGTGAAATTTTCATGGGCAGTTTCAGGCTGAAATTTCCTCTAATAGGAATTCCATTTTCTTCTAACCTTTGCAAATAAAATATGTTGGAGTTATTTAGCAAGTCCTACGTACATTCAACCTTTTGATTTCTTCTTTCAGTCACCATAATTTGTACGTTAATGATAATCTGGATCTTAAGACTTCTTATGGAGTTCTCACCTCAGAACCTTTTTCAAATTACTATATTTCTAAGGACACAATTCTTCCTCTAACATCATTTAGTAACATTTCCAGCTTCATTATTCTTTGGTTGAGCGCATAGTTGTATCCTCTAGTATTATCTGGAATTTTATGACATACTATAGGTCCTATATGGAACATCCTCTTTCCCATCACAACATTATTTTCTTTAGCACTTGAATTCCTATGACCATTTTGGTGTAAGGTATCACATGGATGAGATGGCGGACTAGTAACGCAGGGAATAATTAATTTGCTTCTATGGTTAGTGTTGAACCACATAATTGCTTCTTTTTTACACCATCCTTTACTTCATTTCTTTCTTTTTAACCTCCATAACAATGCATTGGACATCAAGCTACAGGATTTATAACATGGCAGGTATGCAATTGTCTCCTACTTTGTAAAGTGAAAATGTCCTTTATTATTTAGCTTAACATTTATTATGGCTATTGAATTCTAGTGATTCTGTAGCTAATTCACAATTCCGCAACCAAGTGCATTGTTTGATAGGTTCTAGAATGCATGGTAGGAAGTGAAATATATGGATAGGTGTAAATCTATATACATAACAATTTATTCATATTTCCATGAGCCAAAACGATGGAACAGATCATGGTTACATGCTCAAAGGCAAGGTCAGCCACCAAAGTCGGCAACAGGCGAGCAAGAACGATATCCATGCCTCGTGATTTTGCTTTCCTAATACAAATTCACGAGCAAATCATGATATTATATTTTCTACATCAAATTTAGTTTTAGTTGATTAGGCTTAGGCTTAAATATTTGAACATTAATTTCCATGAGCTCTATAAGTAATGACTCTTGGCAGAAATAAAAGACAATCAATAATATCAAAACTCTGTTATTGAAACTTTGTTTTAAAGAAGACATTTTGTTTCCAGTGTGCATCGACATGTGGTTAATCGTTTGATAAATAGCGTAATTGTGGTTTCCTACTTCTCGTGGAGGTCCCCCTCAAGGAAGTAAGGATTTTTATGTTGTTTTTCACTAATAAATAGTTAATTCTTTAACTGTGTTTTCGATTTATTTTATTTAAATTTCTAACTATAATTTTCAATTTCCTTTCATATAATTCATTTTCTTTGTCTTTTTGAATTATTCACTTCTTTCAAAGAGTACGAATGCACATGGGAAGATAGGATTGTTTTTTATGAAAGCCAGTTTCTTTATAAGTGTAAAGAGTGAAGAGTGGTTTTCATTAAGTACAATTTCGTTCATACAACTGTGTGGTTTTCTTTAAGTATTCAGATCTCTTGATTGAGAGCGATTTCTTTTTTTTGAAATTAAATATGAATTTTATTTTCATTCATTTAAAGTGTGAGAATGATTTCATTTATGCAAGGGTTTGAGATTTCCGTTTCAAAGAAAAGTGTGGAATTGATAAAAAAAAAAAAAAATTAGCATAGAGTGTGATCATCATTAGAGTTTTCTAGGAATTATTAAATTGTTTATGACTCAACCATGTGCATTTCGATAAACTTAATTTAATTTAGAATTGTGTAAATAATCAAGAATCCTGGCACATCCAGTGCATTTACACTTCATCAACTTGCTAGCCCTAGTTGACAATTTATATAAGTAATTTAAAACCAATTAAATTACCAAACAATTAGGTATTTTCATAACAGGAACCTCCAATGTTCTTGACTTATAAAATTATTGTCATTTACTTTTATAACATCTCCACGACTAGGTCCAATCATTAGTGTCATAATGCTTCTACGACCAGTGCCATGGTGGGTTCCAGACTATGTAACCAATCCATACCTTTTTATGCTCCATGTAATGCCTGGGATGCCCTGTCACCCGTGTAACATATATAGATGAATTTGAAAAGCCCGAGAACTCTGGACTACCTGTATTATTTGGAGAGTCGAGAGAATACTTTTTTTATATCCTGAACTGGATATCCCCTCAGTTCTTATCACTTTTTCTCATAAAATATTCAATTTCACGCACTTGCACACTACCTTGTTTCGCCATAAAACTTCATTTTATTTGGCTCTAGTGGCAATGATTATGACTATTTTTTTAGGGTTTTTCACTTTTGGTTGTTCATAAATATGATATATTTATCTTTGTGAAACTCAACCTCCTTTTCATGAAAGAACTCTCAATATCTTCTTTTACTAACATTTTCTTTTGCTCAATCTAAGCTTAAAAAGATCATCAATGAGATTTAGATCACCTCAATAGAATTTCCCCCCTTAGGTATATCCTCTTCTATGCTAAAGCATACATCCTCACATTGATGTCAGCCTATTTTTAATTTAAGGTTGCTTGATCTTTTTCAATATGCACCTCGGCATCCAATAAGTCTCATGACTAAGTGCTATCACATATACGACTTGTGCAAATCTCATTTTCTACACATCTATTTCAACACACTCTTGAGGGTTTCTCTCTGCCTGAGATGTTGATGATCTAATATAAAAATTGACTAGATTATTCTTTGCCTCCTTGAGTAGCTCCCCCTCATGCCATGCTGAATTCAATTTGTCATTGAAGTCACGTGCTAGTCTTTCTTCCTTTTCCAAAAAAAAATGGGTTTTGTTGTACTCTTTACATTTCCTTCTGACTTGTTGTTTTTTCTACTTCAACTAGCCTCATTCTACCTATTTCCTTCTAAAATACAAGTAAGCTTGCAAAATTTGGTCATCTTTCCAAGGTTGTCACATACATAACATCTTATGTGACCAAGAAATGGAGGAAAGTGCTCATTTCTTCTTGTACCATTCCTACTCTTATTTTCATAGTGTTTGCAATCAACAACTTTATGTCCAAAATCTATGTAGATAGAAGAGGTGGAAGATGTGGAGGAATTACCTTCTAACAATTTTTTAGAATTTCAGTAATTCTCTTCTAACAATTATTTAGAATTTCAGTAATTCTCTTCTAACAATTTTTGAGAATTTCTATGTATATTTTACTTGATTCTCGAAAATCGAAATATTTTCCAGAAACTCTTAAGGATGCAACACTAAAATGGTTTATGACCTTAGTAACAAACTCTATTATAACACGGGAACAAATGAAAAATGCATTCTTAGATAATACAAGGATTATTGCATGCCTCATCACCTTAAGGATGAAGTTTTCAAAATTATGCAAAGAGAAGATGAAAATCTTGAGGATTTGATTGAAAGTTTTAGCTACAATATTAAGAGAGATAAAATGGAAAATTTAGATGAAGAAACTTTGAAATATCTCCTATTAAAATTCATTAGGGATCAATCAATAGATCTTCTCAACGTGATGGGTAAAGGGGATATTTCTCAGTTATCATTACCAGATATTTTTGAGCTAAGAATACATATTTCAAGAGGAAAGACAAAGACTAGAAAAATCCCAAGAGATCTTGTTATTTTTAGGATTAATAAATCTGCATCCATAATAGTAATTAGGGCTGAAATAGGTAACTTGTATGGTAATTTTAAACAAACATTTTAGGGAGTCTTACTGAATAAATAGACACCCTTAAAATACAAAACAAGTAAAAATATGAAAATTTTTCTCTATCCATATTTTTTCTGAAGTGTAGAAAGAAACATGCCTTGAGAGATTGTCCTCTTGATTTGAAAAGCATAGAAACACGTGTCACATGTGCAGAAAATCATGATACCAAATAATTTCCTTCAATACCAAGTATTAAAGTTGTTTACCAAGAGGAAGTAGTGCCAAATATGGTAGATCCTCTTTGTTTTATTGCTAAGAGACCATGGAAAAATCAAGGAATTAACACCCAAACATATGCACAACCATCACAAAATAAATGGACTGTACCCATGCCTTGGCAACCTTGGCCTTAACCTTAGGCACAAGGATGGAAAAATCCTTACGTAAGGTATCCTTAGTACTCTCAATATCTTGATCCTTACCCTACATTTCCACCACAATATTTCGCAAAGTGTAGTCAACCACCTCAAGCTCAAACTGAAAACCGAAACCCACCACTTTCATTAGCATTTCCACAAATACCAAACCAACATCTCGCTCAACCACTCCCAAACCCAAACAATAAAAGCTCACAACTTGTTTACAACATAGAAGGGAAAAATTTCCGAACTTATATGATAAATCCATTTGATCTAAACAATGTTAAACTTAGATCTCGTAGAGTGTTGGAAAAGAAGCCACCATCGGTTTTTATTGTAATATTCCCAATTATCCATGAGCTAGTTGGAATATTGATTTTTGTTTTTTCTTCTTAATTTGTTGAATAAGAGGGTATGGAGACCCATAAATATCCTTAGTGGGAATAAAATCATTGCTAATGTGAATGGAGGTCGCTTTAGTGGCTTGATAAAGCACATTTATGCGTGAAAATGGGCTAGAGCATGTAGACTGGGTCAAATTTGACCAAATCAACAGTGTTGTCATGGAGGAGTGGCATTCATTGTGGGACATCACAGTTTTGGAGGGACACTCCATTCATGGAAGTAGTGGCTTTAATGAGTGGGGCCAAAGGTGAGGAAGCTCACCACTAATATAAGGAAGGGGATGATAGCTATAGAATATTTTGTATATTATTATTTTGATATGGTCTGTTAAGACTTGTTTGCTCCTTTAAGTTGTTTAGCTAAGCCTACAGTTTTGTTTAGCACAGGGTGTTCCCGAGCGGGAATCCCACCTTCATCCTCTAGGGACTTTGAGTGCCTACTCACGAGAAGTGATTTCACTACATTTCCACATTCTGGCATCACACCAAGCTCCATCTTTCATCTACAACGTAGTTTCTCCATAGGGTTGTGTCGTGTTGTAGGTTGCAACTGTTGTGTAACCAACTCAAAAAGAGAAGAAAAGAGATATAAACGCCTTAGAAATGAGCCACTTCGAGGGGGCAACCTCCAATACATTACATAAATGAACAATTCTTGGATGATACAATTCACAAAACCTCCTTTCTATATATAGGAGTCCATGGGTCCATAATGTAATCCTAGTGGGCCACAATGTAATCCTAGCCGACCTAACAATAATAATTTAAGGGCACAATAATAACAAAATGGGGGTTACAAGGGTACAATAATAACAATAAGGGGTTTACACTAACAATAATAAAAGGCTATACTAGTGATATAGGGACCTAACATGCCCCTCTCCTTCAAAAAAGTGTTGTCCTCAACACTCGAGTAGCTTCGGGTGCTTCTGTATAAAATTCTCATCCTCCCATGTAGAATCTTCAGTGGGTAAGTTCTTCCACTTGATGAGATACTCTGAAATTGATCGATTCCGTAGTTGTCGAGTTCTTTTTTCTATGACTGCTTCAAGTTCCAATATGATCTTCCCTTCCCCATCAAGTTCTGGCAATACTGTTTGAACTGGAAGATTTTCACCTATAACCTTCTTTAAGCATGAAACATGGAAAACTGGATGTACTCGCGAAGAAGCAGGAAGCTCCAATTTGTATGCCATAGTACCAATCTTTTGCAACACCTCGTAAGGACCATAGTACTTTGGCGATAATTTATTATCCTTCTTAGCTTGCTTGAGGGACATTTGTTTGTATGGTTGTAGCCGTAAAAATACCCAATCTCCTACATCAAAACTTCTCTCAGTGGAGAATACATTTGGGTGATTTCTAATCTAGATTTCAGTGATGGAAGGTTTCCTTCCATTGGGAGGATAGTAAGGAAGGCTCTTGAGCCTTATTACAACATTTGGCACCAGCCCACACTAAAATTTTCCCCTATAGTGTAGTTCCAGTCTTGGACTGCGTTATTTTAGGGAGGAGTTGCAGGGGTTGTTTCAGTACACCATTTGGGGAGAAGGTTTTCTAGTGAAGGGATCAGCCTTTCATCTAGACAGTCTATTGGAGGAGGCTACATTCTTTGTCATATCAGATCAGACACATCTTTCTAGTTGTATTGTTGGATTGAATCTTCAGTCCTAGGGCTTTGATTCATTTCTTGTATATTGGTGTATTTCTGAAAACCCTCTTGGGTTCTTGTTCGAGGTTGTATAGAGCCTTGATCTTCATTTTTTGTATCTCTTGAGGCATATATCATCCCATTGTGTCATTGTATGTTCATATTCTGTAGTAGTGCTCCTATGACTGCATTGTAGCAGTCTTCCGGCATTTTGGTATAGTGGCAACACCTCATTCTTGAGGGATTTATTTATTGGAGGCTTGTTGGTTCATGGTGTATGGTTTGTGCCTCATTATATTGCACTTATTTTCTATTTTTATGATTAATAATAAGGCTCCATATTGGTCTCTCATGTTTATGCATTGATCTTCATTGTTATTTCCATGTTTGCGCACTATATTCCTGCTTTTCCCATTTGGGACTATTACTGTTATTCAGGAAAGTGAAAAAGATGATCACTCTGAGAAAGAAACCTATCTTCATTCGAAAAAAAATTCTCAAAAATAAACCACATTTGTACATACTAATGGTATTCTAATAAAATCAACTCCCATTATAGAACAAACTTCATTTTCTCTACAAAACCCACCTTTTCCAGAAAGACTAAAGATTGATAAAGTGGTAGAGAAACAAATTATGATAGTTGATTATGATATGTTGGATGAAGTGAACAATGTTTTTATAAAAATCCCTTTGCTACAGGCTATCAAGGAAATACCAATATTTTCAAATAAAATTAGGGGGTTAAGCATTAAAAGAACTGGAAAAAAATGAAAAGAAGTTAAAATAATTCAACGGGTTGGAAAAATTGCATATATCATGAGGGGAAAAAAACAACACAAAAATATCTAGATTGAGGAAGTCCCATTGTGAAAACACACATCAATGGTGTTGAGATACCAAATACATTGATTTATTTAGGAGCAGCCATAAACATCATGAGTAAACAAACTATTGATCGATTGAAACTTCATAATCTTCAATATACACCCACATTATTACAACTACCAGATAGATATATTATAAAAGTTGATGGTGTGTTAGAATATGTGTTTGTATCCTTAGATTCATGGGAATACCCTGTTGATTTTATGCTCTTAACATTGATCCTAGGAAGACCATGGTTAACTACAGCTTATGCTTTTATAAGCTGTAGATCTGGTGATATGTTTATCTCTGATGGAGCTTCAACAAAGAAATCCACATTATATCCTCCATCAAAAACAATGATAGAAGTAGAAAGTGAATAATGCATAGAAGATTATATTGATATACGATAATTTTTTGCTACTTCAAAAATAGATGAAGAAGATCAAATTTTAAACCTAATGAAAAATAATGAATCTTCCTCATATTTTGAATCTAGTAAAGATTTTCAAGAACAATGTAATTTTGAATATCTATCATCTTGTCAAATTTCTTTACATTTTATAGAAAAAATTGGAAAATTTTTAATAGAAATCTTCCCAATAAAAACATTGAATGTTAATGATAACCTGGAAGAATCTCAAATGAAATAATTAGCAAATGCTACAAGAACATTCCTCTACTTATGCATGGGAATGTAGTGATATGAGAATAAAATTGTATCCATCATATTTATATTGAAGAAAATTTCATACCCATTAGACAACCACAAAAGAGGATGAATCAAAACTTAAGGGAAAATTTTAAGGAAGAATTGCAAAAATTGTTAAATGTGAATTTCATCTATCCTATATTTGATAGTAAATGGGTCTCACCATTAGTAATTATTCCAAAAAATAATTGAAAATGGAGAGTATGCATTGATTATACATAATTGAATTAATCTACCTTAAAATATCATTTTCAACTCCCTTTTATAGATAAAGTTCTTGAAACATTGGCATGAAAGAAGTATTTTTCATTTATGGATGGATTTAGTGGATATAACCAAATTCAATTTTCTCCAAAACATCAAGACAAAACAAATTTTTCCTGCCCCTGCCCATGGGGAGCTTATGCTTATCGAGTACTTCCTTTTGGATTATGTAATGCACCAGCAATAATCCAAAGGGCAGTACTGGGAATTTTCTCTGATCTAATTCATGATTGCGTGGAAGCATACATGGATGGTTTTATTCTCTATGGAAACTCTTCTGAAGAAGCCCTTAAGAATTTAGAAAATTTTCTTATTAGATCTAAAGAAGAAAATATCTCATTAGGTCATGAAAAATGTTTTATGGTGTTTACTGATGGGATTTTTTTAGGCCACCATATTTCAGGACATGGAAATAAGGTGGATGCATCTAAGGTAAAAGTAATTTCTAAATTGTCAGTTCCTACTTGTCAAAAATATGATAAAATATTTCTTGGATTTACTTGTTTCTATAGACAATTAATAGAAAACTTTACCAAGATTGCCTCTCCAATTTTCAAATTACTTACAAAAGACTATGAGTTCACTTGGAATTGTGACTGCCAGAAAATCTTTGAAACATTAAAAAGGAAAAAATTCCAAAGCTCCAATTTTGAGAGGACCAAATTGGAAACCACCTTTTCATATCTCAACTGATGCCTCAGATAAAAATTTTGGAGTTTTGTTAGGACAAAAAGACCTTAATCCTTATGTTATTTACTATACAAGTAAAAATTTGACTTCTGCAGAATTAAATTATAGTGTTACTGAAAAGTAGTATTTAGCAATTGTACATGCCATCAACAAGTTCAGACATTATATCACTGGTTATGAAGCCTTTATTCACATAGATCATTCTACAATTGAATATCTAATGAATAAATCAATTACAAATGGCAAAACCATAAGGTGTTTACTTTTGTTACAAGAGTTTAATATTACTATTTTAGGTAGACTTGGAAAACAAAACACAATTTCTCATTTATTATCTAGAATCCAAAATAATAATAATAATAATAATAATCCGCTAAAATATGATTTTCCTGATGAGAAAATTTTTCTACTGTTGGCGTGAGGGGTCCTAACCTAGGTTCAGAGTTTATCACACAACCAACAAACCCTCGAACTATTGGCCCTTTCGGCAATGACCTACTTGCGCAAATCAAAGTCTCACCCGAAGCAGTAGGGGGGGTGTTGGAACCAAGTTTCCATACCCTGAGGAAGAAAATAATGTGGTGGCCCTAAACAGGTTTATTGTAGAGCTAATACAAATAGGAAATATATGCACGCAAATATAGAACAATACTTATCATATCTACTAATCGTAGACACAGATAACACATAAACAGATAGATCGCAGATCAACTTTGTCACAGATATATAATAACAGAACCAAATCTATGTAATGCGCAATAACTTAAGAAGATTTATCCATTTATTCAACCATCAATATCTATTCATGCATAAATAACAGATCTACTTGCAAAGATACAATTAAGTATAACAAAGGTAAGCGGTATCAAAGAAGAAATAGTAAATACATAACATAATGCTTCGCCAAAACCACTCTTTGCATTAGATTCCAATAGTTCAGTACAACAAACCTTTCCCTTATAATCACCCTTCTGCACACACAACCAGCGGAGTCCACACACAGCCAGGACTAGGTCTCCGACCACACAGCTAGCAAGAGCCTTTCTTCCCAAACCCAGACTTATAACGTGTATCACATAATCATAAAACACTTAGATCAAAAAAATTAATTGACTTCATACTTAGAATTGATCTATCTACTTATATCCATCTTAGTGCACAGGTACTATGGTCTTAAACCATGGTTTGAGGCCCACAGTTTACCCTTGAAACGCTTTTACATAAAATAGGGACTTTGAACTGCCCAAAATCACCTTGACCTTTCCGCGCAACACGTATATGCAAAAATATACACAAAGATACTCAAAAATATACTCGAGGTGACCCCGCTCCAACAAGCCCCCAACACAAACCTGTGACTCATCCCGAGTCATTGTGGGGTCTGCTCCTTCATCTTGGCTTGGAGCACAACGACAGAAGAGTTCAGTGGCAGCACCATTTCCAGACTCTACGTAGCAGCTCCCTACACTTCAATTACCAATTTCTCTGTAGTGGACCCTTCAGTGCCCAATTCAATCCTTTTATGTGTTTGTTGAATGGCCTCGAGCGTGATATCAAATTTCTGTGACATCTATAGAGCCTCCTCGACCCATGGCTGCATTCTTGCCTCAATAAATTGTTCTTTCCGGAGCAGTTCCTCGATTTCATTTTGAATTACCCAACCCTCCTGTAGGCAGGTGAGGCGTTGTGAAATAATCAGTGTAGGCACCGCCATCCTAATATCAACGAACTATTTCTTCTTGACGCGCAAATCATTACGTAGCTACTGTACCATAGGGTCATTATGAACTAAAGTCCAGACACCCATGGCCTCATCCAAAATTTGATCGCACTATTTGACTACGGTAGTGATGCTATCAATAGCCTTCTTTACTTCGGCAGCCCGCTTTGCTATGACTTCTAGCGGGATCTCTAGCTGCAATTTTTGTTGTAAATCGGAAATCTAGTGCTCAAATTTAGCCCTGATGGTTTGGACTTCTGTGCTTGAGGCGTTTAATGCTGCAGCCAATCCTTCTAACTTCTCTTTTAGGAAAGTTGTGGCAAGAAACGCTAGTACGTCGCTGCAGACTTGGTTGATTTTCTCTTTGAGCGCAACGTGCTGAGCCTCGGATATGCAGCATGCTGCCTCTGATGTCTATTGTTTCTAATGTGCCTCAAATACCTACTTTTGCGACTCTATGGAAGTTGTGTGAGCATGGGCCTCATAGAACTGAACCTCATATGTAATAAAACTGTGTATCATATGTAATTTACCTGCAGGAAAAATAGATAAGATTGTTAGGTCCCTATATTACTAGTATAGTCCCTTATTTTTGTTAGTGTAACCCCCTTATTGTTATTATTGTACCCTTGTAACCCCCATATTGTTATTATTGTGCCCTTAAATTATTATTCTTAGGTCGGCTACGATTACATTGTGGCCCCATGGACTCCCATATATAGAAAGGAGGTTTTATAATTTGAATCATCCAAGAATTGTTCATTCATGTAATGTATTGGAGTTTTCCCCCTCGAAGTGGCTTATTTCTAAGGCGTTGATATCTCTTTTCTTCTCTTTTTGGAGCTGGTTTCACAACATTTGGTATCAAAGCTTTGAGATTCTAGGGTTTCGCTGCCCCAAACAGGTCATCGTGGCATTTTCGCTATAAATTTTTTTCTACGAAGGTTCAGAATCTGAAATTTTTATAGTGCGAAGCCAAAATCCTGAGGAACCTCGTTGCAAACTTTCAAAGCTTGTTTCGCAATATTTTCGGAGATATGATCTCTACAAGTTAGGTCATTTTGTAGGCAAGTGAATTTAACCTAAACAGGTTGTCCTGGTATTTTCGTAATAAATTTTTTTCTACGAAGGTTCAGAAGTTGAAATTTTTAGAGTGAAAATCTGCAATCCGAAAGAACCTCATCGCAAAATTTCAGATATTGGTTCACAATATTTTTGCAGATATGATCTGTGGAAGTTAGGGCTTTTTGAGGCTTCTGAATTTCATCTCAAAGAGGTGATCGTGGGAAAATATTCATAGCTCTCTCTCTGAGCATCAGATTGGAATGTTGTAAAATTTGGTCACAAGTACACAAACTGTAGTTTTTGGTCTATAAATTTCAGAGCCAAAGAAGGAAACAGTGACACGTAGCAAGTCATACAAGTTCGCTCTACTAAACCAGTCCAAAATTGGGTCATTGTGGGAGATTGGACATAACTTTGCCTTGAAGAATCCAAATCAGATTAGACCTGTGGCATTTGAAAGAAGCTTCAGAGTGCTACTACAGGGATGAATTTTAGATACTTAGGATCTGAAATTATAGAGATAATTCAATTTCAATATCGAGCTCCTCAAAAGCAAGTAAAAGGTGTGTATTTTTTTTCCGATTTGCATAAGTCTTGTTTGAAGAATCAAGTTGAATTGATTCCAAGGGCATATTGTAGAATAGATATCAGTATTGGATTCTAAAATGGCCCCTAAAAAGAATTCAAAACCCATTAAGCCTTTAGAAATCTCTACTATGACTCATGAAGATGAAGAATGGAAACATGACATATCAAAATTACAAGAGCAAGTGCAACAAATTTCGCTCTCGCAAAGAGCAACAAAAAATGACATGGAAGTTTTGAAGAAAGGCGTGGAAAATAATATGGATGGTTTGAAAAAAGGCGTGGAATCTAAGATGGATGGTATGAAGAATGGAATCAAATCTAAGATAGATGGCATGGAAGCTGGCATGGAATCTAAGATGGATGACATGGAAGCTAAGATCGATGAGAAAATGGGAAACATGAAGAATGATCTAAAAGCAGACATGGAAGTTTTGACAAATTTGATACAAGAAATGTTTCCTAATGGTGAAAAGATAGTAGAGGAAACTCATGATGAGAACAAAATAAATGTTAATCGTGATTTCATAAAATCTAATGTTGGCGAGAAGAACCGCCATATTCCAAAAATGGATATGAGGAAGTTTGATGGAAAGGATCCTGTAACATGGATACTACAGATGGAGCAATATTTTGATCTCCATAATGTGAAAAGCACACAAAAGGTACGCATTGAAAATTTACATTTAGAACAAAATACATTTGTATGGTATCGATGGCTTTGCTCCCGTAAAAAAATTGTCACTTGGTCAATTTTTACGGAGGAAATGATAGCACATTATGAGGATACAAAGAGAAACACCTTCTTTAGCCAATTGATAAATCTCAAACAAAGGGGTTTAGTGGGGGAGCACATTGAGGACTTCCAAAAATTGAATATAAGAGTAACTGATATTCCAAAGGAACACGGGATTGATCTCTTCATAGGTACTTTAAAGGATAACATCCAACATGAAGTTCGCATTTTGGAACCTGATTCATTGGAGAAGGCATTCAGGTTGGCAAGAAAAATTGAATGTAAAATTATGGCGACAAGGAAGCCTACCACTCACTTCTATAAAGATGGAAGTGTTGCTACTCCTAGATTTCCACAACCCACAAGGTTGACACCACAACAATTGGAAGAAAAAAGAGCAAAAGGGCTTTGCTACAGTTGTGATAGCAAATACACTAAAGGTCATAAGTGTGCTGAGAAGAAATTATTTTACATACATTGTGAAGAGGAAGAAGAAAATGAACAAGAAGAGGATATACACTAGGAACCAACCCTAGAAGAGGAAGAAATGAATCCAACCATATCATGTAATGCACTGGCAGGAATTACCACTCCTTAAACTCTCAAGATAGAAGGACAAATCAAGAAGAAAAAGGTAATAGTGTTGATTGATTCAGGTAGCACCCATAATTTTATTCATTGTAAGGTAGGCAAGGAATTAAATTGTTTCCTATACCCAACACCAGAATGTCAAGTGATGGTTGCAAATGGAGGAACTATAAATTTCTCTGGAAAATGCCATAATATCAAGCTAACCATGGGGGAATATGTATTGAATATTCCAATGCTTTCCATTCCTATGGGAGGTGTTGATCTTGTACTAGGAGTACAATTGTTACAATCTTTGGGGATGGTAGCTTTTAATTTTCAAGAACTTTTCTTGAAATTTTTTTCAGAAGGAAAGGAAGTAGAATTATGGGGTATTGCAAGGAAGCCGCGAAAGATAATAAGCTATAATGTCATGACAAAGCTTCTAAAAAAATAACAACGAGGCATAATTGCACAATTATGCTCACTAGAAGTTCCAACATCAAAATCATCTATTTCTGCAGATCTCCAAAAAGTCTTGGATAATCATTCCAAGGTTTTTGAAACTCCAAAAGGACTCCCACCTATTCGTGATCATGATCATGCTATTCATTTGATTCCAGGAAGTGTTCCTCCAAACGTCAGGCCTTATAGATATCCTTATGTCCAAAAGAGCGAAATTGAACGTATGATTATAGAAATGTTAGAGGCGGGTATAATTCAACCTAGTCAAAGTTCTTTCTCTGCTCCTGTAGTATTGGTACACAAGAAGGATGGATCATGGCGCATGTGTCTGAATTATAGGGATCTCAATAAGCTCACCATTAAAGATAAATTTCCCATTCCTGTGATTGATGAATTATTGGATGAATTACATGGAGCAATTTATTTTATCAAATTGGATCTTCATTCAGGGTATCATCAAATTAGAATAAAGACTGAAGATATTCTGAAAACAACATTTCGAACTCATGAGAGTCATTATGAATTTTTGGTCATGCCTTTTGGCCTTACCAATGCACTTTCTACATTTCAAGGGTTGATGAATTCCATTTTCAAACCCTTCCTTGGAAAATGTGTGCTAGTATTTTTTGATGATATACTAATCTACAGCAGGTCTTGGAAGGATCATGTTGAACATGTTGACAGGGTGCTCAAACTATTGCAGGAGAAACAATTATATGAAACAACATCCAAATGTTTCTTTGGAGTACAAGAGGTGGAATATCTGGGTCATATTGTATCTCGCGAGGGTGTTAAGGTAGACCCTAACAAAATTAAATCCATTAAGGAATGGAAAGTCCCCGCAACCATAAAGAAGTTGCGAGGATTTTTTGGGTTAACAGGGTATTATCGAAATTTTGTTAAGAATTATGGGAGAATAGTAGCACCTCTAACAACATTATTGAAGAAAGATGCATTTTCATGGACTCCTGAAGCAACTAAGGCCTTTGAACATCTTAAAAAGGAAATGTGCCTAGCACCAGTCTTAGCTACGCAAGACTTCACAAAAACCTTTATTGTGGAATGTGATGCCTCAGGAAATGGAATTGGTGCTGGTTTAATGCAAGAAGGAAGACCCATTGCTTTCGAAAGTCGTCCAATCAAAGGAAATTATTTACAGAAACTTATTTATGAGAAGGAAATGTTAGCAATACTGCATGCACTAAAGAAATGGAGAACTTACCTAATGGGAAGACACTTCAAGGTAAAAACTGATCATGATAGTCTTAAACACTTTTTGGAACAAAGACTATCTTCGGAAGAGCAGCAAAAATGGGTCACAAAGATGTTGGGTTATGACTTTGAAATAATCTACAAAAAAGGGAAGCTAAATGTTGTTGCAGATGCACTCTCAAGAAAGAATGAAGAGGTGGAAGCATTGCTTTGTGCCATTTCTATTATCCAACCAGATTGGATAACTGAAGCAAGAGATGAATGGAAGAAGGACGAAGACGTGTGGACACTCATTCAAAAGTTGCAGCAAGATCCTAGTACATCTGATACATTTAGTTGGAAAATGATTCCTTATGGTACAAAGATCGCTTATATCTTTGTAAGAATTCCCAACTAAAACAAAATATTCTTCTGGAATTGCACACTTCTCCTTTAGGAGGACACTCTGGATTTTTAAAAACTTACCACAGGGTGAAGAAAGAATTTTTTTTGGGATGGCCTTAAATCTGATATTCAAAAGTTTGTGGCGGAATGTTTGGTTTGCCAGCAGAATAAAGTGGAAACAATTAAGACCCCGGGACTTCTACAACCTTTATCCATTCCAAGTCAACGATGGGAGGATATTTCAATGGATTTTATCACAGGTTTACCTAATTTTGAAGGAAAGAGTGTCATCATGGTGGTATTTGATAGACTTACCAAGTATGCACACTTTTGTGCATTATCTCGTCCATTTAAAGCAAGTACAGTTTCTACTACATTTATGGACACAATTCAAAAGCTACATGGAAACCCAAGGGTTATTGTGAGCAACAGAGATCCCATTTTTACTGGAAATTTTTGGACGGAGTTATTTTCTTGTTTGGGTACTCAATTAGCTCATAGCTCATCTTATCATCCTCAATCCGATGGTCAAATTGAGATAGTAAATAAATGTTTGGAAGGATATCTTCGTTGTTTTGTATCTGATAAACAAACACAATGGGTCAAGTGGTTACATCTCGCCGAATGGTGGTATAACACTTCCTTCCATACTGCAGCAAAAATGACCCCATTTATGGCACTTTATGGATATCATCCACCATCCATCACATCATCTTTAAGAGAAAATTCGAAGGTTCAAGTAGTGGAAGATCACATCGAGTATCAACAAGAAGTTCTCCAACACTTAAAGGACAACCTGAATTTGGCACAAAATCGAATGAAACAACAGGCAGATCAACATCGCAACGAGAGAATTTTTGATGTAGGAGACTGGGTTTTTTTACGGCTACAACCATACAAACAAATGTCCCTCAAGCAAGCTAAGAAGGATAATAAATTATCGCCAAAGTACTATGGTCCTTACAAGGTGTTACAAAATATTGGTACTATGGGATACAAATTGGAGCTTCCTTCTTCTTCATGAGTGCATCCAATTTTCCATGTTTCATGCTTAAAGAAGGTTATAGGTGAAAAACTTCCAGTTCAAACAATATTTCTAGAACTTGATGAGGAAGGAAAAATCATATTGCAACCTGAAGCGGTCACGGAAACAAGAACTCGACAGCTACAGAATCGATAAATTTCAGAGTTTCTCATCAAGTGGAAGAACTTACCCACTAAAGATTCTACATGGGAGGATGCGAATTTTATACAGAAGCACACATAGCTACTCAAGAATTGAGGACAACACTTTTTTGACGGAGAGGGGCATGTTATGTCCCTATATAACTAGTATAGTCCCTTATTGTTGTTAGTGTAACCCCCTTATTGTTATTATTGTACCCTTGTAACCCCCATATTGTTATTATTGTGCTCTTAAATTATTATTGTTAGGTTGGCTAGGATTACATTGTGGCCCCACTAGGATTACATTGTGGCCCCATGGACTCCTATATATAGAAAGGAGGTTTTGTAATTTGAATCATCCAAGAATTGTTCATTCATGTAATGTATTGGAGGTTGCCCCCTCGAAGTGGCTTATTTCTAAGTCATTGATATCTCTTTTCTTCTCTTTTTGGAGCTGGTTTCACAACAAAGATAATATTAATATCTCTGCAACCTTGTAGCTGTGTACGCTGGCTGGCTGATTCTACATGGATGGTCGGCTCAGGAAATTGAATCAAACGACTATCTCCAGTCGCAGGTAGAAATATATTGATCGATTGTGCGCTAGTTGCAGGCATGCTCACTTGCATCTGGCTTGCTTGTGCAATTCTCACCTGAATTAGGCTCAGTTTAACTTTCAGCTCCTAGATGCCAACCTGCACCCCTTCGAGCACAATCTTGTATTGTGTTTCCATGTTTTTCCACCTATCCTATGTGGCGGTCATGACTATGTTTGCTATTTCGTTGATTTAATCTTCGGTCAGTGTCAAGATCTCAACTCTGGTGTCTTTGGAACCTTTGTGTTTCTTTCTCGATCCACCCGCGGCCTGAGAACCACACTTTTTTCCCTTGGAATTCAGTGCTTCCACCTGTTCCTATATTTCTTTTGGTGTCACACCATTCTTCTCAGGTGCAGTTTCTATTTCTAAATCAATTATTTCTCCAGTGGTAGTTGGCGTGGATTATTTTTCTGTTGTCTTCTCAGTTGTCTACATACCAGTGTGAGGCTTGGTCGGCGTCTTTGGGATAGAATTTGATGCACCATGTTCCAACCACACTAGCGGCCACTCTACAGTGATGTGCAACAAATTTTCCTTCGTGATGAGATAGCGAAATTCATACCAAACACCTTTGACTGCACCTTTCATGCAGATGTGCATGTTGTGGAAGGTTGCCTTAAAATTTGCGATCATTTTGTATTGATCGTACAAAGTCGGATACAACCTCGGTTTTGATTGTAATGCTTGGAAGAGTGAGGCATTGAACAACACCCAAAATATTTTACTATCCATAATGCGCACGGGGATAGAAGAATTCCATAGTGTGGCATACCACATGGCTTTTCACATCTGTGGCTCTATCTCAAGAAAATTTGTTTCCTCTGGGGTCTTCCAACAAATAAGGGCTATCAGCAGCAAGAGCCAAGTGTAATATAAATTATTTCTCTCTTCATGTGTGTCGTACATGTTCTCTATGAACTATTTTCATATATATTGCGACCAATTGCAGATTACCCCTTTTTCACATTGTCTTGTGAGGGAAATTACTATCCCAAGAACCCCCTTAGGTCGACATTTGCACATCATCTTGCAGGCCAAGTTGAGCATCCCAAACTGAACAGCGGGATCATTGATCTCTCTCACTATGTACCTTCTGCTATGGCGCGACACTTGGTATTTTTCTTTGATTTTTTTGGCCACCCTTTTCTCTTATGCCTTTCGTCCAAAATCTACCTTCGGATCTTAGCCTTGACCAGGCAGGTCGGTGATCCAATTGATCATTGTGGCATCAATTGGTATGCGCTCTCCCAACTAGAGTGCTTCATCATGCATGAGCGCAAGTAACTTTCACACACATATACCATTTATCGGGTTGTGCCTGAAGTGCAAGACCTGAAGCATATTCAAAATCCCTGTCTTGTGCATGCCCAAAACCCATTGTTGTGGCTCCAAGTACACAAGGGCCCCTTCATATGGAACATGATCAAGATAGCACTCAGGTACAAGCTCAGGAAACTTCTCCACATATGCGATGTCCCATTCCTCCATCTTCAGTTGCGGAACTTTGGCGCACATATCGCCTTCAACGGAGACATTTTAAGGAAACAACGGCATGTTAATACTTGACCTCACTTTGTCCACATATTTTGGAACTCTGGATGATGCTTTGCGTGGTGTGACATAGGTCGGAAACCACGAGAATGGGGCCACTATGACCATAGACTCTTCATCCTCTATAATAGTATCAGGGAGCTCTTCCATGGGTCCCTTCTGGCACTCAACTACAGTGGAACGCAGCTTCAGAGTCTTCTCCTTGGGGGATTCACGAGTCCTCGACGTCTGGCCCTTCTTAGACTTTATGGGCGTAGGTGTTTCAGCAACCAGTGCAGCAGGATCCATCAACACAATAGGATCCTCTCTAGGGTACGTAGCTATCATGCTGGGCGGAATTACATAACCCAAAATCCTACGGTGCAACTCCTCCTAAAATCTAGATCCAAACGAAACATGGACACTGAATAAGCTGGAGAAATCATAAAGAAAGACATCGATAATTCACTTAGAAATCAAAGGGATCTATTGTGACCCCATAGGCTATATTTATAGATTTGGAGAGTCCTCAATGGTCCCTTATGCATTAATGTGTCTCCATAAATGACAAAACAGTCCCAAATCCAGAAAAATACCCTCATTAAATGCAACCTAGATGCTCCATTAAACGGTAATAAATTTGACTTTTCCAGATTCACTGTTCCAATGGCTAGATTTTGGCACCTCTACGACCCAATCAATCTCCTTGCACAGTTACTGTGCATGCGCCGCACCTTCCTATGCATCCTCCATCCTGTCTGCACAGATCCAATACTCCAACCATATAGTCATTTGGTGTGCACAGGGTCATCCTTGTATGGCTTTAATCGGCATCCATTGACATACCTGGGAAGATATTCCCTGCTTAGTGTGACCAGGCGCACTACACCTCCATCAGTGATATCCTTGACAATATATGGCCCTAGCCAATGCATCTTCAACATCCTTGGTTGGTGCGCAAACTTGTTGTCATACAATAAGACCAAATCATCTTCCTTAAAAACATTTTTCCTAATGTGCCTATCATGCCATACCTTTTCACGTGTCTTATGAAATTGCTGGTGATAATTGGCAATAAAGTGATCTTCTTCAAGTGTGACCAACAGTGACAACCGTTCCTCCATAGCATCTACTACTACCATATTTCTGAGTGTTGCAATGTGCATACTTGGAACAATGTATTCAATTGGTAACACATTTTTTTGCCCATATACCATCCTGAACAGTGTCTTACCAGTCAACTTCTTACATGTGGTCCAATATTCCCAGAGAACTGCAAGTACATGCTCATCCCAATAATTATGATTAGCATTGAAAACCTTGGTAAGCATAGCCTAAAATATCTTGTTGAAAGATTCCACCGCACCATTCACCTGTGGGTGATAGGGAGTGCTCTTCTGATGATGGATCTGGGATTCATATGATAAATGTTCAATGGTTTCATTCATAAAGTGTGTAAATTAATCACTGATTATAATCTTAGGACATCCAAAGCGATTCACAATATTCTCGAAGATGAATTGCGTAACTGTATCGGTAATACAATCATTCATAGGCTTAGCTTCAGCCCATCTAGTTACATAGTTAGTCACAGTGATTATGTAACGCGCACCACTCTTCTTGCCTGGAAGGTTAATAGGTATGAAAATTTCTATGACTCATTTCTTAAATTCTTGCACTGTCATTTGTGGATGCAGGGGCATCTTATCTCTGCGTGATGGCTTCCCAGTCCTCTGGCATACATCGCATACGAGGCAATGTGCATAGGCACCATTGTGAAATGTGGGCCACCATAACCCAACTCACAAAATCTTCTGCGCGGTTTCCTTCCTTGCATAGTGACCATCAAATACCCCTCCATGAGCTTCATCTAATATTGCACGTCTTTCATACTCCAAAACATATCTTCGCAGGACTTCATCTACACCCATATTCTACAACTGGTCATCAATAATGGTGAAGTTTTTTGCATGCGCCATGAGCGCTTTCTTATGTTGTAATGTAGATTCTTTAGGCAGGAGTCAGTAGCCAAGAACTAAATAATATCAAGGAAATTCTCATCAAATACCTTGATTGCAAACAACTATGCATCTGGTAATCCATCCTCCAAGTTCATAGGTTCTTCACTAGTCTCGATGCACGAAATATGGTATGGCCCAGCACTTACTCTTCCTATTTTCACAATGATCTCAAATTCATACTCCTGGAATAGCAACAACCATCTGCATATCTTCCACCCCCCAACACAGGCTTATTAATCGGGTACTTTAAAGCAGAGTGATCTATAAACATCTTGAAATTTCCTCCTAACAAGTAGTGGCAAAATTTTTGCAGCGCGTACACCATCGCTAATCCTTCTCTCTCTATGGTTGAATAGTTATGTTCTGCGCTTGCGAGTTTTTTGCTAGCATAGGAAATAGAGTGATCAATCTCTCCAGCTCCTGGCTGCGCTAAAATAGCTTCGAAAATGATATGGGAGGCATCAACATGCACATGAAACACATTAGACCAATTTGGAAAGACTAGTATGGGCGTAGTGACCATCTTTTCCTTAAAAAATTAGAAAACCTTTTGACATTCCTCATCCCAGCAGAATTTCGCATCCTTCTTCAGCATCTTTTCCATGGGCATAGTTATCAGTGCATATCCATGAATGAACTTTTGATAGTACCCAGTGTGTCCCAATATGGAGCGCAGTTTTTTGACATTCTCAAGTATCTCCAGATTAAATATTACTGCGATCTTCACAGGATATACCATCAACCCATGCTGGCAAAAAATGTGTCCCAGCAATATCTCGAATGGCACACGGAATATACATTTCTTCAATTTCAGTGAGATCTGGTACTTTTTATAGCTATCCAACATTAAGTGCAGATTGGAGACATTCTCTTCCAACAACCCAAACACATTCCAATCGTCAAAGTATACTTTGAGGAACTTATGGATAAAATCCTTGAAGGAAGCTACTACTACATGCGAGAAGATGGCAGGCACATTCTTCAAGCCAAAGGGCATGATTGTATACTAGAAGGATCCCCATTCTGTTGAAAATATAGTCTTATTGTGATCTTTTGGCGCAATCCTAATATGATGATACCTTGAAAAACCATCTGTGAATGAGTAAGGTTCTTTTCCTTCAAAATTATCCAGGATCTCATCAAAGATTGGAGTTGGGAATGGATCATGCACATAGGCATCATTCAATTGCGCAAGTCTACACAGATCCTGATTTCTCCTTTTGTCTTCTTGTCTTGTACTACCATGGGACTCACCCAATCAGACTCTTCGACTGGCTCTATGATGCCTTCAATAACCATCTTATCAAACTCTTCCTTTACCTCTTTCTTATATTTTGGGTTCAATCTGTATGGGTGCCGCTTTAGTGGGAGCGCATCAGGTTTCAAAGTGATCTTCATAACTCAAAGTTTTCCAATTATTCCTTTAAATTCTAATAAATTTGTAGGAAATAATTCCTCATATTATGTCAAAAATCTCAACAAATTTTCCTATTGTGTCGTCATCCCGATAGTCTCCACTATTTTTCAACTTTGGTTGCTCTTCAGACCCAATATTCACCTGTGAAATCTTTAGAGGTTTGGTCACATCTACCGAAGTGATCGAGGGACCAACAACTGCGCGTTGTCCCTCAAAATATGGAATTATTATATTCCTTGGGTCTTTTTCATTTTATTCAACTGCCATATTTCTGCAATTCACAATATCCTTCATCTGCGCATCCCATGCTGGAAAAGTGCACTCTATCGTTGGCTTTGTTGTATCGAACATAACTTCTTGAATGTTATGAAATGATGTACCAATCTTATCAAACCCACTCTCAAAGTTGAATGTTATAATGAAACTCTCCATTAGCGCAGACCATTCACTAGTACCTCGACACAGCTCTGTCTCCAAATACCAATCAGTAGGTATAGTCCCCAATGTATGAATGAACATGTCGACCCATTCAAGTCTCGATACTATGCCCCATACCTCATTCCATCTAGCCAAATGTTTGCGCAGATCATACTTTCTAGAGAAGAATTCTTCCATTCTGATAGTTGGATGTTCAAAGCGTAACCTCATCATACCCACGCATTCATCCCAATTGCCCATGTTTTCTTTATGAGTTTCCCACCATCGTGCTGGAGTAGCGGGAAGTCCGAGATCCAAGGCATGCAATCTTTGTCATTATAGGATAGTTCTTTCAAGCTCTCCTAAAAACATGTTCACATCATTTAAACCATCATAATGTGGTAATTCGGATAACTCATATGTTATGCATCGAAGAGATCGGGTCACTTGATTGCAGTGCAATGCATATACTTCATGCAACCGGTTCTGCTAGTTTTCTAATTCTTCATCAAAATATGAGAAGTAAGAGTTTTCCTTTTCCTAATTAAGATTTCCATTAGCCGTTGCGTTGATCCAATATTCCTCGCGTAGAGTCAGCTTATAGATCTAATCAATATCATCATCAACGCGCACAGGTTCTGTGTACCTTTTTCCTCCTGCAAGGTCTAAGGGGATTATGAATCTGGTTCCATTACTTTCAAACTCCATCATCCTTTTCTTCAGGTTTATGACAACATCCATATCAATAGCCCAACCTAATCCCAACAACGCAGAATAAGGGTCTGTATCACCCATAATTTGTATAACTTTGAAATCTTCAAGTACCTTAACACCTTCAGTACTGACCACGACCTACGACAACCTTCCTAATCGAATGATTTTCTGTTGATTTTCCATTCGTAGCTGAATTGTATACCACTCCAACTTGGGTTCTCCCATGTGCTTCCAGGTTTTCTTAGGTAGGAAATTTGCACCGGACCCCAGATCTAAAATAACCTAATCCATCTTATAAGCACCGATCTACGTGGTCATATGCATCTCTCGTCCCATCCTCTTCTTATTCTTATAAATTTTGTTGACAGATTTATGTTCTATCCACGGTTTCTCCTTCTTTGAGCAGTTATCTATCAGGGCGTGAAGATTCTCTATTGTCTTTTTGTTGCACAGTAACTTAATGCAAGCTTGTAAAAATGGTTTTATTTCTTTATCTACCACGACCTCCTTCATGGGTCTATCTGAGGTTGATGTGCTTCCTTTTGCGAACTCATTTCATGCTTCAATAAAATTCTCCTTTGCGCGCTGTAAATAAAATCCCTATTTGTTCTCATGTTCCTTACGAATCCAAAGGTCAATATCTGGCTTCTTTCCCTTATCTTCATTAGTGGCTACACCTCTCCTGGTGACCACATTCACACTAGGATCATACTCGCGAGTTTATGCTCTAACCATCTGAAGATTTTTCGTTGGATTCTGCGTCTTTTTCTCCTGCATTTTAGCAATCAAAACAGGGAAATCTTCTATCACATGGTCAAACTGTCTACAATACTCGCATGATTGTCGCGTCGGATTTGGAATGTCACGTGCATAGTGACTAGCATATCCACAGTTGTAGCAAATAACCTGCCCCCTTCCTCGACCAGTTGATTCGCCTTCTCATCCTCTTCCTCTGCCCTGAAATCCACGACGCCCAAAGGGGGATGCTCGTGAGGTAGGTTCAACCTTCATTCTATATATTTCAGCTTTATCCAACATCATATCATAAGTGCGACAATGCTACTCATTATTTCCTAGTGACGAATAGAATCTACAAAAAAATTGCTTCAGCTAAGACTGTTACTTTCCGACCCTTGGACAAAAATCTATTTCATGCAAACCCACAAGTTGACAGATCGTGCACCATATTGGCCCAGTTGTGCTCTTCAGCGAGCTAGGTCCTCCAACGTTTAGATAAGTATCGAAGACAAGAAATTGATCCTTATGATGCCCAAAAACTTTACATTTTATGCACCAAACCTTTGTGCATACCTCCTTGCCCTTATCTTTGCGCAGATTCTGAATCTCCAAGTTCATTGCTTCCAATTGTCTCTGAATCTGTTGAATTCCAAGTGCAACAGGTGTTGGGGTAGCCTCTAGTTTCATCGCAATATCCATAGCCTCGGCCTGCATTTCAATCTTTTGTTGACACAAGGGCTGGCATAGATGTGGGAGCAACATAGAAATAATCCACTCCTTTTGTTGGATACCAGCGATAGTAAATCCACCACATCTGATTTTGTGCTTCAGCCTCTAATATACCTCCCATACAAATTCACTTACCTCCTGATGAATCTATTTCATTTTGGTAACCAACTGTGCATATGAATTATGCTTCTTAAATTGTTCTTTTAGGTAATATTTTACTTCATCCAAGGTGGCATTAGGGTTTTCTTGGACATATCTGATATACCAATCCAATGCACAATCTTTGAAAGCAATGGCCAACTGTGATTTCTTAATATCATCATTATTAACATGCTAAGATCTCCATACAGCATTAGTCACAAACCAAAAGTGCTCAGTATCTTCATTTCCAATACCTCTTAAAGTAGGTAGCTTCACAGACGCGGCCATATATGAGCTTGGGGGAGGTGGACGTGGAGATGGACTGTGCGGTGGAGTGGGTGCTTGGTGAGATGAGTTTGGAAGTGGAGTGGATGGGATCTAAAAGATGGTCAAGGATTTTTTATCATTTTGATGTGATGAAACTGTAGGTTTTAACCCTGTATATAAATTAGCTGTAAACAAATCTTAAAAATAGAAAATAAATAATAGCGAGAGCATAAAACATAAAACAGATATACATAGATATTTTCCCCTGGATCCCAAATCGGGACGACCAACTTGATTTTTCATTATATTCCTTTTAGTGTTACAACACATATATATACATGTTGAAGCATACATAAACCTCAATCCATTAACCCTGGATTAGAACATAATCGTAGCTCCCTTGACCGGATCTACAAAATACTAGGGGCCGAAAACCATCATGCCCCAAAACCATGTACACAAAACCATGGGCGGGTCTGCCCACCGAAAAATAAGGACCAAAAAATTTTCCCAGGGCTGCTGCCCCAGACCCCGAACAGGGTGGGTTGTCACCCCCGCTGTGACCCCCTCGCCCATGACTACTCATGGAAAGAATATAACACATACCCAACATTCTCCCACTTGTTGTTTTCTTTCCGTAGGGGGCCACAGGAGAGCTTAGTCATTAGCCCAGCTATACAACACCCATTTTTTCTCTACACCAAGAGAACTTCTGAGTGCTTACAGACTTCGTCAATGCATCTGCAACATTCCTCAAGGTGTCCACCTTTACCAGCAACACCCTTTTATCCTCAACCATATCTCTCACAAAGTGATATTGAACATCAATGTGCTTTGTCTTTGAATGATAAGCAAGGTTCTTAGCCAAGAAAATTGCTCTTTGGCTATCACAGTATATCCTTATAGCTTGTTGCACCAACCCCATACTTGAACACAATATCTACAACCAAACTACTTCTTTGCTTGCATGAGTGGCTATTATGTATTCTTCATCTGTAGTTGAAAGAGCCACTACATACTGTCTTTTACTCATCCAACTGACTGCACCTCCAAATAAGCTGAACACATACCCACTTGTAGATCTTCCTTGGTCCATATCTCCAGCCCAGCCTGCATCAACAAAACCATGAATTTCCAACACTCTTTCCAATCCTGGTCTTCCATGGTAGCACAAGCCATAATCACTAGTGCCACACAAATATCTGAAAACCCTCTTCACTATTGTCCAATGATCCTTCCCTAGGTTTTACATGAACCTGTTCAATACTCCCACTACATGTGCAATGTCTGGTCTAGTACAGACCATTGCATACATCAGGCTACCCACTGCACTTGCATATGGAACATGGGGCATATCCTCCTCTTCTTCTTGTGTCTTGGGACACTATTCAACAGACATCTTTGTACCTACAAGAATCGGAACATTCACCGGTTTACTATCCTGCATATTGAACCTCTGCAATATAGTCTTGACATACTTCCTCTGGTTTAACCAAAGCTTCCTCTTTGCCCAATCTCTCTTAATTTCCATGCCCAAAATATAGTTTGCAGCACCAAGATCCTTCATGTCAAATTTGGAGAACAGTTGGGTCTTCAAATCTTGGATAATTTCTTTTTCATTTCCAATCAACAACATATCATCCACATACAAGACCAAATAAATAACATAGTCAACAATTAATTTAAAATAAACACAGTGATCCTCGCTTCTGGTGAAGCCAAGTGCCCGTATATAGGTATCAAATTTCTGATACCACATCCTTGGTGACTTTTTTAACCCATACAGAGACTTATTTAACCTGCATACCAGTTCTTTCTTCCCCTTCACCATAAAGCCTTCAGGTTGTTTCATGTAGATCTCCTCTTCCAGATCCCCGTGAAGAAATGTTGTATTCACATCCATCTGTTCTACCTCAAAATCAAATGCAACAACAACAGATAAAAGTAATCTAATAGAAGTAACTTTGGCAACAGGAGAAAAAATATCACCAAATCAATTCCCGACACCTGGGAATAATATTTTTCTACCAACCTAGCTTTGTATTTCTCCACCTTTCCATCTACATTCATCTTCTTCTTAAACACCCATTTTCTCTTGATGGGCTTCCTTCTAGCCGACAACTCCACCAGATCCCATGCCTCATTTTTATGCAAGGTTTCCATTTCATCAACCATGGCCTCCTTCTAGAGCTTTCCATCCTCTAAATATATGACCTCCCTGACGGTTTTGGGATCATCATTAGTTATAGTTAAAGAAAAATTTGAACAGAAAGCAGATGGACTATACCTTTCTGGTTGTCTTCTTTCCCGAACTGGTCTTCTCACAGCTGGAGTCTGTGGCTCTTCCTCTTCTGAGTCTTCTTCTGTTGTAGAGTCTGATTCATCCTCCTTTAGCTCAAACTCTATCTTCTAATGTTCCTTTGGTAGGACTTCATGTTTAACAACATCTTTCACCTCTCTAAACACCACATCTCGATTGTACACAACCTTCCTTGTTTCTGGGTTCCAAATATTGTAACCCTTTAAACCATCCTTATACCCAATAAATATGCACCTTTTAGATTTATTACCCAACGTGGTCCTTTTCTCCTTTGGAACATGTACATATGCATCATATCCAAATACCCTCAGATGTGAAAGAGAGGGTTTCTTACCAGTCCATACCTCATGTGGAGTCTTATCCTCCAATGCTGATGAAGGTGATATGTTAACCAAGTAACATGCAGTCTCCACTACATCTGCATAGAATTCTTTTCCTAACCTGGTACCACTAAGCATGCTTCTTGCCTTTTCCATAAGTGTTCTGCTCATTCTTTCTGCAACTCCATTTTGCTGAGGTGTGTATGGAGTAGTCTTATGTCATGCTATACCACACTTCTTAAAGAACTCTTCAAATTACTTCTTGCAAAACTCCCCACCATTATCTGTCATCAGCACCTTTATCTTCTTCTCTGTCTGGTTTTCCACCAAAGCCTTAAATTCTTTAAATCTGTCAAACACTTTAGATTTCTTCCTCAAGAAATATATCCATGTATTCCTTGAGGATTCATCTATGAATGAAACATAGTACACAGACTTACCCAGTGATGGAACCAACACAGGTCCAAACACATCACTGTGCACAAGCTCTAATATCTTGTTCGCCCTCTTAGCACTAGAAGGAAAACTCACCCGATTCTACTTACCATATACACAATGTTCACAGAAATCGAAATCCAGAGAGCTATTAGACATACCTTCTACCATACCATTTTCATGCAGTATCCAAAGGCCCTTCTCTCCAATATGTCCAAGCCTTTGATGCCATAGCATGGTATTTTCTCTAGAGACCACTAGGCTTTCCGCTCCACTTTTGGGAACCACAGAACTGTTGCAACCATGAATAACAGTGTTTCCTTGAATCTTGTATAGATTTTCAATCCGAACTCCCCGCATTAATACCAATTCTTTCTCGAACATTGTTTTTACACCTGCATCATCCATCTTGTTTACAGAAATCAGATTTCTGGCCAATGCAGGAATGTGCAGAACACCAAGAAGTGTTCTAATCCTCCCACCTTGCAGCTTCAGCTTAACTTTTCCACGTTCGACGATTCTAGCCTTCCTATCATCCCCTAAGAAGACATCACTGCCATCATATTTCTCATACTTTCAGAACCACTCCCTATGGGGAGTGAAGTGAAAGGATGCACCTGAGTCAATCAACCATGACTCGTGATCTACATGCGTATTTGAAGAAGAAGCCAAATACACATCCCAACCTTCATCCAAGGTGGTTTTTGCCACTACAAAAGGAGCATCATCAAATCCCTTTCCTTTCCCAGGAGGATCTGCAGTCCTTCTTCTAGTGCCCTTCCTTTTCACATTTCCAGCACAGCTTTACAAACTTTCCAGGAGATTTAGATCTCCCTCTAGATTTAGATATCCCACTCGAAACCTTATTCTTATTTCTGTTCTAGGACCTTCCTCGTACAGATAAGGCATATCCATTCTGACCCTCCATATTTCTCCGTCTCATTTCCTCCGAGAGCAAGGCTAAGACAATGTCATCAAAATTCAAGGTAGTTGTATTGCTACCTATTGCAATAACCAGACTGTCCCACGAATCTGCTAGAGAACACAACAAACTGATGCACTTACCTTCATCTGGGATTTTAATATCAACAGATGAAAACTGACTTACCACAGTATTGAAGGCGTTCAAATGCTCTATCACCGAGTCTCCATCCTTCATCCTCAGGCTATATAGCTTTTTCCTCAGGAACAATTTATTCACCAAAGACTTAGATTGGTTCAAATTCCCTAGCTTGTCCCACAAGGTCTTCGTCGTAGCTTCCCTAGATACATTCAACAATACTGAAACTGAGACACACAACTGTATTGTGCACTTTGCCTTCCGATCCAGCTTCTTCCAATCTTCATCTGACATTGTCGTTGGTTTAGTACCCGGATCTACCGAGATCCACTGATCTTTATCTACCAGCAGATCCTCCATCTTGAGCTTCCACAACTCAAAACTCTGACCATTAAATTTCTCGATCTCTATCTTCCCGCTGCTCGCCATCTTCTTTGACTGCAAGAATCAATCCCGTAGATCTCCCACTGAACAGGGACTACCTCAGGCCTGAGCAAAAAACCCCTCAGTAGCAAAGGCATCCCCTTGAGGCCGAAACATCTCTGATACCAAATGTAGGTTTTAACCCCATATAGAAATTATCTGCAAACGAATCTTAAAAACAAAAAATAAACAATAGTGAGAGCATAAAACATAAAACAGATATACTCAGAGATTTTTCCCTGGATCCCAAATTGGGACGACCAGCTTGATTTTTCATTATATTCCTTTTAGTGTTACAACACATATATATACATGACGAAGCATACATAAACCCAAATCCATTAACCTTGGATTAGAACATAACCGTAGTTCCCTTGACCAGATCTACAAAATACAAGGGGCCGAAAACCATCATGCCCCAAAACCATGTGCAAAACCATGCACAAAACCATGGGCGGGTCTGCCCACCGAAAAATAAGGACCAAAAAAATTTTCCCGAGCCGCTGCCCTGGACCCCGAACAGGGGGGGTTGTCGCCCCCCTTGTGACCCCCTTGCTACGCCTGGCGCAACGTACATGGTGATTGTTTCCCCCCGCGCATGACTAGTCTTGGAAAGAATATAACACATACCCAACAGAAACTTCTACTTCCTCTTCTTCAGAGTGAACAGATTCACTAGAGCTACTAGTTTCTAGTTCACCATCACTATCAAACCTATGCTTGAGAGGGCTATAAATAAATATTTTTTCTGGGTCTTCGCGATAAAATATTTCATTGTGCATATTCGGGCCTCTTCGGGACATTCACACAATATGTTGGCACAAAGAGCCATGTTCACATAGTAGCATCTTCAGTAATAACTTCAAAGAGCGCAAGAACTTACCTCTAGGACCCTTGAAAAATCTCCTTTCTACTTTAGAATATGACACAAACTAATCAATGGAGAATTTAGTCACAAATCCTCCCAAGGCATGATCGATCCAATGGTCTATCGCGTAGGTGATCTTATTGTCTATCTTTTGTAATTGTTAAATCAATTCAGGAGTCCACTCATTGACAGCGACATCCTTCGCGTAGGTATTTAATTCAGTTAATCACGAAAACCACTCATGCAACTCAGTTGCAAAGGAAAAAAATAATATCTCGTGAACTTTTGTGTTGATGTAATTTTGAAGCCACATTTCAGCAGATAACTTAGAACTTCGATTCTCTTGGATCGCGAATTCAAGGATCTTTCTATCTAGTCGATCTTTCAATTCATTTTGCGAAGGGTGTGACAACATAAAATATCCCTCAAAATGATTCTGGTCCCAGAAATGGAACCATTTTTTGGCTTAAGGGGTCTTGACCCAGTTTCAGAGTTTATCACACAACCAAAAAACCCTCCAAGTGCTGGCCCTTTTGGCAATGACCTGTTTGCGCAGATCAAAGTCTCACCCGAAGAAATATGGGGGGGTGTTGGAACTAGGTTTCCACACCCTAAGGAATAATATAATATGGTGGCCCTAAATAGGTTGATTATAGAACTAATACAGATCGAAAACATATGCGTATAACAATACTTATCAGATTGGCTAATCACAGACACAAATAATGCATAAAGAAATATATCGCAGATCAACTTCGTCCTAGATATATACGAACAGAATGAGATCTATGTATGTGCAATAACTTAAGCATATTTATCCATCTATTCAACCATCAATATCTATTCATGCATAAATAACAGATTTACTCGCCCAGATACAATTAAGTATAATAGAAGTAAGGAATCTCAAAGAAGAAATAATAAACAGATAACACAATGCTTCACCAAAACCAATCTTTGTATTAGATTCCAGTAGTTCAGTACAACAGACCTTTCCCTTATAATTTCCCTTCTGCGCATACAGCCAGCAGAGTCCACACACAGCCAAGACTAGGTATCCGCACACACAGCCAGTAGGAGCCTTTCTACTCAAACCCAAACTTACAACCTATATCACACATGCATAAAACACTTAGATCCAAAACCTTAACTGAATTCTTACTTAGAATCGATCTATCTATTTATATCCATCTTAGCGCGTAGATACTATGATCTCAAACCATGCTTTGAGGCCCATAGTTTACCCTTGAAACCCTTTTACATAAAAGAGGGACTTTGACGTGCCACAAAGCCCCTTGACCTTTCCACGCAGCGCGCATATGCAAAAATATACACAAAGATACTCAAAAATGTACCCCAGGGGACCCCTCTTCAACATTCCATATCTATTAAATCTCATTGGTTTGCAGATATTGCTAGTTATTTGGCTATAGGGAAGTTGCCATCATATCTGTCTCCTTGTGAAAAAAAGAAAGTTAATTCAATCTAGTGCATCATACTCATGGATTAATGAAGAATTGTACAAAACAGGACGAGATTTAATATTTCAAATATGTATCAAAGAAGATGAAGTACCATAAATATTGAAATCATGTCAGGATGAACCATGTGGAGGACATTTTGTTGCTAAAAGCACTGCCTAAAAAGTTCTTCTCTTGGGATATTATTAGCCTTATTTTTTAAATATCACAAAGAATATGTTAAGAGAAGTGATAGTTGTCGAAGAATGGGGAAACATGTTTATTCAAATGAAATGCCTCTACAACCTCAGGTAGTCATTGAACCTTTTCAGAAATGGACTCTAGTTTTTGTTTGTCCTATTAATCCACCATCAAGAAAAAAGAGGTACAATCTTGTTAGCACTGATTATGTTACAAAATGGGTAGAAGCTAAAGCACTTACTTTTGCTACTGAAAAAGTTGTAGTCTCATTTAATTATGAGGATATTTTTACTCATTTTTGTGCCCCACGGGAAATTGTGACAAATCAAGGTACTCAATCTACATCCAAGTTAGTACAAAAGATAATGGAAGAATATAAAATCAAAAATCAAAAGTCCACTCCATATCATCCACAAGCAAATGGACAGGGGGAATCCACCAACAAAGCAATTGAAACAATTCTTACCAAAATTGTGCATCGGCATAGAAGAGATTATGCAGAAAAGCTTCCATAAGCT